>CM022535.1:20929709-21266112 GCA_012273795.1 Dendrolimus punctatus | reverse complement strand
TATTTATTTATTGTTAACAACTGAAGGCAACGGAATTATACTATTATCTTCAGCGTTTCGTGTGTACGGAATATGTTGGGTCTTTTTAACTTCGGCTTGCACAACATTGAATTTTCATATCATTTTAAATTTTAGTGCTGGTTTCTTCATCGACACAAAGTTAATACTTAAGCAATGAATTTAACCAATGTGAATTTTACTTATACGGTTTAAGTAATAATTCCGGACCTATTCCAGAATGACTCGTGTTGGTATACCTCTGTATTGTTGAATATTCAAATCTGATTTACAACTTTATTAAGTTGTTTCATAATAAAAATTGTTTTAATGGTGTTCTATTTTGTAAATACTTCTTTAATCTTTTTTTTTAAATTTTTTTTTTGTTGCAGGAGTTCATCAGACAGGCAGACGGACCCACTTGATGGATAGCGGTTACCATCGCCTATGGACATTTGTAAAACCAAAGGTACTACTAATGCGCTGCTGCTCTCTTGAAGGAGACTGGAGCCTGGTCACTAATGCCGGAACACAACTAAGGGTTGTTATGGCGACATACTTTAGACCAGGGGTGGTAGCCATCCAGTCGGGCAAATGCCCTACCACCTTGCTGTGGGTTGTTTTGTCGCCTCTTACGACAGGCCGGCCGGCCGCAGGAATTTGTATTCTTTCTCCGTTCCTGCACGGATAATCTCATCAAACCCTAGAGCTATTTTAGCAAATAAATAATGATTATTAACTTACCAGCATCGGTGAAGAAAGTAGAATGTCTGTTAGGATCGATGGTACAGATGCTGAAGCGGTTGTAAGGAAAGCCCGTTTCACTTTGGTCCACTTGGATGCTCGAGGCGGGCGATGCTGGGGAGGTCGTGCTCCCAATTCAAGGGAACGTTGCTTCCGAAGGACCGGGTGGAAGGTTCGGATTCTGAAATGTGAGATTGGTTAAATCTGGACAAGAGATGACACGACAAATATTTTTTATTGTTTTGAATTTTATATTAAGGCTACGTTCGTATTTGGAATAGTTAATGGAATTAGTCAAATTAGGTTTGATAATTATTAGATTAAATAGAAATCAGTATTTTTTAAATATTTAGATAATTATAAAATAAAATGGTGATCATGACATATTCTATTTCGAGTAGATTAGAAATGAAGCAGAATAATGTTTATTTAGAGTTATTTACATCAAAATTAAATATAAAAAGTTGTTAAAAAAAATGACAAAGGTTTACTCTAAACAGGCTTTAACTCAGCAAATACTGGTTGATAACAACCAACGGTCGTTTTCCATGAGTGTCCAACAGTAAGCTCACATTCATAGAAAAAAAACCCAACAAATATTTATAGCTTAGAAAATGCTAAAGACTAATAATATTGTGGCGAGTGATGGTGGAACAATCTAGTTGGTTTAATAAGTTTTAGAAAAAGGTGGATGATTCTAGTAGGAAAAGACAAGGACAGATACATTTTACAAAGACATAGACGACGAACGGACGTTCTACAATAAAATGTTCACGGAGCAAAAAACAAAAATAGATAGATGTTTAGAAATGGATAGTAAATAAAAGAATAATGAAAAGAAGATCGAAATTATGGGTTCCAGAAGATTCTTCCGGGTATATAATAAGCCTAAGGCGCACCTGCCGGGCAGTTTAGTTCAGTTCAAGACAGTGAAGCGACAAGTGCGATACGAAAGAGTTAGGAGAGATGTTCAATAGAAGACAGTGACGAGTTAAGTGGTGAATTTAGTGAAAAGTCTAGTGGACAGTTCAGTGATGGAGGATTATAGCGTAGTTTGAGAGAAGATCCAAAAGCGAGCTACACGCGGTAAATTCGCAGGTGAATACTGCAGTGGCAGAAGGTGGTCTACGCAGTATCGGCAACGATATTGTAAGTGAGACATTTATCGTCGGAAATGAATATATAATTATAATACTGATTCTAAATTAATAAATATAATACTGAATATTTCTCGGGCGTTTAGTGCAATGTAACCTTCGTTTTATATTTCATTTTAAGAGCAAGTAAAGATTAAAACTAGGCTGGCCTTCGCCATGATCAAGACATTAGGGTTTATAATAATATTTTATAATTGTTCATTGTCAACTCACCCAATTCTTCAGAAGAAGGAATCGTCAACGTCAAAGCGGGCGGTGCGTCGCTGTCTCCACCGTCACTAAAGGACCTTCGCCTCAACGGCACCACATCTGGGGAGCTCTTGGACCCTCTGTTCGACTTCTTCTTCACGGATTCTCTGTGCGTTTGGATAATGTCGCGCATCTTGACCCATGGGCTTTTGTGGAGTTTATTCGGGGAGGGTGATGTGGAACTGTCATCCTAGAAGAAATATTTAAATTAAGGGTCGTCGTCCACGGGTGGACGCCGTGTTGTTAATTACTAAGCCTCGCGTGGTCAACGGGTGAATGTCGTGATATCTACAAATTCTCAAATAGTTGGTCAGCGATATGGTATTAGGTCTATACATAGATCCGTTTGTAGACTATTTTGAATTATAATGAGGTATTAGAACCTAAAGAATAAGTTTTCTGTTCAGGGGAGTTCGTGCCCATCGTATCCATAGGTACTATGTATAATAATACATGGACTTGAAAAAAATAATTGTTGTTAAATTTGGATACCTTGACTTAAGTGAATATTTGGATTTGTGTGGCTAAAAATAAAATTATACATAGGTACTATTAAGGTGACCAACTTTTTTTGATCAAAAAGAGTACACTTTGCAAGTTTTCATAGGAGAAAAAAAAGAAAAAACGATAAAAACTTTATTTTCTTTTAAAATCATACTTTTCTTCGGAGTGGATGTTTTTTGCTAAATGAGGATGTTCGTCTAACATTCTCTACTGAAAATACCACTTCAACAGCAGCATTAGTGCCTGGATAACATTAATTAACACTGCTATTAAAACTTTTAAATTTTCATGTGGGATATGTTCTACGCTAAAATGCCAAAAGATTTCTACCTATCTTTTGTCAAGTTCTATTTTCTCTACGTTCCTTATGAGTACTTTTAGAGTACAGGATTTGAAAAGAGTACGGTTAGCGAAAAAAGAGTAAAAAACCCAGTAAATAAGTACAGTTGGTCACCTTAGTACTATTGCAGTTCTCGCGATTTCTTTCGTCTACCTTTGCCTTATAAGTCATAATATAGACAGACATTTTTTTGAAAATAATACCTAGAATTTGGGTCAGTGAGTCACAAAACGATTAATTATCCCAAAATTGGACATTGAGTTTATAGAATTCATAAACGTAGTATAGTGTTGTGTAGATATATTTTAAATAAAAAATCAAGTTAAAAATAACCAAAACATCTCAAACCACGTAAACTTCGTTAACTTGAATTTTGTTATGAATACCAAGAGTAACAGCACTTATAAAATTTGAACAAAGTTGAATGAAGTCTATTTGTATAGGTCTATTTTTGTATCGATATTATGTTATCACCTGCGCCGGCGCATGCAGGAATGCGTTCTCGTTCTCTTCGCATCTCACGATACCTTTTCGGCAAATATCTGCAAAAATAATATTTATTGTAAAAAAGAAAGGAATAGATAGTTCTTGGGGATTATCCTGTCTTCAACCCACGAAATCTCATCTAGTATAAAAAAGAACTGACCTACGGGGCCGAGACATGGACATTGACGGCAGGATTGGTCCATAAGTTCCAAGTCGCTCAACGTGCTATGGAGCAAGTTATGAGGGTTCACAATTCGTCGTGTAAATATTTTTTATGTATATTTTCTATCCACAACTTTTTGTTTCTGAAGCAAGTTTTGATCATTCTTTTTGGGTTAGGGTCAGTATAGCTTCCGGATAGATTCAAATAAATGATATAGTTATTACATATTACATACGTAACTTAAAAGTGCAAAATTTCTGTAGAATACGTACTTGACTCAATTCTCAACTCTTCACACGAAGAATTTGGAGTCAAAGAGATTGCACTGCCAGGAGTAAGGCTGGCAGAATCCCGTGGCTCTGGGTTCGGCAAGGTTCCTGATGCAGGAGTGGACCCAGCTAACGCCACGGCTCCCACCATGGCACCTGCAGCGACTGCAGCTCCTCCCATTGCTGCTGGTGGCCACTGAGCCTTTTCCCATCTGTATAAGTTCTTTTCTACTTCATTACATCGACACTTAGAAATTTACAATACCTGGTGGCCCCTTCTTCATGCCATAGGAAGAGCAAGCGTAAAATTAACTCTCACAGATTTCGAGGATGCCACAATATGGGTCTCTTCAAAAAGGGCGTAAAAATATTTAAAATATCAAAGAGGTTTTATCAGCGCAGGAACGGAAAAGGAATACTAATTCCTGCGTTGGGACGGCCTGTCGTAAGAGGCGACAAAACAAACCACAGCCAGGTGGTAAGCTATTTGCCATAGCAGTCTCGAGTTCTGTCCGGAACAGATTAGCGGCCAGGTTCCAGTCTCCCTTTTAAGAGCGGCAGCACCTGTGTTACAAATGACCATAGGCGATGGTAACCGCTTTCCATTAGGTAGACCATCTGCCTGTCTGATGAACTAATGCAATAAAAACAAGAGGTTGGCAGCACGTCGACACACTTATAGTCGACGTCTATATCTTACTATTCAATAACATGCCTTACCAACGGTCGAATTTTAACCGATAGTAAGGCAGATGAGGCAATGTTCCCGTATTAGTGGCCAGGTTTTAGTCCCACTCTAGAGAGCGTCATCACGTTGGTGGTTTGGTATTACATATGTCTATAGGTGCTTTTCACCAAGTCTGCTGAACTCATGCAATAAAAAAGAACATCCGTGTGATACAAGAACTGGCCACTAGTCTCGTAGATTTAAATATGCGACAGTAAGACTTACCATGAGTTTATCCACATGAAAACATAAAAATCAAGAATCTTATAGTCTTAGCTTTGTTAAGTATCTTTTGAATATCTATATCAGATATAGGATAGTGAATATAAGTTACAGTTAAAGGATAGGTTTATAATTCCATCATTAGACCTGTCCTTTTGTATGGCAGCAGTTTTGTATAAGCGTGACCTGTACTAGAGCGACACTAGAGCAAGAACTGCATGTCACGGAGACGCATATGCTGCGATGTGTGGTGTGACGCGGCAAGTCCGTGTTATAGCAGACAAATTGTAATAGTGTCGCTTGCGCTGGTACAGCCACGTTTTATGGCGACCGGCTAATTATATGGGAAACAAATGTCTAGCCATGTCCCCTCCGCCAGATCCCGGTTGAAGGGGAAGACCCAAGAAATGTTGGCTTGACGTTATGAAGGATGACATGCCTACCAATGGTCTCAAAACGATTGCTGAAGACCGCGCGAAGTAGATTAGAAAAAGTAGGAAAGCGGACACTGGGCGTCGGAGTGATCGCTTCGAACGCTACTAGGATTTAACGCTCGGTTGATGGTGATATAGGATCGTGAGCGAGGAAAATTAGTTTTTAGCTTTCCTTGTTGTTTTGAGCTCTTAAGTAATAAATGTAGGATTTAGGATCGTTAAATTTTTTATTACTTAATGGAGAAATGTCATTCCTAGTATTTAAGATCTTCGGTTATACTGTATATAGGCACCTATTTACTACTCTTAAAGACATTATTAAATTATAATTACCCTAAATTATAAAATCTAGTGCCTCTATTTGACTTGCATAAAAAGTTAATTAGGCTTTTATATATCGCGAAAGAAGCCGAGGGAAGACGAAGAAGGAAGAGGGAAGATATATCTAATATATAAAATTCTCGTGTCACAGTTTTCGTTGCCATACTCCTCCGAAACGGCTTGACCGATTTTGATGAAATTTTTTGTGCTTATCCGGTATCTATGAGAATCGGCTAACATCTATTTTTCCTCCCCCTAAATGTTAGGGGTAGTCCACCCCTAAATTTTTTATTTTATTTTTTAGACAAAATTTTTAATTTCTATTTTTATATGATACAACATACAAAAATACATACAATCCTCAATTTTCACCCTTCTACGACAAACCCCTATTTTTACCGGGCAGGACGACGTCTGCCGGGACAGCTAGTATATATATATATATATATTATATACCCAGAAAAATTGTCTAACTGATGGTAAATATTGCTTCAAAATTCGTTACGCGATTTAAGAGAAGTCATCGGATATACAGACAGAAAAGCGATTTAGTTTTAAACTATGTAAAGAAGATAAGTTTCTCTGGAGAATATTTTTAAGGTCAAAAATTAAGTCTACTTCCTATTTTATGTACACCACTTCGCAACGTGTTATCGCTGATCTAGGTAGAAATTCTTTTATTTACCTCTTTCTTTTTTAGAATATTTTTATTTTTGAATTTTTAGAATATCTTGTCTATACAAGACATTCTAAAAATTTCACAATTAAATATATGTCCATAAATTCATATCATGTTAGTCAGAATAAAACCTTACACAGACCTTGCCCGTGGCTGGATACAAAAATCGCCAGTATCAAGTAGTAAAGCCACAGTGCTGTAAATTTATTAGGATATCTAGGAGCTAGGAATTTGTGTAAGTAAACAGGTGAAGCATCCCGATGATCCTGATCCTGGTGGATCCTGATGATTAGTTATTTTTTCTGCTGTGAAGCTGACGTTACTGCCTGGCTCTCACGGAACTCCAGCGTTGGTTGTTATCAACCGATATTTGCTCAGTTAGGGACTGTTTAGAGTAAGTTAACCATTAGATTTTGTGAAACTGCTTACTATAATTTCCAATTTAAATAACTCTAAATATCCATTATATTCCTGCTTTCTGTTGGTGAGGACAATCAGGATTACTTCACCTGTTGACTTTCCTTAACTCTATTAAAAAAATAACTAACCTGAAAGCAGCCTTCACGCGTGTCCACTTTGAAACTTTAGACTTTTCTACTTCTTTCATAAAGATACCTTCAGATCTCCTCCTCAAGGGTGCTCCTAGAGGACCATCACTCTCATCGCCACCTGCTGATCTTGACCTCTGTTTCCTTAGCAACGAACCACCGAACCTCGCGTGACCTTTCCACTTAGACCCTGTCCTTTTTATCGACCTCCCAGACATCATAGTATCAAACAGCATCTGGCCATATTCACACTCCAACTCTGCATCTAATGCCTCGTTTATCAGTTCCATCTCTTTACCTTCAGTCCTGAGCCTTTCGTTTTCCAACGCTATTTTCTTATGTATACTGTGCAGCCTCTTCAAATGATTAACGTCCTTTAGTCTTCTGAGAAGACGGCCGTTCTGTTCTTTCAATGTCACGAACTGATCCAGGATCTCCATAAGTTTTTCTAACTGGTCTAACGTTTCTACGGTTTCTTTCGTTCTTTGCGCTACCTCCTTCCCTCGTCTTGATAGGACGTCATCTCGGTCTTTCAAGCGCTGAAGCATCGATTCGCATAGCGATTCTGCATCTTCATCAGCTATCACCCAATCGTCAGGAGTAGGCATAATGTAGGGGGATGAACCATCAACATCAGGAGGTGTTTGGGGAGTCTTGACGGATAAAGACGCTGGTGGCTCACCACGCCGTCTTTTGTGCAAGGATGTTCCACTGGGTGGCAATTCAGTGAGGTCTTTGTGGTCTTTTATCACACTCTCCTCATTGTTCGTCTCTGCATCACAGCTTTCTTTCAATGACGCCATAGTGGATAGTCCGATTTATAAATGAAAATAAACGCACGTGTGTCGCGACACTAAGCGATATTTCGAGGAATGCATTTGTTATAAATTGTTGCGTATCATAAATTCAATTGCGATTTTAAATCGCGCACTTTTATGACTCTCATGACAGCTGTAACAACTTTGAAAATCCTTTTTCACATAACACTTTCACACACATATAGGTATTCGAATTATTTTAAAGCTTTCCACATATTTTACTTTAAGATAATGATAAATTATTATAACTTTAATATATGCCTTATTATCCTAATATTTATACACTTTTACTTATATATACAGATTTGTAGATAAATTATTGTATAATAATACTTTTATGCGGATTAGATGCGCCGCCTAAAGCGTATACGCATGTCTTTGGGCGGGCGGGCGTCCGCGCACTGTTACACCGAACGGAGCCGAACTTTACCGAAGTTTTACGAACATATTTTTAACTCAAACATTCCTCATAACTATTCCATTCAAAAATTAACGTTACTACTCAGATTATATAGTTTAATTTAAAATGAAACTTCTCGTAATGAATAAAATTCTTGTTACGAAGAACCGGCTTCCGAACGGGGAACCCGATTAACCTATTTTTCAAAATGGTGTAAAACATTTTTTTAATGTTTCGTGACTTTTCATTGAGTGATGTTTTCACGAGTTCTCGTTTTTTTTAATTATGCGCCTTTGCATGTTTATAATAACTCCCACTCAACCGACTATGTAATCTAGGTTATTTACGAATCTTACTTTAATCTACGATGCGCTTGGTTTTTCAATATTATTGTAATTAACCAGGCGTTCTTGGTGTTTTGGTTCAGATATTTGAATAGTGGTGGTGGTGTGTGGTGTCGTAAATATATAGGTAACTAAAAGCATCTCACTTTTGGGATAGTTTCATTAAAAATAATTTGGTATTTCATGGTATGGTATATTTTGTATAACATTTTTATCTTGCCAACCATATAACGAATTTATGGAGATATGTTGCAGTATAAAATTTTAGTTCGTCATGTCATTATTATAACCATATAATAATATATTTCGTTCCTTTTATTGTGTCTGACTTACTGAAAATGCACTGTTTGCTACTACTCCATTAATTCTTTGAAAAGTGATTGTGTAACACATTCCTGTATAAAAAGTTTGAGTTATCAATTTGTAGCTAGACGTGTTGGGGAGTTTCTTGCCGCTTCTTCTCCTTAACAGCAATAACACGTTGCGATCCGGTGTACATAGACTAGGAAGTAAAATTAAATTTAAGCTAATATGTATTGACCTTCAAACAGTGTTCTCCAGTGGAACTTAATTTGAATAAAACCTTTTGAATTTGAATGGAATATTGTTGGTATTCCCGCCATATGATATTAATTCGCGCACTAACGAAGAAAGAACTAGTCTCTGGCTAGCTAGCTATAGTCCCTGGTCTAGAGTATGGTGCCATAGAAACCGTAAGTTGTGTTTCAGCTGCAGTAACCAGGTTCCAGTATCTCTCGAGATTGGCAGCACATTGGTAGCTGCTTTGATGTTGCAAATGTCCATAAGCGACGTTCGTCTGTCTGCCATACTTCAGAGGCTGCTTTACCAAGACAATATATTTTTTAAATGCTCTTGTAAATATAATGCAAGTTCCTGTACTCACCCTCTTTTTGTTACGAGACTATCTATACAGATAAATAAAAGTGAAGTGTCTGTTTGTAGTGTCAAAATAGCAATGTAAAAAAAACATAGGAGAGAATTTGGACCGGAAAATTCCCAAAATTGCAATTTTTAGAATTTTTATCTATCTGTCTGACTGTCTCAATATTCCGGCTTATCTCTGAAACAGCTGGATCGATTTTGGCGGGACTTTCACTGGCAGATGGCTGATGTTGTAAGGAGTAACTTGGGCTACATTTTTTCTTTAGGGGTTGGTTGGGTTTAATAAAATTTAATGAAACTTTTTTTTGTAGTTATATTTATATTTTTGTTTAATTTTAGTTGATATTAATTTATAATTAGTTTTATTTAAGTTAGTTTATTTTTAGTGTTTCATTATATTTTTTATGTTAGCTTTAGTTGACATCATTATGATATTATTAAACTGAATGTATTTTTAATTTCATTTTTTTCCTTTAATATTTCTAAATTTAGATGTTTAGACGATAACTTATACGTAACTTATGTCAAATTTTAATCGGTAGTAAGGCAATAAGCAACAGTGAGATATAGAAACCGGCCATGCGATACTTAAACATCGTTAAATAATGTAACTAATCTTCCATGAAAACTAATGTACACGTTACTTAAGTCATCTGAAATACCTATGAATCATCGATAATAGCATTTGCTAATATATTGCTAACAGGCGGTTATAATAAACAGATTTTTTAAAACTAAAGGCTATTTGTTTGAATCAAGATTTTGGTAATATCTCGGCAGATCTGGTAGTATTCGATAAATAAATAATTATTCATTCATGACGTGACATCAAATTACACACACAAAAAGGTCGCCTATTATACCCGTTGAGCGTGCGTTAGATGGCGCTAGTTATACTGCGCTCGAGTGTATACATAGGACTGGAGTTTTCAGTGTTTATTCCTATCGATTAATTAATTTTGAAGTACATTTTTAAGTTAAAGGTGAGGAAGTAGAAAAAATAATAAAAAATATAATTACAGTCGTTTTATTATATTATCACAAAACAAGTCTTTTGTTTAAAAGTCAATTCTCATATACATAATATAGAAATATTTAAAACATTGCTCTTATATTGTTCACATATATATTATATAGGTACATTGTATATAAAATAATTTGTAAGACTGCCTCTCTCCTCTTACTTTTGTGTAAAAGTTATTTGCGAGTTGCTGAGATAAATCTTACATTTTTTATGGTTTCAGGATTGTAGGAAAATTTTCGATTGGATTGTAAGACGTAAGCGCCGATAAATTCTTCGCACTTTCGACCTCTTGGCCGATTCCCTAGATTATTAAAGGCAAGCTATGGGGATTCGAGTTGTATGAAGTCGAGGCCACTGATCTGTTAGTATTTCTAAAATCAAGCTCAAATAGCGTCGTTTTAATATGTTTCTATGTTTATATGCATCACTCCTTTAAATCAGAAAAAATCTTTAAAAAATTACATAACTTATTTATCTACTTATGTATTCAAACATCTTTAATATACAATTAAGCCAATTTTGCGCAACTTAACAATTACGAGAATTATTCAGATCTTAATCATAATTTCTTGCAATGGCTTTCTTTGGATGTCAGGAACTGTTGCATCTTCATGTGGTCTTCCTACAGGAAGAAGGAGCTCCAGTCTCTCATTGACGGGCCTGGAGAGGAGGTCTCGTAAACGGCTGTTGCAGTTCAGAGGCGTTGATGTCAAGGATGTTAAGCCACAGTACTAAAAGAAGAAAAGAGAATTAGTTAAATACAGTTAAGGCTCCAATTGTCGTAAAAGGTCGAAAGTGGAGTGTAAGTGAAACAACTTTTCGTTAGTATTTATTTATTAATATATTACCAAAAATTATCATAAATCTATATGATTTTAGACGTAACCTGGTTGTGTATAATTTTTCTGCAGTTATTTTAAGTTAAGAAAAAAAACACCCAATCATCGCTAAATTATTGACATGAAATAATTTCTTCAATGTGTATGAAAACATGCATAATGCAATCATTATAGTAATGGTCACGTATGGTAAATCACTCACACATTTTTAGATAAACAAACTAATGTCATAACCATTTCTTTACTCTTACTTTAAATTTTATCCGTGCAGGAACGGAGAAAGAATACAATTTCCTGCGGCCCGGCGGCCTGTCGTAAGAGGCGACAAAACAACCCACAGCCAGGTGGTAGGGCATTTGCCCGACTGGATGGCTACCACCCCTGGTCTAGAGTATGTCGCCATAACAACCTTGTGTTGTGTTCCGGCATTAGTGACCAGGTTCCAGGCTCCCTAAAGAGAGCAGCAGCGCATTCGTAGCACCTTTGGTGTTGCAAATGTCCATAGGCGATGGTAACCGCTGTCCATCAAGTGGGCCGTCTGCCTGTCTGCTGATCTCCTGCAATAAAAAAAAAAAATTATGAAGTGTGTCAAGTGTTTTATTTTAGTTCTCCTATAATTTTATTCTGTCTTCATTCTAATTTAGAATAAGCTAACAGTACCATCTAGTGAGATTCATAGAATTATCGATTGAAACGCCTGTATAAGTTTCTTTCTACCAATCTAGATGGCGCTGCACGAAATTGAATCGTGCAATTAGTTGTTGTTTAGCGGACCCTAGATTGGTAAAGTTGCTCTCGGTTCGGTGTAGAATAAACGTTTTGTATTGAAACACGCATTTTATTTGTACTCTTGTACAACGCCATCTAATGATATTTATAAGAATATACCGATTGAGACACCATCTATTGGGTGGGGTAGTAGATGTTTTCATATTTTATGCCTGAGAAGCTCATCTGTTTTATTTATAGTGTATGTATGTACGTTTGACGGCCTCTGTGGTTGAGAGGGCTAAGCCTTTGCCGGCCTACCTCACTGCAACGCAAAGGCTCCGGGTTCGAGTCCTGGTATAGTGGTTTTTGATAACCTAATTTTTCCGTTATTTATAATGTGTGTTTGTTTGTCTTTCAAGATCACGGGCCATTATAGGGCTTGAATGGGGACATGGGAAGGCCAACACGTAAAGGCCCCTTGACAAATTTAATGTAAGTGTGGGGTGACGCTGACCTGCGATTATCCTTGTCTACACCATATAATGCACCCATAGGCAAGCCCCGGCCAGTGTAGGACTATTGTGGGAAATGAGGCCAAGAAGTACCGGGCTATTGGGGTGAACTGCTAGTGATACTAGGGTCTGGGAATATGGGGACTATGGCGTCTGCCCGTCGCAATGTTCAGGGCCATATTTTTATGATTAATGTATTATCTATGCTGGGTATGATTGGATTGCTTGCAACTGTCCGTGAGACACACACCATTGCAGCGTGCATATACACGTTCAACCATGAATAAAATGCAAAAAGAAAACACACCTGTATTGCCGCTAAAAGAAACCCAGTAGCGATGGCAGTACTGATCTCATTATAATAATGCATTCTCTTCTTCCCATCATCTCTCCAAGAGTATGCCTGCCTGAAGACCAAGAGGAGCGCTGGTGCATCAGATAGATACGGTTTCTCAGGTTTCGTGCCAAAAGGCTTGAGATCTGTCACCCACTGTCTAGACATACGTTTATTGTAATTAATTTCTTCTTCTTCCTCGACTATGTTTCGAATAGCAGACTTTACATCTGGGTCTTGCACCACGACGAAGGTCCAAGGTTCTGTATGTGCACCCGAAGGAGAGGTTCCTGGAATTACAGAAACATTGTGTATAATTAAAAACGTGGTCAGGAAAGTTAATTATATTTTTAAATGTAATATTTGTACATGAAAAGTAAACATAACAGCAGAAGGGAATTTTAGAAGAGAATGGTGCCATAGTAGAAAAAACATATTGTAAAAAAAAATACCAGAGTACAAAAACTTAAATTATATGTTTGGAAATTTACTGAACACATAGCAATTGTTGAAGTGTTGTTTAATTTGAAAACAATATATAAAGTAGGAAAATCTAAAAAGCATTAGTAAAAATTACTAAATTAGGAGGAGATTCTAAGAGAAACGACAGTGAAAATGCAGGGGAACCCGTGGAAAATGATTAAGTTTTTAATGCTTAACAACATCTATCAGTTTAACTTTATGTTTGTATCGTCCACAGATTTGCAAAAACTGTACAAATGACAGATCAAAATCTTGTTTGCTGATTTGCATGGAAATAAGCACTTGTCTTTTCTTACTTTGAAATTGGCAAAATCAAATCCAAAGGCGTTCCAGCCATAATTAAAAAAAATAACTGACAATGATATTTTATATTATTTGTAAGATCTATAAGAAATGATATGTAATATAAGTATAATATAATCACTAGGGTGGTCGTTAAAAATTAAATTTCTTGCGACGCCCCCTAAAAAGCTTCCTTTTAATGAAAAAACATTGGGATTTTTTTTTATAATTTTTTCAAGTCAAGACAACACGTGCCTCAAGACGATTCAAGTTAAAACTAAAACTATAAGAATAATTGAAAGATAAGCTTGAATCACGAAGAATTTTAAACTTTTTCTGAAACTATAATTTGAAATTCATCACTGAGAATGATAATACGGAAGGTATTTCATTGTTAAAACTTTTCCAATCTTAAAATAATTATTACTTCTAAGTATGAAGAAGTTTCCTGAAAAAACATGATATTACCCAAAAATTAACTTGAATCGTCTTGAGGCACGTGTTGTCTTGACTTGAAAAAATTATAAAAAAAATCCCAGTGTTTTTTCATTAAAAGGAAGCTTTTTAGGGGGCGTCGCAAGAAATTTATTTTTTAACGACCACCCTAATAATCACATGAAAACATAGTTTTCTAATTAGTGTGATTAATTTAATTCTTGTTAATTCTTAATTATAATAATGTAAGAAATGGTATTGTACGTTCTCATTTGACCAGCTGTTATTTTCTATTGTTTATATTTATGCCACCTGTATGTACTTTTTTAAGCAATATTCTATTACAACACCATTTTGGGTCACCTATATTGTGCGTTCATTACGTATTTTATAATAATTGGTAAGAAAATTAACCTCAATCTAGATGCCTAGTTTGAGATTATATAGCAATTATTTTCTTTCATCAATATAATCTAATTAATTTGTTGCTGCTATAAAAAGGTTTTGAAAAACAATCATCTTCAAATTTCCTACTTTTTGTTCTTATGCTTTCTACTCTTATTAGAACGATTCTACTCTTATTCTACTGTTATTAGAATAAAACTTTTTAAATTTAACGGCCGCTTGAATAAGGTTGCTTAAATTTATTTAAGAAACACAAAACGTATTTAACACCCTTAAATACAATTAGCGTCTTGCACAACGCAAAATTTGCCACTAAATATGTTCAAAGAACTGTCAATTCGTTTTGTGTAAAACGTTTTTAGGCAGTTTAATGCGCTTTACTAATTTTATTTAATAGCGATCGTTATGCAAGCGGCCCTTAATCTCATTTAACTAACATCACAAATTTTAGCTTATTTGTGATCTTGAGTAACATTTTAGATTATTGTTCATCGAAAAATTTCGGTTGAATCAATACCATGAACAGTTGTGGTGATTTGCATTTCAAAAAATATCTCGTGATAATGGTATCAGTGTTCGCTTTGAGCATATTCGTCCTTTTTTATCTTCCTATCCTATATACCCATCCACGATTAAAATAATAATTCAAGATGTAACTGAAGAAAATTTCACCAGCAAAAACTATAATGATCAGAATGCATTTGAGATCAAAATGTTTATGAGAAGTAGACAGGGCATGCGAGATAAACTAACAACTATTAATGACGCCCCGTTATTCGATAAGCATATTTTTGATGCCGCAAATATAATAATCTTCATAGTAATATTTGTTCCGAATGATATTTTTTACATCAAAGAGCTTACAGAATCATTTAATACTGCTAAAGATATAGAGACAGCAGTTTTAATTTTTTCTCACGACACATTTCAATGATCAAATGAATAGTCTGATAATGGACATCAAATTTGTGAGATATGTTCAGATTTTTTACCCATACAGCACTCAGCTATATCCAAAGATCTTTTCTGGAGAAGATCTATTCTTCGCAAGGACAATCACGTTTCCAAGAAGAGTGAGTATAAGATAAATTTTAGTTCATCACAAAAGATACTTCACTGGTGGTGGACTTTAAATCAAGTATTTGATCATATTATTATGAAGGCAGTTTCAAAATATTACGGTCCAGTACTTTTTTTGGAAGACAACAATATTGTTACAAAAGATTTTATTTTCATGATTGAGGTTTTGGTGCATGCAGCATCTAAAAACTGTGTGTGAATTTCTGAGTCTTGGGGCTTACAGTCCTGATCATTCAAAGTATGTTTATGGTATTGTAGAAATATGGTCTTCCAATTTAACAAGTATGGGATTAGCATTCAACAGATCTGTTTGGAATATTATCCGAGGAAGATTACAAGCAGAATCACAAAACAAATATATGACAGCAATGTGACTGGTGGAGTCGGTGCTGGTAGATCAAGAAGTACTCACCATGATCAAATTGAAGATATTTTGAAAAGGCCAGATTAAAAGCATTTTAAATAAGCGTGTATGTATGAAATTATTAATGAAGGTTGATGCAGAGAAAAGCGTTTGCTGCGGACAAGCCGGGCACCTGGTGACAGGCCCCTGCTCTGCGATGCCGAACTGTCCTGTGTGCGCTGCCGCGGGCAGGCCAGCCGGTCACCACTTGGGCTCCAGGCCCTGTGGGGCCAAGCCCACCAGGAGGAAAGGTCAGGCGAATAAGGCGCCGGACAGGACCGCGGCCGCGGGGAGCGAACCAGGAGACACCCGTGACTAAATGAAAGTCATGGGCGAGCGGCAGCGGGCGTCGAGGTCTGGGGGATCCAATAGATCTCCGCCCGCACTAATGCCGCGAGAGGCAGCCGCACGTCCCTCTCAGGGCCGGGGAAACGTCATTCCCCGGCCCGCACACAGGAGAGGCCGCCTCTGTTTACGAGGCGGCCAGCCGCTGCCGGGGTTGCGGGGTAAGCTCGCGGATGTACCGTGACCCCGGCGCTAGGCGGAAGAAGGCTCCCATGAGGTTTTAGTGGGTATACCGGCGCCGGTCGTATTGATTAATCGGCGTCGGGGAGCCCCACATACCGGCCGCGCATGGTCCCCCGCGCGGCTGACGATGCGACAACGCATTTCCTCGTGTAAAAAAAAGAGAAAAGCGTTTCTCAGGATCGTAGCAAGTGGTGATCCATCGTCTCTGCCTACCCCAATGGAAAACAGACGTGTCAATATGTATGGTATTTTAAAACAAAGACGCATTGTTGTCTATTTAATTGTATTTAGGCTGATTACATTTGAATTATGTAGGTATTAATCGAGCTACAATTAAAATCAATACATCTCATTAGTCCAGTCAACGTTCATTGTTTAGTTAAAAAGTGTTTTATTTAATTCAGTGTCTTAATAATAATATCTTTAATTTATGTATAGGTGGCAATTGTTCAAACCAAATTTTACTCAATAATATCTATGCATGTTAGACAATCAGTAACACGTGAGGTTTATCTACCATACAAGGAAATCATTTTGATTTCAACATTTGATTTTGAATATCACTATCATCTTCTATATAAAAATTCCCTGTCAGTGTTTGATCACGATGAACTCCGAAACTACGCAATCGATTTTGGTGTTTTTTTTTTATGTTGCTGGTTTTGTTACAACTTAGGACATAGGATAGGTTTCATTTTAATCCTATATATCCTTTCTATATAAATATGATAAACGCGAAAGTTTGTAAGAATGAATGTCTGAATGTGTTTGGTACTCTTTCACGCAAAAACTACTAAATGGATTTTGATGAAACTTTACAGTAATATATCTTACACATCAGAATAACACATAGGTTATAATTTATAAAGATATAGTGTGAATTATCCATAATATAACGATTTGCGATCAGCACGCGGGTGAAACCGCGGGCGCAGCTAGTTTATAATTTTTTTTTAAACCTAGAGGTCGGTAAACAAGAGTTCAGCTGTCAACCAAATAACATAAGCATCATAAAGATGTCGCCATACTTAAAGGCTCACGCTTTCTTTCACAATTGGAACCGATAGGTGGCACTGGGATCGGGTTCTAGAATCCACCTAATCTCCTGGACCGAATTTGATGATTTTATTTTTGTGTGTTTGAGTGGGTCTCGGGATGGTTTAGATATTCATAGTAAAAACCGGTATGTGACAGCAGAGTTGGGTTTTAGATTTTTATATTTTCAGGGCATGTATGAATTATTATTATACATGTATTATTAATAAATTTATAATTAATAAATTGTCGTAATTTTTTTTAATTTCATAAACTCTTGCAAGGTGTAGAAGATGTGGTCGATAAGTCGCATCTAAATTGAAAGACAAGTGAATCGTTTAATATCCACAAAAATTACTAGACCAGAAGTCCATTAAATTAAACTGGAAGAGATCGCTTTTTAGCGATTATCGCCCTTTGTACATAACTAAATATAATTTTAGAAAAAACTTTGATTACGACCGAGGTGCCAACAAAGGTAAATTCACACCTGCGTCTGTAAAAACACATTTTATTACCTTTTCGGCATTTGGACTTCTTTTATTTATTGTTTAAAATTTGTGATTAGAAATACAGCCCATTGTGTATTTTTTAATCTTTTATGGTAGTCATTATAGCCAGGTGTGATTCTAGGAAATGCAGTCCACGCGGTCGAGCAGACATACGTACAGTATAAAGCAATGCCCCAATGGAAGGATGAGTCGAGCGGTAACCACAAGACTTGTGTACATTCGGTAAACTATTTAGTGACGGACTTTGCGCGTGTTATTGAATCAGTTATATTTGTGCCTGTGTTAGACGTGTTTGTATAGTTCTAATAAATCTATAGTAATTCCAACGGCATTTTAATTTGAGTCCTGCAACTCGTAACAATAAAATACTTTAAATTACACTATCTCAATTATTTCGATCACGTGTATCATTATGATTACACGCGTTTTATTTACATTGATAATAAATTGTATCATATTTCGTCGCAGTAACGAAATGCGTTGTTTCTCTATATCGATATCGTAACTCGTGTTTTGCTGTTTTCTGTAGTAATGCAGAATAACAAGAAAGGAATGTAAATAATTACAATAATTGCTTAGAATATAATTAATAATGTCATGTTATTGTAAAGTAAATATATTATTCCGTTATTTGTTTTTCCTTAACACATCATTTATACACATACGATTTTTGCCAATAAGAAACATCTAAATATAGATATTAAGTTAGTAAATGTTTTTAATTAACCATCGAAACACAATTAAACTAATGTTTTATTCATTTTTTTCTCTCGTAACAAAAACAGATCTCATGTAGACTTAAGGTTGCCAACCGTACTAATATACAGTATCGTACTATATTTTAGCGGATTGTACTATATATTATAGAAACGTAGACGTGCGCACAACACACACACACACACACACACATACATATATATATATATATATATATATATATATATATATATATATATATATATATATCTAATATATAAAATTCTCGTGTCACAGTTTTCGTTGCCATACTCCTCCGAAACGGCTTGACCGATTTTGATGAAATTTTTTGTGCTTATCCGGTATCTATGAGAATCGGCCAACATCTATTTTTCATCCCCCTAAATGTTAGGGGTAGTCCACCCCTATTTTTTTTTAGACAAAATTTTTAATTTCTATTTTTTTATGATACAACATACAAAAATACATACAACCCTAGATTTTCGACCCTCTACGATCAACCCCTATTTTTTACCGGGCAGGACGACGTCTGCCGGGAGAGCTAGTACATATATATATATATCACAAAATATATTATAATCGCAACGCTAATTCAATTGTCGTGCTTTTTGATTAGATAACTATGATTATTTTAAAAACAATAGACCTTTGCTAGTCAATGCAAAAAGTAATATATACATAGGGAAAATGTATAACAATTATTAAAAATAAATGTGAAATTTTGTTATTCACCTAAATTTCAGAAAAATACTATTACAGCTTAAAAATTACTACAAAAATACTATATTTTATTCAAAAAAGGTGGCATCCCTATTTAGGGCCGGCTCGGTCGGTGGGCATCAAACGGTTAGGTTTTATCTAATCGTATATTGTACGCTAAGTGAGATCCAATGGACCTCTCCCCCCTCTATATCATCTTTCTTATCACCAAATGTAACAAAAACTCTTTACCAGCAGTCTTTATAATGTTCTCCAGGACTTCCTCCGGAATAGGCTCTTTGCTAAAAGACCTCACTGTCCTTCTTTGTGCCATAAGCTCGTAGTACTCTCGAGATCTTTCTAGAATCTCGTCATCAGTCCTTTTGATTGGTTTATAGGGGATGTGAGGAGTGTCTTCCGGGATTGCTGGCACCAGAAACTCAGGATCGTCGTCGCCGTCATCCGGGAACTCACGGTCTGGAACTGATAAACAACATATTTCAGAGCATAATCGATTTATGTAAATGAATTTTAACAATTAAAAATATTAGGACACGATAGCTACATATGTAATAGTACAGTGGAGGAATACTTATATGGTATTCTACCTATGATACCTTAAGACTATAAGTAGAATACTGAGCCTCGGTCATCGAAGTCAACGGATAAGGTTCCTAGAAGGCTGGCTACGTTACCACCCTTGATTACCATACTGATCAGTTGTCTGAGGTAAGGTCTATCCCTCTGATCTCCCGAAGAGTCAATAATTGTTTTGAAATGTCTTTGTAGAGGCTCATGGCTTTAGGACTCCACTGTCTGTCATATGACTCTCACCGAGGGTTGCATATTGCGTTGCTTTTAGTGATGAAACTGTTTCAGCCGCCGAACCAGCCGATCTAATGGTGTTTGGTAAACGGCATGCGACCAACGTGTGTATATTACAACGTACAGTACCGGTCTTAATACACTACCCTGTGCTACTCTAGCTTTAATTTTTTTTAGATTACAAACTCAGTCTTCTTGACGGACTTTGAACATTGTGTTTGAGATATATCTTTAAGCTAACAAATCGGAATACTGTTTGGGTAGAACTTAAAGTGAACTTCTTTTAGCGGTTTTTGGTAATCCGCAGCCAATTTAGTTAAATAAGAGTAAGCTTCCATACCTGAAACTAAGGATTTGAAAAAATATGTTAACAGTTCTACTAACTAACTTATAATTATATAACTATAGGCAAAGTGCGAGTAAGCAATTAGGCTAATAATATAAGTATGCAGCATAATGTTAACTCATTTGGGATCGCTATTTCGGGAGCCAAACGGTATCCAAGACATAAATTTTAACTACTACTCTGGGGTTGATCTCAGTCACCTAGTCCATAGTAAATGGCGGAGAAAATTCATTTGCGAAATCTACCATACCAGGAGTCGAACCTAAAGCCTCTACGTTGCAGTGAGGTATGCCGACTAAGCCTTAGCTTGCTCAACCACAGAGGTCACAAATTTTCTATCTGCCGCTTTCTTCATAGAAATCTCATAGAATACTTTCTACACAAAATCCTTTGCTGTGCAGGCTGTTCGGCTGTGGAATTCATTGCCCGAAAACGTGAGACAGGCAAAGTCACTCGCCATTTTTTTTAAGAAACATATATATATATATATATATATATATATATATATATATATATATTAGTAGATATATTATGTATTAATACTATTATTAATATTGTATAGCTATTGCTGTTGCTATACACATATTAACGATGTATATATGTACGCAACATGCACGTAGCTCGTCGCACATATAATATTAAATGTTGTAGCACGCTGATGTGATGGGCCTAGGATATCCAGGTCGATGTAGTGGTGGAAGTTAAACACGGTTATTAGGTGAAAACTTGTAATAAAAATCACTTATTCTACGAAGGCGTCTGCCTTCGGCTACAATTCATGCAGAAGTGGACACAAAACAAATGAATGCAACAACAATGTTGCAAGTAATAAAATTAAATGCAATTTTATGTTGGTGTTGCCAACATATATATATAATATTAATATGTGTTATTGTTTATTCTCTTTTTTTTCATTTTAGGTATATGTATTATGTGACATTTATATATCCTATTTATACGTGTAATTTAATTAGCACACCACGGCCATCGTAATATCCTTGAAATTCCATTTCATAAAATCCATAGCCCGGGTTGTTTGGAAGAGATCACTCTAAAGCGATAAGGCCGCCCATTGCTCCTACTTTTACTTTTTAATGTAAATACTGTAAATTGTTTATTTTATGTGTATATGGTGAGCAATAAAGTGTTTTCTATTCTATCTCATACTGTGCTTAAAAATAGCTAATAGATTACGAATATTCAACATTGATGTTTACAACTATTTACAATTACCAGTCATGGTCAAAGGTGATTTACGTCCTACCTTTATATAATCACGGCATAAGATGTCATCATTTTAATATGCGATGTGAACGTTGTATTTTGAACTGAGGTGAAATTATTTTCCTTGTCAAAAACTGAGAACTTTCTTCATCAGCACGATATCCTTCACTGCGATAAGCTTATCATACTTGTAGTACAGTTTCGAGGAGGTTCAACTTGGCATGCTACACCCAGAGCCGCCGGGTATACTGGTTTCTAGAATACTCGGCTTGCATCGAGGCATCACGACAGATTATATCTATGATCACGGTCCCGTGGCGCCTGATCACGATGCTGAGGAACGTTGGAAGGTTTAATAATTAGTCTGGCAGTCGGTGCTCGCAAGTCCTACTATCACAAGCTTGTGTGTAGCGCTGACCGGCAGTCCCACATACCTCTCAACAATATCTCCCTGGGTCCGATGAAATGTGTAAGTGCATATTTCCTTAAGTTTTCGCGACTTGTATTCATAACAAAACTACTTAACCACCAACAATTGACTAAAATCAAATAAACTACCGCGTTTAAAACCCGTTATAACGTAGTTTTATTATGTGTTAATGCATTCCCCCAGCAGTAATAATACGAAGAGTTTCGTAGAGGTTGATAAAATCGAAAGCGTCATGACATCGTCCAACTGGGTCCAATTTTAGGACTTATATTGTTTTCTTTATTTTATTTTTCCTTAATTTATCTGTTTTAAATTAAACAATTATTTATTTCTTTCATTCTAACATACTTGTTTATGTCGAGAAAATATAGTAATAATATGTGTTTGCCTGGCAATTGTTATTATTATTATCGTTCTGTAACAACAATAAAAACTACAGTTTCCTGTACAAGCTAATAGAGGAAAACGGTAATTTAGTATTATTAAAGTTTGGATGCCGTATGAATGTCCAGCTTATGATACTAGAAAAACAATAAGGCTGCGTTCCAGACCAGAGCGGTGAAAGAAACGAGAGCAAGATGATCAAACGAAGTAGTGACTAATGATATTTTGATATTCTCGTCTGTCTGGTATGGTAAAGGTTCAAATCGTAGATTGTTATATGAGAGGTGAAAGTGACCTATTTAGGCACTTTATGTATATGAGAAATGAAAATATTTCTTTCATTGTACACAGATAATCATTACGTGGCAGTAGGGTCGCCACCATTGTTTAAAAAATATGTCATATTTTTGTTTTTAGGCTGTAAAAGTATAATACTTTTGAGAAATTTAGGCGGGAAAATAGTACACATTTACTTTACATTATCTTCTAATATATAAAATTCTCGTGTCACAGTTTTCGTTGCCATACTCCTCCGAAACGGCTTGACCGATTTTGATGAAATTTTTTGTGCTTATCCGGTATCTATGAGAATCGGCCAACATCTATTTTTCATCCCCCTAAATGTTAGGGGTAGTCCACCCCTAAATTTTTTATTTTATTTTTTAGACAAAATTTTTAATTTCTATTTTTTTATGATACAACATACAAAAATACATACAAGCCTAAATTATTAACCCTCTGCGACAAACCCCTATTTTTACCGGGCAGGACGACGTCTGCCGGGACAGCTAGTTTATTATATATTTTATTTATGTCATTATTGGTTTTTCCATTTGTATTTATTACTACTTTTTGCTTTAGCCAGTAAAGATATTATTTTCAAAATACAAAAAGTGCAACAATTGAATAAGCGATGAAAATAAAGTACATTTGTACTATATTATTTTTGTATAATATATAATATAGTAGAAAGGGCTAAATTATAGTACAATATATTATAGTACGGGTGGCAACCCTACGTGGGAGACATCTTGAATCAGATTTTTAAACCAAAGTTCTTTAATTAATTTTCTATTTAAGGCGATATATGTTATTTCAATTATTTCCAAAGTTCTGAAAATAGCGTCTCTAACTTATGCATTATTAAACAAAAACTTTTTAAAATTTATTTTCCAATATGCTTACATTCATCTATATAGGTATACTAGCGGCCCCGGCAGACGTTGTCCTGCACTGAAAAAATATGACCCGATCCCAGCGCCACCTACCGGTTCCAATTGTGGTTTTAAACCATCCGGGGACCCACTCAAACACACAAAAACAAAATCGCTCCCCGTTGTTCAGAGGATTCTAGAACCCGATCTCAGCGCCACCTACCGGTTCCAACGGTATAAAAACTATCCTATCTTTCAAGTTGGATCAAACTGCACACGGTGTGCAAATTTGATTAAAATCGGTTGAGTAGTTTAGGAGTCCATCGCGGACAAACATCGTGACAGGTGATTTATATATATTAAGATTAATACATGAAGCAAAAACTTTGTACCCCTTTTTACAAAAATTGCGTGGACCGAGGAATATAAAATTTCGTACTTATTTTTAAATAGAGGAATGCAGAATGATAATATAAAAAAAATATACATAAAATACTTTAAATGAATGAAAAAAACATACTACACACTACCATGTATTTGACACACACACCAATATATCGACGGTTAAAAGGTAATAGGGTATAAGCGACAAAAACTAAATTGTTCAGGAGAGCAGTTTAAAGTTTAAAATTTCAGAAAAATGGATTTAACTTTTTCATTTCTTGTCATATCGTGAAAATAGAAACAGTTCTAGAATAAAAAAAAATACAAGCATTAAATGGTAGTTTTATTTATTTGATTCCACGTTGTTTTATGTGGTTTAATGTCGCTTAAATCAATTGATCTTATTTTCTTTATGGAGTAATTCAGCATAAGTTACATCTACATAGAAAAAAAAACGAAGGGTAGAGTAGACTTAGCTACATTTGACATCCTTGTATCAAGAGGTAATAGGGCATAAGTCACATGACTGCAGAATAACATAAAAGGGTAAAAAGTATAAGTGGTAATTCTCATTATTATACCAAAAGGTAATGGAGTATAAGAAACAGTGTTTAGCAAAAAAATCAATAGGATGTTTGTAAACTTAAACTTGTAAATGGTAGTAGGGTATAACCGACGCTTAACGTCTTTGACGACAAGGGTAATGAGGCATTAGTTCCAGCTTTCAAAACAGGTACTAATGGTAAACAGTAGTATACGCCTGGAGCCTTTACGGCAGTAAAAATTAAAAATGTGTTACCGACTATAACCCAAAAGTGATGCCATTTTTACTGAGGTACAAGCGCCTTTAGAGTAAAAAAGGCCTAAAATTCGGTCGGTTAAATGAAATGACACTTCAAAAACGGAGTTTTTTTGCTTGGGCATAAACAACACGAAAGTCATCGTAGAACCATGGAAGTGAGCGCATTCGAAAGAGCGAAATTTTTTAAGTAGGATGGCATTCATAACTCATTTTCGACCAAAATGTCGCTTATGCCCTTTTAACCGTCGATATACTCTTTTGTTTATTGTTAAAGTCAAATTAACTGTGTAGCCTTGGCGAAATCTCTGATTATAGAACCTTAATAATAATAATAATAAACCCGCAGGGGGGCTTTGTGGCGAAGCCTTAGGTGAGTGGCGACACCTCGTACCTGACTCCGGGGGCCAAGACAAGGCCCCCGCCTCCGTGCTTGCCTTAACCAGCCGGCACGGAGTGGAGATCGCTAGAGCTAAGACTCAAGCTCCAGGGGTGGAAGTGATAAATGGCCTAATGTCGGAAGTAGCTTCGGTGAACCTGCAGCCCACCTCTCTACACCCCTTAGCCACTCACACCCATGTTGCCCCTGCCTTTTATGGCATTTTTAGGGGCCCATGCAGGGAGTGGCGAGTCACCGTCTGCCCATTTTTCCATGTTCCCTGAACATTGCGACGGGCAGACGCCATAGTCCCCATATTCCCAGACCGCTAGTAGCACTAACAGTTCACCCCAATAGCCCGGTACTTTTTGTCCTCATTTCCCACAATAGTCCTACACTGGCCGGGGCTTGTCCTTGGGTGCATTATTATATGGTGTAGACAGGGATAATCGCCGGTCAGTGTCACGCCACATATTTACATTAAATTTGTCAAGGGGCCTCTACGTGTTGGCCTCCCCATGGCCCCACGCAAGCCCTCCAAAAGTCCGGGCCATTTTTATGGCCCGTGGTCTTGAATGACATACAAATTATAATAATAATAAGCTTATAATTTAAATTAATTATTATAGTCGAATTTCAATCAGGAGAGACCACTTGTATACATAAAACAAATACTGTGGCACAGAAACCTCATGGATTTATTCGTGCCGCAGAGTCGTGTAGAATAGGTTAGGTTATCATACAAGGTGACATTTTAAAATGGAATATATTATACAATATTAATGTTATATCTAAAATAGCAGCATAAGCGAGCTATTGTTATCATAATTCAAGTGTTTACTTCTGATTTGATAATAATAACCGTAGTTATCATCATTATAGTATATGTTTCTGATTTACTCTGCACATGTGAGCCTGATGGTTCGCTTTGGGAATCAATTACAGATTATACTTGGTCGTTTTGTGGGTATTTTTGTACATTGATTGCAGGTCCCTTTGGAGATAATTTACAATTGTTGGTGTCATACTTTCCTCGAGCTTTGTCCCTTATATACGTAAAATAGCTTTAAAACATTTTTGCGTTTGTAGTAGTGTACGATCAGCACATAAATAAATAAACAAATACTTTTTATATATTGTTAAATGCCGACACAGTGAATGCACACCTGGTTTATTACCTTTCCCGCATTTGGACTTCTTTAGATTACTTTGTGTTTAAAATTAGCAGTTAAACAATAGGTGTGCAGATTACTTTGTTTTGGTAAAACTCAGTCCACGCGGTCGATTATTGTGTTATATAGTTTACTATAAAACAATGCTCGAACGGAGGGGTGTGGCGCCAAGCGAGGAAAACGATACGAGCAAGACGTACATTCGATAAGCGATATAGTAACGGATTTTGCGCGTGTTATTGAATCGTGCAGTTTGTACTGGTTGCGTCCAGTTATATTTGTTATACCTGTGTTATACATGTTTCTATAGCTCTAATAAACTCTGTAGAAATTCCAACAGCATTTTAATTCGGGTCCTGCAACTCGGTATCAATATTTTTAAAGGCAGGTACTTAATAAACTAATAATATTAAACGATATTAAAATAATAAATATTATAATAATATTGAATTGTATTCTGAAGAATGTCAGTTTGTTTCTGATAGCACCTTTCCGGTGGAAGGTCAATGATGTTATAATTGACTAAGCAACTAATTGAGCGTGAGTCATGATACCGCTCGGATCGCTATTGCACTAATTTTCCAAATATTTGGACAAATTATACAAAACTTATTTAGTTTGGGAACTCAAATGCTTATCTCGACCACGTTTCAACGTCGGAACCATTTACAATTAACAAATTTAATATCAAATAATAACAATTAGCAACAAATAATAACACTGAACTCTAAATAACAGGAATGAACCACAAATAAAATCAATTAATTATCAAACTAAAACAAAAAGACCTCATAACAATTAGCAATGTAAATTATTATTATTTATTTGATTTTAACCATTGACTTTTGACTGTTAATATGTTTTCGTCTTCAAACCTCTTTTTGCTGATTGTACAAGGAAATTTTAATTTCAAGTTTATTATTCCTGTAAACACATGCTACAAACACAAAAACTTCTCGAAGCTAATTTATCTATATATTATTATATTTAGAAATACATTTACTATATTTACATGTTCCAGATATCGTCTTCATGTAGTTCGGTCTCCTTAATTAATAGTTCAGAACTGAAAATGTTAAGCTTATCAATTCGGTAGTTGACAGTGTGAAAAATTTAGGCTGATTTTAATATATATCGTAGATTACGATCTAAATATGTCAAAAATATTTTTTTTAACTAAAATATTAATTGATATTTTTGAGAAATAAAATTGTTATATTGCAGCCATTAGCCACGAGACAATGAACGCCGATCAGAACGCGTGACGTCATAGAGTGCCAAACGCAACAAGTTAACAATGGCTTTTCAGATAACACTCCAATGAAACAGATGTTTGTTTAGCACACTGTGACGTCATGCGAGACGCCATGACAGCTTGACGCGTTTTAGTGACGAAATGTCAAAATATTTATAAAATTGCTAAATTAAATATGTTAATGTTGATTTTTTGCTGAAATATTAATGTTTTGGCTAAAATAGACCATGAGGCTCAAAATAAACCTTTTTCTCAATAATTGTCAACTACCGAATTATCTTGTACGATAATGAGTTTGAACAACAGATATCTTTTGAGTAATTTTTGAGATATATATCTACGACGGCCTCTGTGGTTGAGCGGGCTAAGCCTTTGCCGGCCTTCCTGACTGCAACGCAGAGGCTCCGGGTTCGATTCCTGGTATGGTAAATTTTGGAGAAAGTGTCGGGGTAAAGGTAAGGAAAGGAATGCTCCGGTGGTTCGGGCATGTGGAAATAATGTATGATGAAAGAATGACTAAACAGATATACAATGCAAAAGTGGATGGATGCAGAAGTCGCGGAAGGCCACGACACACCTTCCATGATCAAATTGATCATGTATTAGCAGAAGGTGATGTCAGGAGCCTTAAGAATAGACGAGCGTGCATGACAAAAGCTATGAATATCAAAGAAGCAAGTGAGGTGTGTAAGAATAAGACTGTATGGCACTCTGTTGTTCGTGCCTACACCGCAAGTGACCTGGCGTGAAGTTGTGTATGTATGCATGTATGTAAATTTCGGAAACTTATTTTCTCCGTAATTTACCATGGTCTGGGTGTCTAGGATCGGCCCCAGAGTGGTCCGTTGTATATTACCCATAACACAAGGGTAACTTGCTTAATTTGGGGATATACAATGTGTGTTTGTCTGCCGATTATTTATTTATTTATTTTTGACTAAATTCTTTTCGTTATATTTAGTTCCGTGGCCAAAGTTCCAAAACATAGCACAATTATCACCTCCACAGACCCCTTTATATTTCGTGGACTATTACTTACTTTCATCCATTGATAAACTATCCAGCGAATAACTTACTGTTAGTACTACGTACAGACGTACATAAAGCGTATTCGCTGTAGATATCCAATAAGGGCATAACAACATGAAAATACACAAAGAATCACGTCCGATAGCTTATCAAGCACATGCCTTGGATTGTATCGTAAATACTTGAAAATAGGCCAAATACGCTCTGTTTTCAGTTCTTATCATTTTAGATAATATATTAATTTAAAATTTCTGACTCATCAGCGAACGCCCTCAAGCGAAACCTTATAAACTGGTTAGGTATATATTTGTGCCGTTTTCTGTTGAAATATTAGGTCTGTGTGATCTCTTCGTTAAAAAAGTCCTTCGAAGTTTACAAACAACTATAAAAACTATACTTGATGTTACCTATGAATTGATCTTAGGGCTTGTTCACACTGCACATTGCCACCCTGGCAATAAAGCTGATGAGCAGTGAAAAATTTGCATTGTGATTTGTTTTTGAAGTGATACCGCTTCGTTACGCAACGCGATACGACGTCAGTCTTTCTAGCTGCCCTTTTTCTAACGCACACCGCAGCGGTAGGCAGGTTCCTCCTCTCTCACTCTAATCCACAATGCTAGCCGTATTTCGGTACATATTCAAGAATTGTAACTAAGAATAAAACATATTTTATAATCAATAAAAGATTTTATTAAGAAATAACCATTCCTTACATTATCATATAGATGATATTCAAGTAATAATAACCTATGCCTTGCTCAAGTCAGACAGTTTCAATATTAAATAGTTCAAACAAGATTAAATTATTATTTCTGTCGGGCGTACCGAAACGCATAAGTTTTTTTTAATCTAGCCATTTTAAACAATTACTGCGAGAATCTCGGAAAAAAAAGTAGCGGAGATTTTAAGCCTAAGAATTTGCTGTCGATCAGCGAAAACCGCATCGAAATCGATCCAGTAGTTTTTACGTGGATCCCGAACAAACAGACAAACGGCAGGAAATCTAAAAAAATATTCTTCATCGTTTACGTATCGTATAGTCAATTCCAGTTGTTTTTGATTGCTTCAATGTACAGACACACCATGTTTAGAATTTGGTTATATTATAAACAATAGCCGATATTGCGACTAATGGATCTGGGACCCAATTCTGCTATTACAATATTGTCAGAATAGTCGACCACTGGCGTCATAATGGTTACATGTCGCCAGTGGTCGACCATTCTGAAGATATTGTAACAGCAGCATAGGGGCCCTGGTATGAGACATCATTCAAAATGGTGCTATAAATCCAAAATTAATTAGTCGTTTATAACTGTTCCTTAATAAGTTATTATTTAATAGAGTCATTAACTTTAATTATAATTATGTGTTTATAACAACACTAATTACGGAAACAGGTTGTTAACCTTTTAATAATATTAGACTGCTTTTATTTATTATCGACCTGGGCAGGGGTTCGCAAAGTGTGCGCTCCGGCGCCCCGGTGCACCGCAGATAGCAAATAGGGGGCACTGGACGCTCCTGATTACCATTCTCTGGAAACTAAACTTAGATATTCGCAGTTACAAAATGTGTGGAGATCACCTAGCTCACACGTCACATTGACTAAGTTGCATTATATTATTTCCTATTTTTCTTAAATAATAAATATTATATTTTTATTTCTTATATACAAATAATTTCTTGTATATAAATAATATATAAATGTTCTTATATATAATAGTCGTGGTAGCCTAATGGCTAGCAACCGCGTCCTAAGCTCAATGGGCACGAGTACGATCCTGACCAAAACGCATGAACTATTTAGGCGGTTTTCTGACCTAACATTGTTACAATTACCACGTGCTAACAGCGGGAAAACATGTTTTCATGTTGATCTTATATAGATATATTATTTTTCTACTGATAACCGATGTGTTAAACCAGCCAAGCCGCCCTGGATAAGCATGGCGGGTATACTATCCGTTCCCCTGTAGAGGGAGGCCCGAGCCCAGCAGTGGGACGTTTATGGGCTGTTATTATATCCCTATTAATATTATAAATGCGAAAGTAACTCTGTCTGTCTGTCTGTATGTCTGTATGTCTGTCTGTCTGTTCCGTTTTCACGTAAAAACTACTGGACCGATTTGGCTGAAACTCAGTATATATATGTTTTCGATGCCGAGAATGAAGGATACTTTTTATCCCGAAAAATGGGATAGTTTCCGGGATAAAAATATATTTGTCTTTCTGTTTGTTATGCTTTTATGGAAGAACTAATGAGCCGATTTGGCTGAAATTCGGTACGTATGCAAATTAAATACTGAGGGATACTTTTCATTTTGGCCTTTTTGGTAATTTTGGCTGTTTTAGCCTTTTTACTCATTTTGGCCTTTTTGGTAATTTAGGTCTTTTTGGTAATTTTGGCTGTTTTAGCCTTTTTACTCATTTTGGCCTTTTTGGTAATTTTGGACTTTTTGGTAATTTTGGCCTTTTTGGTCATTTTGGCTTTTTCGGTCATTTTGGCCTCTTTGGTCATTTTGACCATTTTGGCCTTTTTGCTCATGTTTTGTAATTTATGTTGTTTACAGATAGACGGGGGATGGTATAGTTAGCGATATAAAATGAAGTGAATCTTCCGTGGGCAAATACATGAAAATGTAATATAATATAACCTGTAGCGCTTGCTCTATAAACAAGAGACACACACTAGAGAATAACCCGCGGCACAGCCGCGGGGTAAACTCTAGTATAAATATAAACAATCTACTTCATATTGTGGATGTTTTTGTGCCTTGTTGTATCAGTGTACCCTATATTACAACTAACTATAGCGCTGAGACAAAGTACCAAACCCGTAAGTGCGCCGCGAACTGAAAAGTTTGAGAACCCCAGGACTAGGGCATTCACCGCTTAGTCAATTTAAACGATCGGACATTAAATGTAGATAAAGAGGAATCTTTTTCATTTTCGGGATAAAAACTATCTTATGTTTAATTCTCTCAGGCGGCCTCTATTATTAAGATGTCTAAGAATGTCTGCTTAGCGGAATGAAACGTAGAATTAGCCAGACCAGGAATTGGACACAGGAGGTGTCCAATTCCTGGCCTCGCTAATTTCACTAACGATCTTTCTGTTATTTACGATGATCTATGTGGTCCGTTGTTGAGTGTAATGCCAGTCATAAGAGGCGACGAAACAACCCACAGACTTAGGGCATTACTCATAAGGATGGCTACCTCTCCTGGTCTAGAGTAAGCCACCAAAACAACCTTAATTTGTGATCTGGCATTAATTGACTAGAGGCCCAATTCTGGTATTAATATCTGTTTAACACTTCTTTAAGTATGAATTTGTTTGTGGACTGTAGATATTTTAATTATTCAAGAAAATTGCACGTGCGTAATATGTGATGATTTTAATAGCAACCAGCGGGAAAAAAATATGTACAGATAAAACAAAAAAACATCTTCATTCTAATTTCAAATATTTAGTGTTGGTGGCCAGTACTAGGCCACACTAAAGTACTAAATACTTTTTGTTGGAGATTCCAACAATATCTCTTCACAAAGGACTGCCTGGTTTCGGTATTCTGTTGATTCCAATGACATGCAAGTGGCACGCTACTTTTGTTAATATTTATATGCTAAAACTCACGAAAAATGATTAAAATTTAGGCAGTTTTTCAATATTCGTTTAGGCTAACGCCACTACTACTAATGATGAAACTATAAACGAATGAATGTATGATTGAATGACTGACAGAATGAATGAATCAATGAATTTTCTATATTTTTATGCATAAGTTTCACATACAAATACAATAGGAGGTCTTATAGCCACCGGCGATATCTACCAAGCCACTTTTACAATTATTAAAACTAATTTAAATAAAATATACTTAACATTATATATTCTTTTTTTTAAAATTTTATTGCAGGAGGTCAGCAGACAGGCAGACGGCCCACCTGATGGAGAGCGGTTACCATCGCCTATTGACATTTGCAACACCAAAGATGCTACAAATGCGCTGCTGCCCTCTTAAAGGAGACTGGAACCTGGTCCACTAATGCCGGAACACAACTCAAGGTTGTTATGGCGACATACTTTAGACCAGGGGTGGTAGCCATCCAGTCGGGCAAATGCCCTACCACCTGGCTATGGGTTGTTTTGTCGTCTCTTACGACAGGCCGGCCGGCCGCAGGAAATTGTATTCTTTCTCCGTTCCTGCACGGAGCAAGGATATTAAATTATATATTAAAGAAGGAAAAATATGTAAAACAATATAATATTGATACGCATGTTTATTGTTACTAGAGGTCACCCTGTGATCGAAATTTGTCTATAATTCATTTAAATTAGAAGTTAGAACATTATGAAGGTTCTGTTGTCAAAGACTATAACTTCTAAAAATAAAAACTTCGTTTAAAAAAACCGACTTCAAAAACTAAAAAACTAAAATGTATAAAATAACTTATTTCTAAAGCTATTATTATTAATATATGTTACCTAAAACATCTTAAAGTCGGTGCTTAGTAATTTTCAAAATATAGTAATAGATAGATAGATAGATAACACTTTATTGCACACCAAAATATATAATTACAGAAACAGACTATAACATTTACAATATTTTCTAGGCAATACAATAGGCGGCCTTATCGCTCAAAGCGATCTCTTCCAGGCAACCTAAATGAGAAAAATTTGAATCAGGCGAAATAGGTGGTGCAGAAGAATGGCAATAGAAACATAAATATTCATAACTAATATATATATATATATATATATATACAAATAGTGCTTTCTGAGCAAATTTCTAAATATTGGTAAAGATTTGGCCTCTCTGACAGTAAGAGGCAGCATATTCCAAAGTTTGATAATTGATAATGAATAGTAATTTTTATGTTTTACTTTGCACCGACTTCAAGAAACTCAGAAACATATTTACAAGTAAAAAATGTAGTCCAAATCGCTGTCGGTGGGAAGCGTTCCCAAAATGCTGGCCGCATTCCCTCGTAGAAATAAGTTATTTTATACATTTTAGTTTTTGAAGTCGGTTTTTTTAAACGAAGTTTTTATTTTTTATTTGTTACTTTTTAGTGTCTAGCTATGTATAGGTGGACCTACGAATGGTGCCGCGCTTCTTAAAAAATATAGGCCCCAAGAACCGGAAACACAAAAATGTTCGTAAAATGAAAACTACTGGGTCAAATTATGTAAAATTTTTAGGAGACCACATGGCAGCTATTCCGCGTCGAACAAAAAAAGAATCACGTAAATCGAATCATAAATCTCAGAGTAATCGGTGTACATATGGAACGGAGTGAAAATTATTTCCATGAAAAATGTTCATAAAATGAAAACTACTGGGCCAAACTATGTAATTTTTTTTCCTCCTTTTTTCGAAGTCGGTTAATAATGACAGATTTCGCCAAGGCTGCACGGTTAATTTGACTTTAACAATACACCAAAGAGTATAATTATGTGTGTGTGTGTGTGTCAAATACATGGTAGGTGTGTAATGTTTTTTTTTCGCCGGATGGAATGTCACTTATTCCTTGGAAGATGAGACGGCCGCTAGTGTAGGCCGCGACATGCGTTGACACTCTGGCGGCATCACATCTTCCAGTGACTAAGTCAGGGGCTGGCAACGCTTCAACAGCTGAAGATCACAAACGGCGCAAATATGGAACTCTAAGGAGTTACGTATTTGAGTTGAAACTTTAGGTTTCTTCAAAGAAATTTGTAAGAAACTATTTGATACCACCCGTGATGAGAAGGGTGGTTCGTGTTTTTCGCAACGAATCAGCATTGCCATACAGTGGCAATGCAAGCAGCCTTCTGGGCACGCTGCCCCCTGGCAGGGATTTATTACATCTATATATAGAAAAATCAATTGCTGTTCGTTTGTCTCACTAAAACTCGAAAATTGCTGGACTGATTTGGCTAATTTTGGTTTTGAATTATTTGTGGAAGTCCAGGGAAAGTTTGAGAGGTGAGTAAATAAATACAACAATTTTGATTTTGCTTTCCCTTAGAAACTATTCCTACCTGTCAAACATTTGATGTTCGTCCCTTAGAAATCTATTCAATTCAATTCTCGAGGGTAGTGGCTCCAATGCTTTTGGCATTGATTTTGCCAATATCAAAGTAAAAGCGACATGTGTTAAATATCGGAAGTTAAAAAGATAATTTTGATGGACGGCATTCTTGTCCTGGTAACCTGAGGACAAGACAACACAAACGGTCTAATAAGACTAACTACTTATAAAGATATATTATTAAACGTTATAAACCTAAATTAAATTTTAAAGTAAAGTTTTTTGAATATTTTTGGTTATGAAAGTCAAACGTTTGAGGTTCGTCCCGTCGTTCAAAAGTCATCGTTTTTCATTAATTGATTCTGAGACGATATGGAATAGAGAGCATGAAAGTAGAGTAAACGCGGTCGAGATGCGAGCACTGCGCAAAATCTGCGGAGTGACGCTCGCGGACCGCGTTCGCAATACCGAAGTAAGAAAGAGAGTTGGTCTGAAAGAGAGTGTCGGGGTGAAGGCAAGGAAAGGAATGCTCCGGTGGTTCGGGCATGTGGAAAGAATGTATGATGAAAGAATGACTAAACAGATATACAATGCAAAACTGGATGGATGCAGAAGTCGCGGAAGGCCACAACACACCTTCCATGATCAAATTGATAATGTCTTAGCAGAAGGTGATGTTAGGAGCCTTAAGAACAGACGAGCGTGCATGACAAGAGCTATGAATGTCAAAGAAGCAAGTGAGGTGTTTAAGAATGGGCCTGTGTGGCGCTCTGTTGTTCGTGCCTACCCCGCAAGGGACCTGGCGTGAAGTTATGTATGTATGTATTTATAACTTAGTTTATCTTTAAGTATTTAGTTAAATTTATAATTTTACTTATTTTGAATGTGATTATGTAAATAATGTTGTTTAAGTCAAAAATCTAAACGGTTCCAATATTTTTTATTTGCTTGAAAGAGATGAATGATGCAATGAAGATGATACAGACCGGTTTTATAACAATACAGAAAGAAAACATTATTTATGTCGAGCATTTGCGCAAGCGAGCTATTTCAGTTAAATCATATATCTTAAAAATGTATCTAGGAAATATCTGTACAGAATCACAAGGTTGTCTGTTCTGTGTTATATTTGTGTTAATTTTAGTTTTTTTTATTATGAAGAAAGCTAGTCGAGACTCTTGATACGTGCTGTTAGTATCAAAAGTTGTATATAGTTCGTAAAGTAGACACAAACGCTTTCATACATTCTTGAGACCAGAGGCCCAATTGCTATTAAAAAGTACGATTCCACTGCGACAGAGTCTAATTTTCATATTCTACTAAATCCACAGTACCTTCTCGATATCATGGCGGCGGAATAATAAAAAAATAGCATTACCATTAGCAGAAACGACGTTAGCCGAAGTGAATATTAAAAAGCTACCAACTTAAAAAAAAACTCAAACCGACGATTGAGACGACAGTGTCCGGCGATTATGACGAGATTGTAATAGCAGAATTAGGCCCCAGATTATAAGAAGATTAGAGTGGTTTTGAGATTTCTTTTTATTATGTTTATATCTATATATATATACAATGAAGTCGTGTTAGTTACACCATTTGTAAGTTAATAACGGATGGACCAATTTTTAAGGTTTTTGTGTTTTAGAAATTATCTTCGTTCGGAATAGCAACACCAAAGGTGCTACAATGCGCTACTGTTCTTTTACACACTTGGACACTGGAACCTGGTCACTAATGCCGGAACACAACTTAAGGTTGTTATGGCGACATCCTTCAGACCAGGGGTGGTAGCCATCCAATGGAGCAATTTCCCTACCACCTGGATGTGGGTTGTTGTGCTGCCTCTTACGATAGGCCGCCCGGCCGCAGGAAATAGTATTAACATTATTATTCAGCTACAAATTTGATATAGTGTTGTTTTACGAGATCATTACACGGATACACAGACTTTTATTATTATTATTAGTCTAGTAGTTTTTGAATGTATACGTTACAAACACACAAAAGTACGAATCTCTCATCTTTATAATATCGGTATATAGAATAATTATTTATTCCGCCATTTTGAGGCCAACACGCACTTATTGCCTCTGACCTCGTTAAGATATGTGACAATATTTATTTAGGTAAATGTTTTTTTATCGAAGTTAAAGGCCTTGTTCCGTTTTAAGCCGCTTTTCTGTACTTTACTTTCAATTATTTTCATTGTACATCATTTATGTATGTATATAATATAATAATATAATGTAAGGAACGTTTTGAATTCCTTCGCCTTTCTACTTCCCACAATTTGCGCACTTATAGTATCGTAAACTCACTACACCTGCACACACTTCATCGAGGCCAAAACATCGCCTACATTTAAGAACGCACTCACAAAACACTACTTTTCCTTAAATAATTATGTCTAATTTTTATATTATAGACTATTTAATATATATGTATATATTTGTGTGTATTTAATTTATGTAGTCTAAGTATGTTTATTTATGATATATTTAATGGTCTACACCACCTAAATCGCCAGATTTAGGTTAGGTTGCCTGGAAGATAATTGATTTCAGCGATAAGGCTGCCCATTGTTTCTACCATGACAATATTGTAATCGTGTATTTTTGAAATTGTATATTTATTGAGCAATGAAGTGTTATATTATAGCTATCTATCTATCTATGTAGTTTATAATGTAATATTTATTATCAATCTATTAAAATATTATTAATCACTTATCAAACAATATTTAAGAATATGACAAAAAAAGCACTACCTGCAACATAGTGATGTTTGATATTTCTACGTATATTTATGTATGTGTATATATATGTATGTATATATTCATGTGTGTAATATCAATAGGTGTATTTATATATGTCTATTAAGTATAAAATATATGTAAGTAGCTGCAAATCCTCTAATATTTATGTATACCATCTTTGACCAATATAATATGTTTTTATTCCTGCCACGGGTTGTCTGGAAGAGATCGCTTTTTAGCAATAAGATCGCCCATTGTGCACATTTAGAATATTTTTAGGCTATAAGTTCATCTGTGTTTTCTGTAATGATGTACAATAAATTATTATCATCTGCCTATTTATGTACTTATTTCAATAAGCTGTTAACTAAATATAATATCTATTAAATTTGTAATCAAAGTTGATTAAACAAATACATCCTATTCTAAAAATATATATACAACTTAATTTAAAAAAAAATACAAACTACAAATAGTAAATAGGTCCCAAATCACCGTCAGTTGGGAACGTTCCCAAAACGCTAGCCGCATTACCACGTTATATGGCAATGCTTATGCGTTGTCCAAAATACAGGCCAGCGTTTTGGTTTCGTGAGACATCTATCAGCCGTTTTGATAGGTCTCGATAAAGGCGATGGGCTTCTGGACCCCATGGCCCGAGAGTTTCGACACCAAAAGCCGCAAATATGTATCCACTGCCAATGGATGCATATTTACGGCGTTTTAGGTCCTCTTGTAGTTTCTTTAATAAGGTTTATTTTATTTATTTACTTTCAATAAGTACTTTTTATGTAACAACTTTCATGTACACAACCCTGCCTTTTGTCTTTCCACTCTCGCTAGACCCATAGGTTTGCTGGAAGAAAACTCTTTTCAGGGTTAAGCTCGCCTTTATACATCACCACTATTTTGTAGTTTTATCTGTAACTATTTTGTGTACAATAAAGAATAAAGAATCATTTACATGGAGTTTATGTGAAATTTTAACTAGAAGTAAATTAAATGAAGAGATTGTAAGTTATAAGAATCGGCTGGTGATCGGAATAATTCACGTTGGATTTATTTGTTAAACGAGTAAAATTGTAACAAGGCCGTTAATGAACAGCGCCGTAGCGTATTTTGGAGCAAACATTAATCTGAAAATATAATCTACGATCGCAGACCAGAAAGACGGAGTCTCGGACTGTCACAGTGAAGCTAACTAAAGGGTGCTGATCTTAGAAAGCATGCCGATCACGACGCAATGTGTTACAAGGACTCCTTACTAAATAATCGAAATAGTAAGGATAAGGGTTGAATGGTGTCAACATATTTTTTCCTGTTCCTGTATAATTCTTATGGGAAATCGAAAAGCGCTATGCGGATATTCTTAATATTTGTATTAAGGGCTCATATTTTACAAGGCCTATTTAGGAACCTAACAGACTTTTTAGTAAGGTTCCAAAAAATTTTTTTTTTCTGTGTCACCCTATTATATTTTTTATTGCTGGACTATAGCAGACAGGCTGACGGCCCAACTAAGATGGAAAGTGGTTACGATCGTCTATAAATATTTGCGACACTATATATTACCAATGTGCTGCCATACTCGTAGCTGGTACTGGAACCTGGCCACAAATGCCAGAACACAACTCAAGGTCGTTATGGCGGCATACTCTCGACCAGAAGTGGTAGCCATCCAGACGGGCAAATACTATATATATATACCTTAGATCATATAAACGTCTAGATCACGCATCAATTGCACAAAAACGGCCCCAAAAACAGTGCACCAAATTTGGTGCACTCGCTCCTCACGCCGGTCACGCCTGTTAGTGTCCAAAGAGTATATTGATTAGTGTCGTTTTGACTACTTTACTGGCTGGAGCTCTCACGAAAAAAATCTTTATACCGTCCAGCGCTATTAAAATGTGTCGAAACTATTTTAAAAGAGGAAAGGATAAGGATATGATGTTATTTCAACGAAAAACTTATCACCTTTTTAATTCTTTCTTAGTAAAAACATGAAATTTAATTTCGATATTTCCAAGGTTATCGAATTGACTAATGTTGTCAGGTGAGAAGTGGAACTTATTTTCAAAAATTTTGGGGACTTTGTTACGTTATTTTTTTCTAAAATACGAATAATTTGAAAAATCTATAGAAAACAGACATGTAATGTTTGTGGGTCCGTCCGGATTTCTTAAGCCAGTTTATATTGCGTTTTAAATTTTCTACGAATCCAATTGTATGCAATTCGTTGGATAAAAGAAATCTGGGAATCGCAAGATGCCCACCACTGGAATCCAAACAAAAGGTCGTTTGTGTTTTCCAATTATTTTGACGAATATATATATTATTTTAGAATATATAATAATATTTTCTATTTATTAGTTTGGGAAATGAACTAATTTACCATGAATGTCGACAATACAAACTTGTTTTGAATACTGTCATATGTATATACTTTCGGTAATGGAAATAAACATAACATACTTTTTAAAACAGAAAATACGGGATATTTTAAGTATAATGCAAGCAAATTTTAAACAACCAATTATATATTGTTGCAATAGTGCTTGTTTTTGCTGGATAGATAATTTACTACAAATTAACAAAGAGTAAATCTTTGGTGCTCTAAACTTTAATTAACTTTTACTGTTTAGTTTCTTCTAATGCAATTATAGTTATCGCTAAACAGGAGAAGTAGTGAGAGAGAGGGAAGGATTTCGAAACTTATTTTTTGTATAGCTTTATTTTATGTTACCTAAAAACATGTAATGAATTTATGGAGATATGGTGTATTGACATTTTTTTAGTAGATTTTTGTCATAATTAAGAAATTAATTTTGTCTATATTTTGTTACCTGCATCTCCGTTAATTCCTAATCAATAATAATTTAAACAAATTTTAGTTTATGAAATAATAAAATCGTAAAGTTTGAATAAATACTTTTGGATATGAATATTTTTATTTTAATAATAGCCCTTTTCAAGTGGTTTATTAGTTGCTCTTAAGTCGCTGCATTAAACTATTCCGTGTACTTACACCTTAGTTCCTACTACTGATATAAATTTATATTACACATAACACATCCAGTATGAACCCATCGAATCATCCCAAGTCCACTATTAGAAATTATTTCATTGATTTTTAAGGTAGAATAATCTTTGGGCCATAACTAGTCGTATAATAACCATCGTGAACATATTGTGTAACACAAAAAGAATTTGCCATTATGGATATATTTTTTAGAATCGTTAAATTATTATTGGTAATTAACAGAGTTATAAAAATGTACTAATATCTATACAGACATTTAATTGCGAATTAAAATTACTACATATACTAAAATGTGTTATGAATTCATTTGTGCATGTATTTTTTTATGATTCGGTCCAAGACACACAACTTTAGTTGCTAATTTTATAGATTATTATTCTTTAATTATAGACGAAAAACGGAAACCTCTGAGTAATATTAACTTATAACACAAAGAGGGATTAAATCATTACGATCATTTAAACTTTTCACTTATATAAAAATATTTAATTATGAAATATAAAAAATGGGGTGCTTTTTTTAGCTGATATCCCGAAATCACGCACACATTGATAGTTTTTCTAGAGTGAATATAGCAACGCTTCGCGTTTTTGATGCCGTTTTTGGCGATATTGTTTGTTCGCAATGCTCTCTCTAGACATGTTATACCTCAATGATATATACATACACACACACACTGCAACGCGAACGAAGTTCCTCTGGAACTACTAGCCTATACAATGACCTTTAACTCAGTTAAATGTTACTTACTTCTCTTGGCCCCTGTCTTATTCAACTTTTTCTCGGCCAAACTTCGGTAATGTGCTTCTAGTTTATTCTTATGGAATATGGTAAAACCCACAAAACACACAATCAAAGCCGTGTACACTGTAAAGCAGTTATTTTCCAAAGTCCAAACCGTCAGAGATATTATATTCATTTTAGATCCTTCAATGCTTTTTTATCTTACTTCACTGTAACCGGACAACGATTGAGAAACAGTAAAATTCCACTAAACTTGATAACCTTATTCACACTTGCAAGGATTTTTAAAAAAATATACTTAAACTCTCTAAAAAGTAATTCAGACTGTCAGTTTTTTCATATAAAAAGAACTATTAAATTTGGCAAGTAATTAAAACCATTACATATTGCAATGAAATATCGGTTTTGAGTAATTTTAATTTAACGTCAAAATACGATAGTCTCTGTCAATATCACACGTGATAAGGCGTGAAGATACGAGTTATGAAACAAACCTGCTTACGCGCAGACGGCACGCGACCAACTAAACTCATGTTTGCATTATTACAACGAAACAATTTAATTTACCGCTGACAATGAATAACTTAGTCAAATGTGAATCTTATATTTATGACTATAAAGTATATGTGATAAAATATTAAAAATCACGTAAAATATATACATGAGACTTTTTGCCGATTTATAAAGACCTTGCCATTACAAGACTTAATTAAAAATCCTATTAAAATCTGTGTTGTGACGTGATCTGTGTTCTTAAGGCCCCCCTTGCCGCAAAAGGTCGAAGTGGGATGCGTATTAAACAACTTTTCATTCGAATTTACTAATCATTATTTTACCAAAAAAATAATATAAATCTTCATGATATGAGATAATGAGACGTAACGTGGTTTTATTGTTTCTATACTTATTTCAAGCTAAGAAAAAAATTCACCAGATCACCTCTAAATAATTGACGTGAAAGCATTTTACTAATAATTAATTTTTTATCAAAACAGGATAAAATGATATCTGAATCTTGATAAAAGAGAGATATAGTTTTTTTTAAGAGCCAGGAGCCAGCTGGTCTGTAATGATCGTCTTTTTATGCTGTAGTCTAGAGTATAGACGCGAAGTCGCGGGGCAAACTGTCTTCTATCGGATACATGTTGGGGAGTGTTCCTTAGAATTGCACGAGCTGTCATTGTAATTAAGAGAATACCGAAACCTAGCCTGGTCCTACGATTGAATCGATAATGGCCACTAATTCTGAGAAGATTATTATCCGTGCAGGAACGGAGAAAGAATACAATTTCCTGCGGCCTGGCGGCCTGTCGTAAGTGGCGACAAAACAACCCACAGCCAGGTGGTAGGGCATTTGCCCAACTGGATGGCTACCACCCCTGGTCTAGAGTATGTCGCCATAACAACCTTGAGTTGTGTTCCGGCATTAGTGACCAGGTTCCAGGCTCCCTAAAGAGAGCAGCAGCGCATTCGTAGCATCTTTGGTGTTGCAAATGTCCATAGGCGATGGTAACCGCTGTCCATCAAGTGGGCCGTCTGCCTGTCTGCTGATCTCCTGCAATAAAAAAAAATAAAAAAAAGAAGATATAAATACGTGCTTCATCCTAAACTGCGTATCACTCAATATCAGGTGAGACAGTGGTCAAACGCAAACATATATAACATCCATAATAAAAAGGTAAATAAATTTGGTTAATTTTTTAAATACCACTTTATCTTATTCATAATAAAATAATAATGAATCGGAAAAACGATCGCGTCCATGAAATCTCCACTATCGACCGAAAAATCTTCAAGAACGTTGGCGTTGTTACAGACCTTAAGCTCTCGCTGGTCAGCTAAATGTAGCCGAAAATGGCGGGATAAAGCGCTAGGTACTATGCTAATCGCCAAAATGTAGTTGCACACACGCGGCGCTGCAATCGCTGTAGATATTAGGGGTGGGCCGAATGTGGTTTCAACCGAATACGAACTTCGGGCGAACATTCGTTTAAAACAAGGCAGGTTTCCAAATTGGATAAGTGCATTAACAATCTCACCGTTGCCATTTGTTTTTCCACTTGAACGTTGAAGTTTCACTTTTATTATTTAACGGTCTTTGTGGATGAGCGGATTCAGCCTTTGCCGGCCTACCTCACTGCAATACAGAGGCTCTGGGTTCGATTCTTGGTATAGTAAATTTCGGAAACGTATTTTCTCCGTCACTTATGATCTGGGTGTCTGGGGCTCGGTCCCAGAGTAGTCCGTTGTATTATTACCTATAACACAAGCGTAACTTGCTTAAATTAGAGATATATAATATGTGTGTATGTCTGCCGATTATTTCATTATTTACTATGTGTCCCAGCACACATTTCGATTTGTCAAAGGCTTACTGCAAATTATGATTTAGTTAGGCTAGGTACATTTTAATAAATGCGTATTTTATTTTATCAAACAAGAAAACTGAATTAAATCTGGAACCAAAAAAAACATCCATATTCTACTCTAAAATTACGCCGCCTCGCACCACGTGATATAATACCTTCTGCCCCCTCCACGCAGCCGTAACGCTTTTTCGTGACAGAAAAAATCCGTAAAAATTTTCACTTCAAAAAATTCGGCCGAACTTCGATTTGATTTCGCCACGCTTTCTCAAGAGAAACACTTTGTGACTTTTTGACGTCGCGACGATAACGCCAAATCTTTAGCATTTTTACAACATGACATGCCTCTTGTAAATTTTAAGTGCCTACGAGTGGGTGGAGGAGGATAAGGGAATAGATTTTAAAAGCTTTGGTTGAATAAAGCTATCTATGTAACATTAGTTTGTAATTCTACAGCTATTAACCCCCCAAATAAAATATTATAAAATAAAATAAAAAAAGTATTTCATAATTCTATATTCTTAATGTTTAATTCGTAAAAAAGTGGTATCAATCAAAATTGAAGTTGTAATTGATGATGTCTCTTAGAAGTACAAAAATACAAAATATCTTTATTAAGGCTTAAGCAAAACAAAATACAAAAATGAATTAATGTTGAAAAAGACTACGACTAAATGAAGAACTAATTTTATTAAATTTTTCTTCATATTACTAGATCAGGTTTACATGTTCCTAACTAAAATGACCATGAATATATAAAAGACCCATTTATATTTTACGGTTATGATAGATATTAATTTTCTTTTTTCGTTCGCCATTTAAACCGAAGTTCGCCCGAATGTCGAATTTCGGCTTATGCTGCTGAAATTCGGTTAAACCTAATGTAAGACGAATTTCGGTCCATTCCTAGTATCTACATATACATCCAAAATAATTTTCTGACGATCCTTAAACATATGTAGGTAATGAGATAATTGACATATATCGTATAAATTATTAAAAAAAGTTCATATAAAAGAGAGCGGCCGTTCAAGTACCAGGTCATTGTCATAACTTACAATATCTTCATAGAACTGTTAAAAATATAATAATACGCTTTTTGAATCATCATAATTTGCAACGCTCGCACAAATATAAGTGGGTTTGGCATTATATAAAATAATACAAAAGTATCTCAGTCTATTTGCCTGATAACTACTCTATTAAATAAACCGATGTGTGATACCGACTTGTTCCCTTTAGACAAATATTGACAAAAATATAAATTCTTTATAACACACATTACCTACATGATTAATTACAAAATTCCGCCTTTAAAAAATATTATAGCAATGTTACAGAAAGTGTATTGTTTAATTTCTTTTTTTAGGCGCTCGTTATATCGTAATGATTCATCAGCGTTAGTGTTAAAGATTTAGGCCCTTTTCATATTGAGTTATAGTCTTTAAGTCTTTAAGCTTCTTAAATAAGCCTACAAGCTTACTCTAACTCAATATGAATAAGACCGTTAGACTGTGGACGAATGCGTCTTTTTTAAAGCGTAACAAAATAACGCCGTAAACGCATATACATACACACATTAGAGTACATACATAAGACGAACACACATATAAAAGTGTACACACGCAAGTTATCTGTCAATATTTAACGCCATCAACAATATCGATTCTCAAATAACGCATTAAAGTTATCCCAAAAACCGCATTAAAATCACCCCAGTAGTTTTTAAGTGAATCCCGAACAAACAGGCAAACCGACAAACAGACGAGAAAAAAAAATCATCACATCGTGGTCTACATCATTTATACACTATATTCCGGTTGTTTTTTTAATAGCTTCAATTTACAGACAAGCCATATTTAGAATTTTATAATAAGTGAGGTGACCAACTATTTTTTATTCAAAAAGAGGAACTTTACATGTACTTCATAGGTGAAAAAAGAATAAAAAACGATAAAAACTTTATTTTCTTTTAAAAACATAGTTTCTCTGGAGTGGATTTTTTTTTGCTAAATGAAATGAGGATGTTCGTCTAATAATGTAGCCACATCTGAACAACTTTCATTTTGCATATTAAATTTGACTGTTAAAACGGCAGATAATGTTTTTACAGAAAGTTGCGACTTCTTACTGCTCCAATAATCATTCCCTAGTGAAAATACCCTTTCAACAGCAGCATTAGTGCCTGGACAACATAAGGAAATTTCTATTAAAACTTTTAATTTTCCATGTGGGATATGTTTTACTCTAAAATGCCGAAAGATTTCTACCTATCTTTTGTCAAGTTCTATTTTCTCATCATTCCTTGTGACTACTTTCAGAGTACAGGATTTAGAAAGACTACGGTTTTCGAAAAAGGAGTACAAAACTCAGTAAATGAGTACAGTTGGTTACCTTATAATAAGTAGGTATTATAGATAGATAGGTAAGTGCCACTGGAGAGCATGTTTTGAAGGACATATCTTTTTTGTTATTCGCTTCCAACGAACGGTTATAACATCGATACCAAGCTCTTACAGTACGTAATTATTCATTCAAATTACTTTGTTAAACCTTGTATTACAACAACATATGATATAATATTGTGGCGACCGAGGGTAGAACTTTCTGGCAGCGTTAGTCTATCTCAAGTCCTTTATAAAAAAGTAGAAGATTGTGGAAGAAAAATTCAAGGATATTTTAGAAAGAGATGGGTAGAGATCGAAATTCTAGAATACAAGGTTCATGAAGAATAAGACAAACAGATGTTTCGAAAGGGACAGATTCTTCCAGGTATATAAATAGCATAAGGCTCACCTACCGGAGAGTCCTGTTTAAGACAGCAAAGCGACAAGTGCGCTACAAGAGAGTTGAACGAAGAGTTAATTAGAAGACAGTGACGAGTATAGTAGGAAATTTAGTGAAGGAGGAGATTAGTAGTTTAATAGGTGAATTGGAATGGTAATTTCGGTACGCGCGATAAATTCGGAGGTGAGCACTGCAGTTGCAAGAGGTGTCTACGCAATATCGGCGACGGCATTGTGAGCGAGACATCTCATCGACGGGGCAGAGCGTCGTTAGTTGTACGTAAAGGGGAAACCCTGCAGCGAAGATACACGTACGGCTGTGTAGGTTTATGAAAGTATTTAATTTAAAAATTGGTGTTTCCTTCCAATCCTAAGTGCGTACGTAGTGCTTGTACGTAGCAATATGTACAGTCGTGGTCGACAGCACAGGGAGTTTGTTGGAGTTGTTGCTGTGGAGTTTGTTGCGCAGTTTCTTCCCATATGACAATAACCAAAATTTCTTTTGAAGTAGTGGTATATTCCAAAATACAGATAAAATAACTTGAAATCTGTTCTAACGCATGTCTCATTAGTTTCTTCTCACGTAACGACTGCGTACGTGATGCGATTTTGTCCTTTATTAAATTGGGCCACACAATATTTCTTTAGACCTTGATCTAGTTTTCAATGGTGTTCATTATTTTTTTACAAAAGCAAAACCGACTTCAAAAATTAAATATTTAATTTTACATCTCTCTACATCTTATTTCTTAATACAAGTCATATTATTGTTCATTATATCTTAGAACGGCTGTACTGATTTCGCTGAAAATTGGTGGGAGATAGCTTAGAACCAGGAGACGGACATAGGATACTTTTTATCCCGTTGGAACCGGTAGGTGGCGCTGGGATCGGGTCTTAAATTTTTACTTGTTCACAGCAGGACAACGTCTGCCAGGGCCGCTAGTATACTAATATATAAACCTGAAGAGATTTTTGTTTGCTTGAACACACTAATCTCAGAAACTACGGTACGATCTGATTTGATGCCCATTTATCGAGGAAGGCTATTGGCTATATATCATCACGCTAAGACTAATAGGAGCGGAGCATCAATGAAGAATGTTCTGAATTGAGGGTGTTTTAACCTACTTTTTTATTATTTCACGCGGACAAAGTCCCGGGCAGCACGATGTTTTCCTTCACCATTATAGCACGTGATAATTTAAAAAATTTGCACATTAGGATTTGTTTTGTAATTTTCCATTTAATAATTGTAAAATTGGTAAATATTGTTAACTCGGTATTTACAATAATTTGGAAGACACTTTGATTTTGGTAAGATTATGGTGACTGTGGCGTCTGCCCTTCGCAATGTTCCACCACTCACTGAATGGGCTCCTAAAAGTGCCAAGATTGGCGAGGGACAAAATAGGTGAGAATGGCTAAGGGGGTCGAGAAGAGGGCTACATATTCAACGAAGCTACTCTCGACGTTAGGCCAATACTCACTTCCACCCCTGGAACTTGAGTCTTCGCTTTAGCGATTTCCACTCCGTGCCGGCTGGCCAAGGCAAGCACGGAGGCGGGGGCCTTCCTTGGCCCCCGGAGTCAGGTCCGAGGTGTCGCTACTCACCTATGGCTTCACCACAAAGCCCCTGCGAGTTATATATTTTTTGAAAGAAGTATTTTCTTTCTTTCTATACGAGGTACTTATTACCTGACCTCTCTTTAACACCTATGTTATTTGATCATGGTGTCAATACTTACTTACATACAAATTTATGTAGTTAGGGAAAATATTGTGTATGTTTGAAAATAACAAATTTCTGTAAACATGTTTTTCTTTAACGTGGACTGAGAAACATTTCTGACATTTCACCTTAATTGAAAATTGTCTTGTAATTTATTTAACTAATTTAAAGTCTATAAATATTATTTTCCTGTCTTAATATGGCCATTAAATTCAAGAATTGTTCAAACCAATTTGGCACTTATAACCTTACTAGCTGTCCCGGCAGACGTCGTCCTGGCCGGAAAAACTTCAATCGATATGCCAATGGCATTAAAGTTTATATGTAATTAACAAATAAAAAATAGGGAGAATAGATAATAGAAAATTTAGGGTTGACTGTATTTTTAATGCTGTATCATAAAAATAAAAAAAATTAAGGGTGGACTACCCTTAACATTTAGGGGGATCAAAAATAGATGTTGTCCGATTCTCAGACCTACCCAATATGCACACTAAATTTCATGAGAATCGGTCAAGCCGTTTCGGACAAGTTTAACTACAAACACCGCGACACAAGAATTGTATATATAACATAAACATATAAGTTTAATTTAACACTCTTTTGAACAGGGTCTCCAGATTTAGATTGAGAAATTTACCTAATTTAATAAATTTGTGTAACATGACAGTCATGATTGTTAGATATATTTTTGTGTTTGAGTCGTTTTTTATATTTTAGAAATAAAATTTTATATATACGCAAATTCGAAAGTATTAGGTAAATTTTCAAATTTGGAGATATTTCACCTTCATTTCTAATCTCTACGCTTTGCAACGTGTCATTGCTGTTTTAGGGTAAAGAAACATAGAACTTTCCAGAACACGTCTACTTATAAAAAAAACTGTGCCATCGTTTTTTGAACTTCTTTAGAATCGTGATTTGAAACTAAAAAGAGATAAGCACATAAATCTATGGGACTAAGCCTGCAAGAGAATGAGATAGAATACACTACGTTCATCATTCAACCACTATGATCAATTGATCATACACATATAGAGTTAGAAGTGTTTTGAAACTTTTCGTTAATACTTCAAATTTCATGTTTAAAATCTCAAATATATTATAACTATGTATACTAATTTATAAAGCTGAAGAGTTTGTTTGTTTGCTTGAACGCGCTAATCTCAGGACTACTGGTCTGATTTGAAAAATTCTTTCAGTGTTAGATAGCTCATTTATCGAGGAAGGCTATTATATATCATCACAATAAGAACAAACCTTTTTTTTAACTATTCCACGCGGACGAAGTCGCCGGTAAAAGCTAGTCACAATATGTTCTCGAATTAATCCTTCAAGTGTTCTCGATTGTGTCCATCTATCCCATTGAAATGCGCGCGCGCAGCCAAATGTTACCCAACTGCACAATATAAAAGGTTACGATACCAATCCATCAGCACAGTTAACTTACGTTACGAACATACAAACATGTACACCAAAATCATTGTAAGTTACTTTATTTATTTTTGGATTTAAATCTCACTATCTTGTTAGGTAGAGTTACACAAAACTATATTTTTTAGATATATAGGTCAGGTAGGTTTCCAAGCTGCTAGGCGGCTCGGCCCACCCATATTTATTTATTTTTTATTGAATGAGTTCAGCAGACAAGCAGACAGCCCACCCGATGGAAAGCGGTTAAACATCGTCTATGGACATTTGTAACACCAAAGTTGTTGCCGCTCTCTAAGAGGAGACTGGAACCTGACCATCAATGTCAGGACATAACATACATAACATAACATAATTCTTGATTTCCTATTTAAGTACACAGTGAAATTTAAAACTAGTAACAACATTAACTAAGAGGCTAGTGCCTGAATTAGGTTACAAAGAAACCTGTGGTACAGGTCACCAGGATAAATTTTGGCTAATTAAGAGAAGAAAAAAGAAAATATACTAGTATAATTATTGTAAGTAATCGTGTTAGAGTAAGCCATCCTTTCCCAAAGTGGGCGATAATGCCCCTCGTGGGCGCTGCAGGCCTAAAGGGGGGCGATAAGAGACCCAGAAAAAATGGGGGCGTTGAGAACAGGTAACAGATTCAGCCTTCAAATAAGTTTTTACATAGGAATCGATTATGTTTGTTTTATTTTGAATAAAAGATACTCAGTCTGAATAATGTAAAGTTGTCTTTCAATGACCGTTCTCATGGGTAGGTGTGGTCCGTAAGAGGTAACTTGAGACCTCAGCGCCGTTGTGTACTACCTACTGCGCTTAGGTCTCAAGTTAACTCTTGGGGGCTACAGTAAATGGCTAGTTTAGAATGAATGTTTAATCTCCCCTAATATAGCTCACAATAATCAATTCATTTAATTTGATGTTATAGTGGTTTTTAAATAGGTGAAAAAATGGGGGCGCTAAAAATTAATTTATTCTCAAAGTGGGCAGTATACACATAAGTTTGGGAACCACTGGAGTAAGCCTTTCAAATGCATAGGTATGATGTAGTGTTTGTGTATCAGTAGGTTCGTATAGGTGATGTAAGAATAAGTACGCGTGATTGAGCGAGAGTTAATGAGTCAGAGAATGCCCATGTCCATCTACATGTTGTATAAGATGTGTCAGGGAATCATGGAGGGGATTAGGAAATAACGTTGGTAGTGGAAATCAGCATAGTTATTTAAGAATATACAAGAGGTCTTCAGTGGACTGATGGTCGAGATTTTTTAAGAAGTTAGTGATTTTTGCTTTGGAAGTACATTTATTAGGGGGTATGTTTAATATATTATTGATTTTAGTAGAGAGTTGTTGTGACCGCATTTATTCTAGATGTAATTAGTTAATTAAGCGATCAATTCGAATATAATTATACTAAACTATCGTCAGCTTATACCTTTGCTTGCGTTTGTCCTCAACGCATCTTCCTGCCTTATAATAACACACTGGCAATGATGTGTATATCACTGCACGCTGCTGGTATGCTGCTGGACTCCACATGATTCCGTTCACTTTAAACCTTATCTTAATCAATTATTATTATTGGTGTCAGTTGCTTCTTGTTTGGAAATCAAACTCGATGTAATGGACTGTATAATTATTATAATTGAACTTTTTACATGAATCGGAATATACATAGAATAAGTACAGATTATGCGAGATAATAGAATTGTGAATGAAGAATTATCAACAGTTGAAAATGAATCCCGCATTCCGTCCGACGCCTAGTTGCTAATTGCGCCAGCTATGGGCGTCGGCGGTATGCGGGGCGTGGAGAGTAGGTGTGCTCCGGCGGGCGGGTCAGGGGGGGGTACACTCTGTTCGCAACAATTATTTTGATATATACGCTATATAAGTCGTGGTAGCGTAATGGTTAGCGCACGCGCCCCTAAATCGAAGGGCGCGGGTTCGATCCTGACCGGAACGCACGCACCTCTTAGTCAGTTTTCTGATCTAATGTGCATATTGTTACAATAACCACTTGCTAAAAACGGTGAAGGAAAACATCGTGATGCAACCTGCACATCGAGATAACAGATGTGTCAAACTTGCCAAGCCGCCTTGGACAAGCATGGCGGGTTCCCCTATAATGGGAGGCCCGAGCCCAGCAGTGGGACATTTATGGGCTGACATTATATTATAATACATATATTATACGCTATATTATTATAAAGACTCATCATAATCCTTTCAGTAGTATTTTCTCGTAAGAGTCACAAACATTCGACTCTCTCTTCTTATTCTCTTCAACATTTTCGTTTATAATATAAATAGGATTCAATGTTATTATGCTTATCTTCACAGGTCCTTATTGCAGCCTTCGCCGCGGCTAACGCTGGCATCCACTCAGTAGCACCAGCTGCTTATGTTGCAGCACCTGTAGCCTCGGCAGCATATGTCGCACCTGCCGTAGCTCCGGTAGCCTCAGCTGCTTATGTCGCACCTGCCGTAGCTCCGGTAGCCTCAGCTTATGTCGCACCTGCCGTAGCCTCGGCAGCTATTGTAGCCCCATACGCGTCGTCCTATACGGCTTCTGCCGTGAACCATGCTGTGGCTTCTCCGTTCGTGGCTGAGCCCGTAATAGCCGCGAGATACGTCGCCGCTCCTTACCTGATCAAAAAGTGATTTAGCAGAGACAATAAGGATATTTGATTATTGAATAAAATATATCTATGCGATTTTTAAAATGTTTTTTACTGAACCCCTTTTTACAAGCTGTTATTTATCTTTCAATGGATGTATCTATGGATGTATCTATGTATGTATGTAAGTTCGAGTGGGTTCTTGCAAGTTAAATTTGACCAACGTCCCGGTTTCCGTTTGAGCTGATATTTTCCACGCATATGTAAATCACGTGACAATGCAATAATATGGTACCATGGAGCTTGATGATGGAGTCGGTGGCCAAAGGAACTCCTATACTAAACAAGATAGACATGATATTCAGGATCTCAAAAACTTGTGTTTAAAAACCTTTTTCAAAAAGCTTATTAATAACATTATTACCATTGAATAAGAATACTAAAAATGGCATTGTACAGTTTTGCTGGAATCTGGAGCTGCGGGGCGCTGACCTCTCTCTATAAGGGAACGTTACCCAACACGCTTGTCCAAGGTGCCTTGGCAGATTTGTCACATCAGTCATCTCGATGTGCAGATTTCCTCCATATGTTTTCCTTCACCTTTGTTAGCACATGTTAATTGTAACAATATGCACATTAGTCAGAAAACTGCATATGTGGTGCTTGCGTTCCAGCTTCCGGCCAGGATTCGAACCCGCGCCCTTTGAGTTTGGGACGCGTGAGCTAGCCTATAGCTATATACGAGTACATTTGAGTGTTACAATAAAATTATATATTTATCAAAATACCTCCGGAGGACATGCCCCATGGTTTTACCATGTCTTTCTATCGAATATTTAGTGATGAAACAAATTAATAAATTAAAATTCGTAACATGCTCCTAGTTACAATCAGATGTGAAGAATCAATCGCGAACACATCTTGAAGGTGTGTTCAGATGTGCTCTTAAATACATGCTCAGTAATTCAAAGTACGAGTGTGCGAGTCGCATTCGCGTGTGGAGGTTCTTACACAAAATCAGAAGATAGATTTACTGAGCCACTGAACGGTTGGACCGATTTCGATGAATTTTTTTCTGTGTGTTCAAGTGGATTCTAGAATAGTTGAGACTCACAATTGGACCCGTTACTTGGCGTTTGAATCGGATTCCAGGATTTTGATAAAATGTTTTGTAAGTATACTTGAGTGGGTCCCGGGATGAATTAGATTCACAATTGGATCCGATAGATGACACTGGAGTGCGATTGAACTACCCTGCTAGTAATATATTAAATGTTTTAATGGTGTCGAGCTTGTACAATACATTTGAAAATGGGAAAACTTGAAGAATAATTGGGACCAGTAGATTCCAAAAATGGAATCTTGTCTATCTGATAGTTCAAACATCACGTGGAAAATACAGTCAAAGTCAAAGTAATTTATTTTGTGTATACAGGTTTGAATGTGATGAATGTAATTATACAAATTAGGTATCACTATATCCTGCCACGTGAAGCTTACAAAATAATTGAAGTTAAAACTATAGGTAACTAATGTCTACATATAAATTAATATACAAATTATAATGATATTTTTTACAATAATTAGGATTTCTCATGTCACAAAATCAGACTCCTGCATCAGTACTTGGGTCAGTAAGATACTCATGTATTGTCATGTACAGTACCTATGGATTTAAATGAAACACGACACGGAACATATATCCCTTTTTGTATACTGGGGAAATCAGTTTGAGGGCCGTGAGCCGCGCGAGGGGGAAAGCGTGGGATTTGCCTGGTTGGGGTGGCCTAGCACCCCACGTGTGAAGTGTGAGATACTATTGCAACGCCTCGTTTAGGGATACCCATTAATACCCCTGTCCGATCCCGAGAGTCCTTCCTCCGGGAGGCCGGACGCCGGCCGACCCTCTTGTGGGCTGGCCTCACCATTTATTAGCCGGAGATCTGGGCCTCTCCGGCTCCTCGTTCTCACCGCGAGGTGAGATGGGGCGCGTCCCTCCTCTCCGGCCTTTATGTGCGGGCGGGTCCGGTTTCCCCGCCGGTCATCCGCATGGCCATAGACAGAGCATATATCCCGGGTCAACACTTAGGATACTTTTTATCCCGACAAATGGCGTCGTCTCCATGGGTTAGACGAATAAAGCCAGAAAGATGGCGCTGTGGTCACTCCACCCTTGTTTACTAACAAATAAGTCTTTGTCATGCCAACGCGAACGAAGTTTTGCTAGTAAAAAATAGTCATTACAGAATATAACTGTTTACACGATAATGTATAGGTATTGAAAAAAGAAAACTGTCAGTCGTAAGACTACACGTCTGAAAACTTGTATCTGAGCGTGCCAGTCATGCGAGTTCAGTTCAGTGCTTATTCCATCGTAAAAGAGCTATATATTATATACACTAGAGTCTAGAGTTTACCCGTCTCCCGGATGAAAAGTATCTATGCCAATTTTCGGTATTAAAACTACATATGTACACCAAAATGGCCAAATTCAACTCCAACCAAATATCGACCACACAGAACACATCAACCACACTGACCACATCGACCACTTCGACCACATTCACAGGACTACACGTCTGCAAACTTGCGTCTGAGCGTGGCAGTCACGCGAGTTCACTGCTTTTTTTCCACTACGTGCCCAACATCCCTAAAGAAGTTTTCGTTGTAAAAATGTACGCTTGGGCCGCCCGCACACTAGGATCCCTGGCTGACACAACCCGCCAGTCGAACATGACGGTGTATGGGAGCCCATGCAAGAAGCAGCCACAAATTCCGCTGCAGCCTGGCTGCGCAGCCAGCCTTCCTGGTGCTCGGAAGACCTTAGTTATACATATGTCGCCTGTGACCTTTACTCTTACGCATTTCACTACAGCATCACATAGCGACATATAAAAAGCGAAATAATTATTTCTACGAAACATCCGCACTAATTAGGAGTTTCCGAGAATAATGAAATCAGAAATCATTTCTTCATAACATTGATTGTTACGTCAATTACATTATCTATCTAATATAATAAATATAAATTTCTCGTGGCGTTGTGTTTGTTACCTTGAACTCCTCCGAAACGGCTGAACCGATTTGTATAAAATTTTGTGTGCGTATCGAGTAGGTCTGAGAATCGGCTAACATCTATTTTTCATACCCCTAAATGATAAGGGTGAACCACCCCTAAATTTGATTTATTTTTAATTTAGATTTTTTTTATGGTTCGGCATTAAAAAATACATATTTTCACCCCCTACCACTAACCACTGTTTTTGATAGTGATATTAGTATTTTAATAATTTTCAACTAGTATAATTTAGATTCAAATTTAAACCAGGTAGATGGCGCTGCAGTCGGATACCAGAATTTAGGTTATTTTTTGTTGTTGTATATGTTCAAGTTTGTCCCGGAGTGGTTTAAATTAACGATTGGACCTGATGAATTTTTTTGCTTGTTCAAGTGGATTTGAGAATAGATTAGATTAACATTTGATCCCGGTAGATGGCGCTTGAATCGGGGTCTAGATTTTTATTTTTTTAAACGCAGGACAACGTCTGCCGGGTATAGCTAGTAATAGTATAGAATTCTAAACATGTCGTGTTTTTACATTATGGCTGTATAAAAAAAGTGCAATTGACTATATTAGCGATGGAGTACCGATGCAATTTTTTCAGATTTTTTGTTTGTTGGTTCAGGACTTACGTAAGAACTACTAGAACGATTCCGTGTGAAGTGAGCAGCTAGTTCTTAGACCTAAACTTCGCGCCACTTTTTATCCCGGGAATTTTCCCAGGAAAGTTGCGTAATAATTGGCTTATTCAATTATTAAAATTATTGTTATTAAAATGATAGCCTACATTTTTTATGAACGCTGTAGTACTTTGTGTCCTGGGAATTTCAAGTCAAGCGTAGAGGAAATCGCGGGCATAGCCTAGTATTATAGTATGAATGGTAGATTATAAGGTGAAGGTGAAAAGTCAATATCCGTATGAATGTATTTAGTATTAGATAATTTTTTGGTTTCGTAACGATTTTGCCAAATGGAAGCGGTATATAATCTTAACGTCCGACCGGTTGTCTGTCCATCTGTTTATCTACGCCATAGACTTTTTTAATTAGAAATATAATAGGAACGTGTAATACATAAATATTGAATACAATGTAAGAAAACTTAACTTATTTGTATTGTATTCTACCCATAGTTCCTTAAGACTATAAGTAGAATACTGAGCCCAGATCACCGTCTTCTATGGGTAAGGTGCCCAGAAGGCTGGCTACGTTTCCTGACTGGATCGCCATACTGATCCGTTGGCCGAGGTAGGCACCACGTGTAATATTATAATGTGAATGATAGTCTACTAGAGGTATAGTCTCATAAGGTGAAGGTGAAAAAATCGCTCAATATTAGTATGAATGAAGCGTTCGATAATTTTTGGGGTTCCGTAATTATTTTGTCAAAACGGAACAAGTATACATCACATCCGACCGATTGTGTGTCCGTCTGTTTATCTACGTCATAGCAACATTAAAAAAACTAAAAATGCGATAGGAACGCGTAATATTATGATGTGAATGTTAGTCTAGAGGTATAACCTCACTAGGTGAAGGTAAAGGGTCAATATTAGTATCAATGAAGCGTTCAATAATTTTTAAAGTTTCGTAATTATTTTGGTAAAACGGAACCGGTATATAATCATCACCTCCGACCGGTTGTCTGTCTGTCTGTTTAACTACGTCACAGACTCTTTAAAAAATAGAAATGCGATAGGAATGCGTAATATTATAATGTGAATGATAGGCTAGAAGTATAGTCTCATTAGGTGAAGGTGAAGGCTCAATATCAGTATGAATGAAGCGTTTGATAATTTTTGGGGTTCTGTAATGATTTTATCAAAACGGAACAATTATACATCACGTCCGACCAGTTGTCTGTCAGCCTGTTTATCTACGTCATATTAACTATTAAAAAAAACTGGGAATGCGATAGGAACGTGTAATACTATAATGTTGATGATACTCTAGAGGTATAATCTCATAAGGTGAAGGTGAAAGGTCAATATTAGTACGAAAGTAGCGTTCGACAAGTTTTGGGGTTTCGTAATTATTTTCTCAGTTCGGAACCGGTATATAATCGTCATGTCTGACCGATTGTCTGTTTATGTTCCGTCATAGTAACTTTTTAGATACTAAGGCTGGTGTGCACCGACTTTTAACCGATGGTTAAAATAATTTAATCGCTAAATATGTATGTATAAACAGTGATTATATTATTTTAACCACCGGTCAAATGTCGGTGTATACCAGCCTAAATGAATTTTTAACTTAACCGTCGATTAAATTATAACCTGGCTAAATTTATATAGGACATAAGATCAACTATTCTACATACGTAATTGTATTTTTTAAGTTGTTCAGGTTGTAACTTATCCCATGAATTACTTTGGTCTCGTGATTGAAAACTTGGCCCTTAAGTAGTAAACGTGCTGTTTGTTTCATTATTTAGGAAGCTTAATTCGGCAATTAATTTGATTTACGTAGATTTCTATGGCCTTACTTATAATCGTTTGTTAAATTTTAAAAAACTGCTCAGCAACTGATTAGTGAAAATCCGTACCCATAAACTCCTCTTAAGGATAAGAGGTAGTAAAGTAACGGCAAAAGGCATAAAATTGGTGGCGTTACCGTAGCTACAGTGCTAATTTTTAAAGGAAATGCTAAAGGTTTTATAAAATCAAACAATATAGAATCACTAGGGTATTATTAAATTACTTACTTAAGAAATGGCTAATCCTTTCTCAACGAGATTATTATAAGTAAGCCCACTAGATTGTTAGAAAAATGCCAACACCGATGCGTTTTAAATAAGACTTTTTATTTAGTGTCACCAGACACGCAAAAATAGTAGAAGCACTTCGACATCATTTTAGTGTTAAATACCGGCTAAGCCTGAAGCTTCCACTTCGGAGTTTGGGGTCCGCTGTCCTTTCCTTCAGTTACATGTCCCCTATGTATAGTAATTTTGAAGGCAGCACCTAGTACCATCCCCGCGCTAATTGAATGTGCATACGGTGCCGTAGATGCGCCGCTGCCACACTGTTACTTAGCGTATTGCTAAAGCTTACCCCCTATATTATTATTAATATCTATCCCATCGACTTTATTTATCAGGATCAAAAGTATCCTAAGTATTTACCCGGGATATAAGCTAGATATGCGCCGAGTTTCATTCAAATCCGTTCAGTAGTATTCACGTGATGATGAAAGACCTTACAATCCTTAAGTAGGGATGACAAATATTTTTGATAAAAATAACATCACATTTATTAAGTAGGGAACAAATAAAGTATTTAAAAGAAAAAAAGTATTTTTAATTTTTTCATTTATTTCTTCTCTTGGTGACCCTAACAAACTTTTCATATCCTTAAATTTTTGGAAGCTACCTTTACATTCCCAATTAAAATTTAAATAAACAAACAATTCTTTTTTATTAAATTTATAGTTGTTCCCGTACCGTTCCTTTCTTCTCGCCATTTCAGATTAATTACTGAATAAACTCTTTCAGTGAAAGCTGGATCAATATTTCAGTAATTATCAATATAAGTATTTCATTTTATGCATCAGAGTAAATAGTATTTATATAAATAGAGTATTTTCACATACTTTATTTTTAAGCAAAAGTAAAAAGTATATTTACCAAAAATAAAGTATATATAATATATACGTTTTTATAAATTATGGGTGGTAACCCTATTTTAAAATTCCATTTTTGAAATCTGCTTCTCGGCCTTGGCCCCGTTAGCGCGGTTTATTTTTAAATTCATTCTAGAAACTTGACCTCTCTACAGATTATTATATTGTACACCAGGATATGGCTGACTTGGTATTCCCGGGCCATAAAGTACCGCAGCATTTAAAAAGGAATGTAAGCTTTCGTTTTAGTTAAAACTGTGTTGGAATAAGCTCATTCTTATGCACACGAAAATTACACACCGCTCCCACAAAAATTCCCACGGGATTCCCGGGACAAAGAGTAGCGCAGATTTTAAGTCTAAGTATTTGCTGTCGATCAGCGAAAACCGCATCGGAATCGGCTAATTAGTTTTTAAGTGAACCCCGAAGAGATAGACAAAGAGACAAGAAATCTGAAAAAATACATCCTGTTCTCCATTGTTTATATAGTATTCTACATGTGTTTCTTAAATAGCTTCAATGTATAGACTTAGCATTTTTAGAAATTTATAATATTGTTACGAGTTAGCGGGACTCGAATTAAAATACCGTTAGAATTATTATACAGTTTATTAGTGCTATACAAACACGTATAACACAGGTACAAATATAACCGATACAACAAATCCAAACGTAATTCAGAAGGTCGTAATGCAATTAAACGCGTAAAATTCGGCACTATTAGATTCCCGAATGTACACACGTCACGCCCGTATCGTAGTCGTAGCTCAACTGCCTCCCTCTCTCCATCACGCCTTCGTTTTATACTTTACAATACAAATGTGCCCGCCCGGCAACCCCGATACAATCAGCTTGAAATCGTAATCCCCAACACCTGGCTTATGATACAGCCGCAAGCTAGTACAATAGAACAATAGGCTTTTCTCTACAATAACTAGAAACGTATGCCAATAAATAAGTGAACAAAAGAAGACGATTATAAAAGGATTACAATTAGTTCAAATACTGACAGGTAATAAAATGTGCTACTACAGATCTGTACGCGGAATTTGTCTTTGTCGGGGCCTAGGTAGTAGCAATATATAATAATAATAATAATAATAATCGGCAGACAAACACACACACTGCATATCCCCAAATTAAGCAAGTTACGCTTGTGTTATGGGTAATATACAACGGACCACTCTGGGGCCGATCCCAGACACCCAGACCATGGTAAATAACGGAGAAAATACGTTTCCGAAATTTACTATACCGGGAATCGAACCCGGAACCTCTGGGTTGCAGTGAGGTTGGCCGTCAAAGGCTTACCCCGCTCAACCACAGAGGCCGTCAATAGATAGATATATTCTTACTCAATTACGTCCATAATATGGACCGAATAGTTTAAAAAAATCCAAGAGGTAAGTAATAAGACAAAAAGAAAACAGAAGGTAAGGTAAAGTGGCTAAAGTGAAGTATCTTTATTATTATTTATTTTAATTCGACACTTATCATGTTCGTCATACAAATCCGCAAAAGCGGCCGTTGTAGGCCCACAGAAGAGTTCCGTTTTTGGAGAAACGTCTACGGAACCTAAAATAGCATCATGGCATTTTCCTCTATATCATTCAATATTAAATCAAGCACACTGTAATATAGTAAAAAAAAACCTATCTGAACGGGTTTTAAGCATAGGGTTATAAACTTAACCGAAGTTCAGACATATTCAGCCATCTATGCGTTTGCGCAGGACGTGTATTGTGCGGGACTATTGGAAAGTCGGACTGAATAAACTTTCAAGTGATTTGAAATTGGATAAGTTAGTGGAGTTTAATTTAAAATTATTTACGTAAGTATTAAGTATCATATATAATTTAAATATTTCTTGCATTAATATAAATTGTTAACCGATTTTTATGAAAAAATTTAATCACGAATAAAAAAATCAACTTGTGTTTTAGCCATACTTTTATCCATACTTCCAAACATTATTAACCTTTTTTAAATAATCCTTTCACTGTCCAGGCTATTCGACTCTGATATGCCTGTTACTGTTAGAAAAGCTAAATCACTAACAATATTTAAGAACATAACAAAAAAGCACTACCTGCTACATAGTGATGTGTGATATCTTACGTATATTTATGTATGTAACGGTGTTTTTCCGGGAGCGGGTCGAAGTTGTTCGGGTGTATAAAAATTAGCGTATAGCGACACTACTTACTACGTATTACTTTCTTTTTTAAATGCTGCGGTATTTTGTCTCACGGGAATCCCGCGGGAATTTCAAGTTAAACGTGGACGAAGTCGCGACCAAACCTAGTTAATTCATAAATTAGATAGACGTGTATTTTATATCACTGTTTTCTTTAACCCTCCCCTAATTATTTGGGGTTGGCACAATATGTTTCTTCCCTTCCGTACTCCTCAAATTTGGTATATGTCCTCTCACACAACCCATCCATAATTTTATGTAGTTTTGTGTCAAAATAGTAAACATAGTAAATAAAAGGAACAGATAGATGTATAACTCACAAGCGCATGTGTTATTAAGAACAGTATCACTGTTTATTAATAGATAATAGATAATACACATAAAAAAGAAATATATAGACAATAAGTAGTATATTAAAATATGTAAGAGTATAAATAGTAGTAATATATGAAATTGAAATAAGGAAGTACAAATGTTTTGGCATATTTTGTTTTGTAAAAAAAAACAATTAATTGAATTGAATGAGTAATTCATTTTCAATAAGTTTTTGATAATCTACAGAGATTTCTAGTAACTAGAAAAGAAAAAAAAATGTAAAAAATAAAGATAAAAATAAGAAAAGAAATAATCCTGACAACTTGTCACGAGGTCAGGAGCGTCAGGAGGTGGAGAATAAATAAATAAAAAACTCATCCATCGTTTTCTTGGCCTACCTTTACATTTGTACCCTTTAACATTTTTTGTCACGTACTGTTCTCCTTCGTGTATATATAGCAGTCCTTAAACGTCCCACTGCTGCGTTCCGGCCTCCCACTATAGGGGAACGGATAGTATACCCGCCAGGCTGGTCCAAGGCGGCTTGGGTATTGGGTCATAAAACTGTCTAGTGGTGTATGCGTTTCGACCAGGATCGAATCAAATCAAATCAAATCATTTATTTGCTTAAAAACATGGTCAATAAAATGACAATATATTATTTTCGAATCCGTGCCCTTTGAGTTTGGGACGCGTTCGCTAGACATAACGCTACCATGACTTCACTGTTGTATTATAATATTAATAGAATAATATTAGATAATTTTGAAATAAAGAAAAACTTCATTTGCAGAAATAGCGACGTAATTACATACCTTGTACTATATTTTATACATAGAGCATTTCTCGAGAATTTGTAAGCCGCATTTTCAGCAAACAAGGTTTGCACTCAGCATATTGCTGTGCCGGAATTTTATCCGACAGAACGCTGATTTTCAGTGCTAGCCTTCCTTTTGGCGTAAGACCAAAACGACCCCCCAATTTAGTTAATATAATACTAAATAATTAAACTACTTGTACTTAAGTAATGTTTAATACGTAAAACATATAAATAAATGTTATTAAGACCAACAATAATCCGATACAATACTTTTAGAGGGTTATTTTATTTTTGAATCTATACTAATATGTTTATTAGTATCTGAATGGCTTTGTTTTGATATTTTTACTTTTTCTTCATGTGCTTTAGAAAAAACCGGCTTAGTGTGTGTCATTCAAGAGTTTCTTAGAGGTGACGAAATTTCAATGTTTTTGTTATTTCACTACGAAATAAAATTTAATGGAAAAGCACATATCACATAAACCACGGCAAAATGCTTTGTAAACATAATCATTTATCAAGACTTGTCTAAGAATACCTACCTAACACTTCTATATATGTACATATTATACATAGAGTAAGAAGTGTTAATTATTATTAATAAAAAATTAATGTATGTATGAAATGCAAAAATATTCCCAAATGAAAACTTGAATTTGGTTCCATTCAATTCAATAACTTTATGTCCCAGAATGTAGTTCTATACAACTAGTAGAATGCACGTGACTTTGTCCACGCTTGAATTGAAATTCCCGCGGGATACCCAGGACAAAGTATCGCAACATTTAAAAATAGAATGTAAGCTATCGTTTAGTTGAAACCGTGTCGGGATAAGCCAATTTTTATGCATCCGAAAAACTTCAAACTGTTCTCGGGAAAATTCCCGCGGGATTCCCGGGATAAAAATATCACACTTTTACTACATTAAATTTGCTATCGATCAGCATAAAAATCCTAGATTGGATTTTTTTAATCTGGCCATTTTAAATCATCTCCAGAATTATTCCCGCGGGATTCCCAGGATAAAAGTAGCGCAAAGTTGAAATCTAAGAATTATCTGTCGATCAGCGAAAAGTGCATCGAAACCGGCCCAGTAGTTTCACGTGAATCCCGAACAGACAGACAAAACGACAAACAGGCATGAAACCTAAAAAAATGCACAGTGCTCTCCGTCGTTTATCGGAGTCGTCGTCGTCGTTTGTCGAGTTATAAAATTTATAAACAAAAAATTTGTCTTAAAATAATCAAACTTAAAGTTTCAATATCATTCAAATGGTAAGGTACGGAAAAAATATGAGATACCTTTTGCAGACCGTTAAATTTCCTATAAAATTCTTCGAGAACATTTTCCTGTACAATCAATTAACGATGAGGTATAAATGTTTTCTATTGGACAGAGAAAAAACATAAAAAACTGCGATTTGGAGGATCTTCCTATTAAAATAAGAGGCTCATATCTGGTGAAAATTTCTTTAAGCTAGCAACCCATTTTCCTGTGGCATTCCGTGGATTTTTTTTACCCACCCTATACGAACATAATCATCTATTTCCTTTACTATAATACGTAACAATACACTTCTGTCAGGTGTGGGGGCAGGTATTGCCCTAAATGAAAACACCTCTGAGCAAGTTTACTGTATTTATTTGTATATAGGCACCGCAACAGCAACAGGTATATTCAGGCACGATGATTAAGTACAAGCGGTACTGGCTTCACAAGATACACGTAGTCACGTTGGCTGAAGTCTTCTTAATACTTTAGTCTTCCTTGTATTGCTTCTTCTTGTGTATTATTCAATTGACGAACGCGTTGAATGTAATCAAAATGCATGCTGTAGGCTCACTCCGCGCTTACTAAAGTACTACAAAAATGCAGACGTTTAGCAGCTAACGGAGCGAGCTACGTTTCCGCGGTAGGCGGGGCGTAGGCGCACGGGCTTTACGGGGGTGAGGTCAGCGGGGTGATTCTGTCCGCAACACTTCACAATATTATTCCCATAACTTAGTCATGGACTCTATCTATTTAGACCTCACTTCGTCAACAGGGGTTTGATCCTACGCTAAATTTTAGGACACTATTGTCTATGGTTTTATTTTTGTTATTGAATTATTATAAATAAATAAATTACTAAATATCCCCCTGACCCGACCGCCGGAGCACACCTACTCTTCGCGCCCCGCATACCGCCGATGCCCATAGCTCGCACAATTAGCAGCTAGGCGTCGGACGGTGCCTAGTAGCAACTGTCTGCAACTGTCACCAATATTCATACTATAATAATAAGTAGTACACCCGCAGGGGGCTTAGTGGCGAAGTTTTAAGTGAGTAGCGACACCTTGTACCTGACTCCGGGGGCTAAGGCAAGGCCCCCGCCTCCGTGCTTGCCTTGGCGAGCCATCACGGAGTAGAGATCGCTAGAGCTAAGACTCACACACATGTTGCCCCTGTCTTCTATGGCATTTTTTGGGGCCTATACAGGGAGTGGCGAATCACCGTCTGACCATTTTCCCTGTCCCCGGAACATTGCGACGAGCAGACACCATAGTCCCCATATTCCCAGACCTCTAGTACCACGAGCAGTTCAGCCACATAGCCCAGTACTTTTTGAGCTCATTTCCCACAATAGTCCTACACGGGCCGGGGCTTGTCCTTGGGTGCATTATTATATGGTGTAGACATCGATAATCGCTGTTCAGTGTCACGCCACATTTACATTAAATTTGTCAAGGGGCCTCTATGTGTTGGCCTTCCTATGACCCCACGCAAGCCCTCCAAAAGTCCGGGCCATTTTTATGGCCCGTGGTCTTCCACGACATACAAGTATACAATAAAAGAAAACTTAGCTTAGTTATATTGTATTCTACCTAGCCCTCAAGACTATACGTAGAATACTGAACCTAAGTCACCGTCCTCCATGGCTAAGCTGCCCAGAAGGTTGGCTACGTTTCCTCGCTAAACCGCCATACTGATTCATTGTCCAAGGTGTCCAAGGTAGACACCAGCTTATCATATAAATAAAAGTACATTAAGATAACCGCATAAATCAAACCTTGGAATTTTGTCCCAGTTAACAAACTCACCTTGTACAAATATGTACCTCGAACCCTGTTCTTAACTTGATTGAAACAGTAACATACTTTTGGCAAATTTTATAAACATTCTTTTACTTTTGAACTTATAAGAAACAATTTTTTCCCCAGCTCCGCTCGCGGTAATATAAATTTTGTAGATAGAATGGATGTTCGGAAAAAGGCCGTGGTAGGAACTCAAAGTGGGCGGGTTCGAATTGACCGGAAAGCATACAGCACTTAGGAAATTTTCTGACTCAATGTCCATATTGTTACAACTACGCTACGCACGTGCTACATGTAAAGATAAACATCGTGATGAAATCTGCATATCTACTATAGCTAACCGATGTGTCAAATGAGTAGACTGGTATACTGTCCATTTCTCTATAAATCGGAAGCCCAAGCCCAGCAGTGGGACGTTTATGGACTGTTATTAAATTGTATGTCTTTGACGACCACGGGCCATACAAATGGCCCGGACATTTGGAGGGCTTGCGCGGGGCCATGGAATGACCAACACATAGAGGCCCTTTGACAAATTTAATGTAAATGTGGCGTGACACTGTCTACTGATTATCCCTGTCTACACCATATAATAATGCACCCAAGGGCAAGCCCTGGCCAGTGTAGGACTATTGTGGGACTATTGTGGAAAATGAGGTCAAAAAGTACCGGGCTATTGGGGTGAACTGCTAGTGGTACTGGGGGGTCTGGGAATATGGAGACTATGGCGTCTGCCCGTCGCAATGTTCGGGGAACATGGAAAAATGGGCAGACGGTGAGTCGCCACTCCCTGCATGGGCTCCAAAAAAGGCCATAAAAGACAGGGGCAACATGGGTATGAGTGGCTAAGGGGTGTAGAGAGACTGTTATTATTGTTATGGCGCTCTGTTGTTCGTGCCTACCACGCAAGGGACCTGGCGTGAAGTTATGTATGTATGTAATATTTTTAGCCGAAGGCCAGCCGTTGGGAGTCCTAAACGCCATCTGTAGTGTACTAATATTTGTTTTTACCAAAACTAAATTCGACTTTAAACTAAAAAGAAAAAAAAACTAACTGCCTTCTTTCTACAACATCAAGAAGTCAGTGCCAAGTACATAAAAAACAACAACAAAAGTGGAAAATAACGACATAGTAGTTATGCGAGATGGCTGTCAGAGGAAGTTTTAAAAATCGAAATAATATAAGAGTTTAACTTTACTTAAATGAATGTTAGCAATAATAATAAATAAATAATGAAATAATCTGTGGTTTATTGACTGCATATTTACTTAAGGTCAGTTTTTTTTAAATAGTCAATTATTTAAAATATCGCTTTAACTACGGTCAATTACGTATTTCATATTCGTTTTGTTTCGCAAGATTAACCAGTCTTCTTGTTCATTGATTACTCTATGGAACGTGTATTTATATATATGTTTGTAAATATGTAATACTGATACAGGTGTCTGATTTTGTACATACATACATAATTTCACGCCAGGTCCCTTGCGGGGTAGGCACGAACAACAGACCGCCATTTAGGCTTATTCTTACATACCTCACTTGCTTCTTTGACATTCATAGTTCTTGTCATGCACGCTCGTCTATTCTTAAGGCTCCTGACATCACCTTCTGCTAGTACACGATCATGGAAGGTGTGTCGTGGCCTTCCGCGACTTCTGCATCCATCCACTTTTGCATTGTATATCTGTTTAGTCATTCTTTCATCATACATTCTTTCCACATGCCCGAACCACCGGATTTTGTGACATGAGGAATCGTAATTATTATTCAGCATTAGCACTATAAATTGCATATTAATCTAGACATCATTAGTTTTAAATTATATTATCTTGTAAGCTACATATGTGGCGGGATACAGCGATACCTATTTGTTGTCATTATGGACATCATATTCAAACCTGTATACACAAAATAAATTACTTTGACTTTAAAATATTACCGTAAATAATTTGTATAACTTATCGTTAATTATGATGATTAGTTATTTATTTTTTATCTGTCCATGCTTGGGTGTACAAAAAAGTGTTATCTATCTACGTATCTGACAGTATTTAATATAAAAGTGCAAACAAGGTTAATAATTAAGAAGCAAGGTTAATGATTAAGAAGCATCTAATTGTATTTAGTGCGGTTAGAGAGAGTTCCCATATTTCTCCTCTTATCCTATTTCCCCTATCCCATCCGTCATTTCAGACGAAACATGTTATTTTATAAACAATACTAACTGTACTATCCAAAAATATCCATAACAAACAAATTACTTTGACTGTGGTCCTCTCTGTCCCATTTCTCCGGCCAAATTCAAATTCAAAAGAATATATTTAAAATGACTTCCTTTGGAGAACACTTTTTGAAGGTCATAAATATAGGTTAAAATTTAATTTTACTTCCTAGTCTATATACACCGCTTCGCTACATGTTATTGCTGTTAAGAAGAAGAAGCGGCAAGAAACTCCCCAGCAACACGTCTAGCTAAAAATTGTTTTTCTTTATATTTCTTGTCCTGTTTATATTTCAAGTTCTTTTCTTTAAAGTTTTATACAGAAGTATGTTACAGAATGACTTTTGAAGAACTAATGGAGTTGTAGCAAACAGTGCATATTCAATGAGACAGAGACACAATGACTTTCTAAAAAGTAAAATAAACAAACAAAAATATAATAATCTAATTATAAATTTTATGGTTTACTGATTTAAACACTTTGTATAAGATATTTATTTTTTGATATTCATTTTAAGTCGAATTGTTTTTTTTTTAATTTATTTATCCTGCTGTTGGAAAGGTTGGTGGAAATCTTTGAAGAAAAGGTATTCAGAAACATCAAGGTTATGTCTCATAACGTGAATATATTATAGCTTGAGTCCAGCAGACAGGCAGATGGTCTACTTGATGGAAAGCGGTTACCATCGCCTATGGACATTTGCAACACCAAAGGTCTTACAAATGCGCTGCTGCTCTCTAAGGGGATACTGGAGCATGGCCATTATTACCGGAACACAACTGAAGGTTGTTATGGCGGCATACTCTAGACCAGGGGTGGTAGCAATCCACCTGCCTGTGGGTTGTTTTGTTGCCTCTTACGACAGGCCATCCCAACGCAGGAAATTGTATTTTTCTCCGTTCCTGCACGGATAAAGTTAAACAAAATGGAATGCTGGGCCATCTGCCTGTTTGCTGAACTCATGAAATTAAAAAAGCCCCTAATAGACCTAATTGATGCGGATGTGGCTGTAGGCTTAATGGTGTCACTGAATGCGTAGAAGGTGCGTGAATTGCGTCACGAATATAATTGTGTTATGGCCGGGGCGGATTTGAACCTGTTTTCACGTCAACAGGCCCCATAATTGAGACATTGATTCGTAAAATCAAAGTTTAAATCATCATAAACAAAGTTATTTTATTTTTAGAATTTGATTGTATTTCACACTTTGTTTATAGCCCTGTTGATTTCGTGTTGGTGGCCTCATGTATTTAATGTAGCAAACCTATGATAATTGTTTTTAGGATTCCATGAGATCTATCGAAGTTTCTAGCATACTATAATTTGCATCATTTGCTCACGTATATGTATATAACACTTACACAGTCTTCTTATATAGAGTTTTATTACGATACTCGTTTCGTGTAAATTATGACCAAAAATAGAACATTTTGTGCAAAACAATTCTTTCCTTGGTTTAGAATTTGACATTCCTTCAGAGAACTTGATTCTGACAAGCAAGGGCCTACGGCCGGCAAAAAGGAGATATTTATGTATTATCTCACATAATATAACTTCGAATTTATATCAAGTGAAGCGTGTAAAATTTATTAATTATAAATAATTATTATATTTCTGAATAGTTTTGATGATATCAAAATAATTGTGGTCGAACGTCCGGCACATAAAGGCAGTGACAGGTACATTTCCGTTTTTCGTTAACCTACAATTATCTGAGGAAGAGTAGATAATTATAACACTCCTCATATAGGATTTTACGACGTAACTTGTTTTAAGTAAATTGTGACCAATTTTCAAAAAATCGAAAATTCTTTTTGAAATTTTATTCATGATCCACGCAATGAGTGCTGTTTTTATTAAACTCAACTTCAAATTCAAATTCTAGAGTTTTTATTCAAAATAAGTTCCATTAGAGAATACTTTTTGAAGGTCATACATATAAGTTAAAAAAATATTTTTGCTTCCTATTCTGTGTACACCGCTTCGCAACGTCTTATTGCTGTTAAAGGGAAGAAGAAGCGGCAGGAAACTGCCCAGCAACACGTCTATAGTGAATTATTTTCTCCGTGCAGTTTGGGTCATAAATCAAACTCGGCCTCATCCCGGCTAGGGCGGTGAGCATGTTGCGCGGGCGCAACGCCATTATCGATAAAAACTCATTCTTATCAAAGAAAGATTATCATTCTTATAAAAATAATTACTATCTTTTTTGCTGTTAATTGTAAACTTATATATAAGTATTTGTTTTTAATATAACTTGTTACATTCTTAACTTTTGTACTTATAGTTTTTTTAACATAGATACCTAATTAATAATTTACTTTAAGTTATTCTTATTCTTATTTTAATAAATACGTTGTTTTATTTATTATTTTCTTTCATTTATATCACTAACCCACAAAATGGCAGAACTAAATACACTATCAATAATGCTTATCGACAACAATAATGCGTATCACTATGCCTGCCCATAAGGCCCGTGAGTGGAAGAGAGAGCGAAATACTCGCTTCACTGCTCCGATTATTTATAACCCAAATTGCACGGAAAAAATAATTCTACTATAGCTAAAAATTATGTTTATTTAAATTTCTTATTCTAATTATATCTGAAGTTCTTTTTTAAATTAATTTTATATACAAGTGTGTTACATAATTACTTTTTAAATAATTAATTAAGTAGCTAACACTCACATGACAAACACATGGTGTGTTTGTCATATGAGTGAAAAAGGAAATAAAATTTATTATTATAGTTATAATAATGACGTGACGTACTAAAATTTTATGCTGAAACATATCTCCATAAATTCATTACAAGCTTGGTAAGATAAAAATGTTATACAAAATATATAAGTATAAGGGGTTGGAGCGAGCTGCTATGTTAAAGAAGTTTTGTCAAATATTTTGCAATAGTGTAGTATCCCTTTTTTAGCAATATACTTTTTAATTTGGTTTTTATCCGAGGTGCAAAGAGTGCGTGGCACCAAGGTGCAAGAACCTAATTAGCGCACGCCGCTTGACTTTAAAAAAACCCGCTATAGAATATGATTTCTAAAGACCTGACTAACGGCACTTAAATACACAGTGAATGTGTATTAACTAGTATAATAGTAAGTTTTTGCGATCATATAAAGCCATAGTGTCAAGTGTTTAGACCCGGGCAATCATTGTTCCCCGGGGCAAAGAGTTCTGGCAATAAATAAGAAATATGTATTGTATGGCATATCGCCGAATTATGTCGGCAGGTACATCTCTCATCCAAATCCCTTGGAATGTTGAGGAATTTCTTACCCACTACCACCAAAATTAAGCTCGCAGAGTCCTTGTTACTTCATATCCTTGATTATGCTGACGTAAACTATTTAAGTTTAAGTTTAACCCAAGAACAACTTAAACTTGAGCGCCTCCAACACTTTTGCATAAGGTTCACAATAATTTTGGCCTACGCAAATATGACCATTCCGAAAAAAACTCAAGTGGTTGCCAATTCGATTTCACCGGAACACTCACATTATTTCTTTTCTCTATAGTATTTAATTAGTATTAAGTACGTAAGTAGTATTAAGTAAAGAAGATTTTGATGATCTTTCGCGCTCTCATAATTTACGCCCTTCTACTAAACTTAAACTGAACTCCCCTGCGCATTACTCAACTTTCTATGACAATTCTTTTACCGTTAAGGCTATACATGCTTTGGAACACGCTGCCTATTGCTATCAGACAAACATAATCTCTACCGAAACTACCTATCGATATTTAAAACTTCATAGTTTGATAATAATTTTTGTAGTTTGTAAGTACAAACTCGCACTGTTATATTCTTTTAGTCTAGTTGTAGAATGTTAATAAAATCGTCACAACTTGCTTAAATGGAATTTACTATTGAGGACTATTAGTAGCTCGCGGACCCCCAAATGTTTTAGCTGATGTGGACCATTTAAAGTTCGATATGGACCCCCCAGGGGTCATACTGACCACTTTGGGGACTTATGGTGTAAATTATATTAATTAAGTGTTTGCATTTACTTCAGCCTTTTTTAAATTCTGTTTGGGGGGGGGGGTTATCCACACGGATGCGTCAACACCATCGTAACCTAATCTAACAAAAAAAACAAAGGCCGTCACTGATGAAGGACTCCAATTAAACCACCCAGCCGTTGAGATAATTTTGATGTGGAGCCTTCAGCCTTGAAATAATCTTTTCTGTAATATTTTTAAGTAAGACACTAATATGAGATTTTTTATTTGCTACAGATTTATCAAAATGGTTGTTGGACCAAAATTATCTATAACAAACGTCGAAGGCAAAGGCAGGATATCGATAAGACGACTCCAGCATCTGACGATACAGAAGAAGCGTAAGTAGAGTAATTTTTAAAGTAAAACTTCTTTAAAATCGTTCTAATTTGAACTCAAAAAAAAGATAAACACACAAATCTATGGGGACCTCCGAGAGCATAAGATCAGAATATATTATATTTAATCCATATATATAAATGTCAATTGCTAAAATTAAAGACATTAATAGGTTTTCAGATAACAAGGAAAATTGAACGTAAATATGACTAATGACATAATAATTATTAGAAAAAATATTTAATGATAAAAATAACACATTCATAAGCATTCGATTTTTTTTGCATATTTTGATGCAGCGCAATGCTGAGTTGCAAACCTCGTTGACTAGAAAACTTGACGTACAAGCCTTATTTGTTTATATATTGTACTTGATTTTGTGTAATTTTTTTGTGAATGTATTGTGTTTTTATGTATAACGTCGTCTTTTGTAAGTCATAATTAATCTTCTTTCTTTATTCGTCGGTCGCGCACAGCGTCACGCTCTACGCAGTCTACAGCGTTTCTATTCAGCCGCCTTCTAATCTGTGAATAACCACTGCTATAATGTTGATGCTCCATCTGGGATAATGTTAGTGCTAGTGCTCGTTGCACGCATATGTCATGGGTCATACGTATATATATAGCCCAATATAAAAATTTAAACGTCAAAGTCAAAATTTATTTATTTCTTAAACATGAGTATTTACATATCAGAGTACGCATGATGGTATAAAAGTAAATATGCACCATGTTTGACCAGTTAAGCATAGAAAAACTACAATAATTTATATAATATTAATATGTGAAGCAAAAACTTCGTACCCCTTTTTACGAAAATTGCTCGGATGGAGGAGTATGAAATTTCCCAACTTATAGTTTACTAGAGTTTACCCAGCGGCTGCGCCGCGGGTTAACCTCTAGTGCGTGTCTCTTGTTTAAAGAGCAAGTGCTACAGGTTATATTATATTACAATATTTTTATGTATTTGCCCACGGAAGATTCACTTCATTTTATATCGCTAATTATATATACTATCCCCCGTCTATCTGTCAACAAAATAAATTACAAAACTTGACCAAAAAGGCCAAAATGGTCTAAATGACCAAAAGACCACAGTGACCGACATGGCTAAAATGACGAAATAGACCAAAATGACCAAAAAGGCCAAAATGACCAAAAAGGCTGAGTTTCAGCCAAATCGGTTCAGTAGTTTTTACGTGAAAACGGAACAGACAGACAGACAGACAATTACTTTCGCATTTATAATATTAATAGGGATATAGAAAAAGGCGACGAATGTTAATATTTATATAAAATTATGCAGAAAAAATAAATTAAATCAATAAAAAAATATTACACGCTACCAACTATTTGACACACACGCGCATTTTACTCTTTTGTTTATTGTTAAAGACAAATTAACAGGCGAAATCTGTGATTAAATAAGTATAATCTTTGACAACAATTATTATGGTCGAATTTCGACCATGGGCGACCACAAGTATAATGAAATGTCCTACAAACAATGTGATAACAATAACTCCAAAAGAATGTCATAAAAAATTAAGGAAAGAAAGAAAGAAAGAAAAACTTTATTTGCAGAGGTAGCGACGTAATTACATTCATTATACATTTTTATACACAGAGCACATTTTGAAAATTTGTACGCCGCATTTTCAGCAAACAAGGATTGCACTGAGCATATTGCTGTGCCGGAATTACACAACGCTGATTTTCAGTGCAAACCTTCCTTTTAGCGTAAGGTCAAAACGACCCAATTTAATAAAATAATAAATAATAATAATAAATAAAACTAATTCTACTTATGTAATATTTATACGTAAAACAAATAAATTGTAATAAAAAACCATCAATAAATACGTTACCTCAAAATTAAAATAAATACTCTTGTAACAAGTAACAACTTGTATCGAATGATTTATTAGAATTATAATAACATTTATTTATTTATAAACATTAAAAATAAATAAATTAAACAATACTATAAATAAAGGTATAATTACAAAATAACACATCTACGAGTAAATAAAAAATGTTCATAAAATAAAAACTACTGGGCCAAAGTATATTAAATGTATAGGGGACCAAATGGCAGCTATTCTGCGTCGAACAAGAAAGAATCACGTAAATCGGATCATAAATCTCGGAGTAATCGGTGTACATACACAAAAAAAATAAGAAAAAAACATACCGATCAAATTGAGAACATTCTCCTTTTTGAAGTCGGTTAAAAATAGACTCGCTGTCGGCGGGGAGCGTGTCCAAAAAGCATTATTATTCTATTCTATCAATTAATTTTTAATTATTAATAATAACATTTTCATTGTTTATTCTAATTGACAACGTCAAACAACAACAAAAAAATACACATTTATAACTGGAAATACAATTTTTTGCTGCAGTAAAAGTGCTTATGTGGCACAAATTTAAACGCTTTTTTAATCGAGACTTGTGCACGGGGAGATACCTCTTTTTTGTTCACCTCAATCGCCAATCAGTCAGTTGAGCACTTCTACGTCACACAAAACGATGTCGGGCTATGATAATAATATTTTTTTGTGTGAATATTATGTATGTTATTGGCTGTAACTTAGTGTAACATGACATTAAAATATCATATATAAATATCGATGTCATTCTAGTTTATTACAAGTCAGAGTTAATTTAGCAAATTGGAAATCTAAATAATGATGACTCGAATGATGGACTACGTTATAAAAAATACATTATTGTTGTTTAAGTTATTTCTTTTATTGAAGTGATAACCTCTTATGGGAGTGTAAACTGCTTCGTTACGTAACGCGTTACGCCACCACTATGTGTGGCTTCCCTTTTTCTCACGCATATGGCAGACTCCTCTAATTAAATAATTTCAATATTAAATAGTTCAACTTAGATTAGTTAAAGTTATCACTTTTTTCGTGTGTCCCGGGACGCACACGTTTTTTATAAATATGGATTAGTGACAATTTTGAAATACGTCTTTTTTCAAAATTACTTTGGCTGCTAATAAAAACCCATTAGTGACACTGGCTTTTTTAGTAGTAGCCAAGCTGATAAGATCAGAAACAACTATTTTATCAGTATTATTAAAATAATGAAAAATTCAGATTCAAATTCACCGCATTGAAATACATAGGTTAGATAGACCCCATTGTTTGGATCCAGTGTCATTGAAAAAATTAAAAGTAATAATATATTTATTACAATGAGTTTATCAACTAACACAATATAACTTAGTTATAAACCATAGTCCATCAAGACTAAGTAGAATATTGAGCCTAGGTCATCGTCTTCTATGGTTGAAGTTCCTAGGTGGCGGGCTACGTTTCATCCTTGGATCGCCATACTGATCCCATTGTCCGATGTAGGCACCAGCCCTCTGAGCACCTGGAGTCAATCAGTCGATTTGATAAACTTTCGGAGAAGTTCATGGCATCAAGACTCCACGATCCGATAACTGTAAAATAAATATTAAAAAAAACATTCACATATGGACATGGCGATTTTATTATTGATTGATGTTATTAATCATTTTTGAATGAAAGAAAAACTTATTTGCAGAACTAGCGATATAATTACATTCCTTATACATTTTCATACACAGAGCATATTTTGAGAATTAGTACGCCGCATTTTCAGCAAACAAGGTTTGCACTCAGCATATTGTTGTGCCGGAATTTATCCGACACAACGCTGATTTACAGTGCAAACCTTCCTTTTGGCGTAAGACCAAAGACCACCCAATCTTTTTAAATTAATAATAATTATTAATAAAACTAATTCTACTTATGTGATATTTAATACGTAAAACAAATAATTCTTAATAAAATGAAAATAAATACTCCTGTAACAACTTGTATCGAATCATTTATTCGAGTATAATTAGCTCGAGTGCTTGTCGAGTATTGCCACATTCTGTGTGTCACCGGTCTCGTCACTCACATGTGGTGACAAGTGACATTTTACTTCATAACCTATAAAATATTGAATATGTTATTTTACTGTAAAAATATGAAACGTTTCATTTCTTTACAGGGTCCGTCGTCGGCATCTCATATGGAATACTTCTGGTGATCATTTCCATAATCATGGCGGCTATAAATCCATTGGAATTAGTAACAAACTGGGTAAGTATATGCTAACCTTACAGAAACAAATGTAGCATTTTCCAACAAATCCAGTTTTTATTGTTCCACAAAAGTCGATATTTTACTACGGCAATACATATTATTACGACCTGTTTATGCGCAGTTCTCTTTAGTCAAACGACACATGTGCATTGCACCGAACCCCCAGGCATATTGACAAATTCCATACGTTGAGACCGGCAAGCGGGCTTTAAGAAGTTATTTATCATAGAGTAACTAATTACTTCCAAATTCGCTAAGTAGCCCAATAAAGGAACTATAATTTTATTTCTGACTAGCTGACCCGGCAAACTTTGTACCGTCTCGGAATCAATAAATAAAAAATCTGAATGATAATTGCAGAATGTTTCAACATTAGTAAAAAAATGTGGTCAAAACTTAACCGGAACGAACATCAAACGTATGACATTCTAAATAAAAAAATGCAAAAAACTTCACTGTTAAATTTAATTTCATTTCTGAACGACTTTTAAGTTTAATTGATTTCTGAACGACGGCACGAACATGAAATGTTTGATAGGTAGAAATAGAATTAAGGGAAAGCGAATTTTTTGTTTTTACTATATTCCAAGTATTTTTTTCATATTTACTCACATTTTAAACCTTCCCTGGACTTCCACAAATAATTCAAAACCAAAATTAGCCAAATCAGTCCAGCCGTTCTCGAGTTTTAGCGAGACTAAAGAACAGCAATTGATTTTTATATAATATACATATATATTAGGGTGGCCGTTAAAAATTAAATTTCTTGCGACGCCCCCTAAAAAGCTTCCTTTTAATGAAAAACACTGGGATTTTTTTATATTTTTTTCAAGTCAAGACATCACGTGCCTCAAGACGATTCAAGTTAAAACTAAAAATATAAGAAAAATTGAAAGATAAGCTTGAATCACGAAGAATTTTAAACTTTTTTTGAAATTCATCACTGAGAATGATAATACGGAAGGTATTTCATTGTTAAAACTTTTCCAATCTTAAAATAATTATCACTTCTAAGTATGAAGAAGTTTCCTGAAAAAACATGATATTACCCAAAAATTAACTTGAATCGTCTTGAGGCACGTGTTGTCTTGACTTGAAAAAATCCCAGTGTTTTTTCATTAAAAGGAAGCTTTTTAGGGGGCGTCGCAAGAAATTTAATTTTTAACGACCACCCTAATATATATAGATTACTAGCTGTCCCGTCAGACGTCGTCCTGCCCGGTAAAAAATAGGGGTTGATCGTAGAGGGTTGAAAATTTAAGGTTATATGTATCTTTTAATGCTGTATCATAAAAAAATAGAAATTAAAAATTTTGTCTAAAAAATAAATAAAAAAAATTAGGGGTGGAGTACCCCTAACATTTAGGGGGATGAAAAATAGATGTTGGCCGATTCTCATAGATACCGGATAAGCACAAAAAATTTCATCAAAATCGGTCAAGCCGTTTCGGAGGAGTATGGCAACGAAAACTGTGACACGAGAATTTTATATATTAGATATTAATGTTACTGTTGTTAATTTTGGCGATGTGCGTTTAACAGTGATAACAATATTAAACATTGAAAAACACGTTTAGAGGTTACTTTGCAATTCTTTTCTATAGAGAAAATTGATTGGAAATGCGTTTTGACTATAATTAGTACCTCAAAAATATGATCAAGATTGACGTATATTTTTCTCATCGCTATAAAGTGTGTAATTTACTAAATAATGGCTGAAGAATTAATCAAAAACATTTTTTGTCTCTTATCAGAGTGCTAATATGATACAAAGATTCAAATCTTTTTGTATGCAATGGGTGTGAAATTTATCATGGTCATAATTCCTATTAACAACTTACATACTATATTTAAAAATTAAATGCACAAGTAATTGTATATTGATAATTACATAAGCTCAGTGTCAAGCATATATATATATATATATATATATATATATATATATATATATATATATATATATATATATATATGTACTAGCTGTCCTGGCAGACGTTGTCCTGCCCTGAAGAAATAAAATTTAGAACCCGATCTCAGCGCCACCTTCCGGTTCCAACGGTATAACAACTGTCCTATCTTTCAAGTTTGATCAAACTGCACACGGTGTGCAAATTTGATTAAAATCGGTTGAGTAGTTTAGGAGTCCATCGCGGACAAACATCGTGACAGGAGATTTATATATTTTAGAAGATATATATTGCTTTATATTAACGGTGCTATTCATATTGATTTAGAGTATGTTTGTAAGCTTCTTTAAGTATTTTAAAAAAGTGGTGAAACTTTCTCTAACTCAATATGAACAAGACTGTTAGAATAATAATATTTTTTTTAGAATGTATCGTGTTATGTTGTAAAAACCCGATACGTTCTTTTTCTTTCTTTCTGTCCTCCACCTTCTGTGTGAAATCGCAGTCTTGGAGGGGATGAAATTTTGTTTCGGCCAACCATAATTTCGCAAGTCTTCCTATTCAATTTAATCTCTTTCATATTTCAAGAAAGAGGGCGCTCTGGATCTAGGTCACTCTTGCTTCTATATAATAATTAATTAATTAATTCGACACTAAGGGCCGCTTGCATAAGGTTGCTTAAATTTATTTAAGAAACACACAACTAATTTAACACTCTCAAATACAATTAGCGTCTTGCACAACGCAAAATTTGCCGCTAAATATGTTTAAAGAACTGTCAATACGTTTTGTGTAAAATGTATTTAGGCAGTTTAATATGATTAACTAATTTTATTTAAAGGCGATCGTTACGCAAGCGACCCTAAATCACTAAAATATTATCTGTAATACATATTTCTTAATACTCGGTTATATTTTTAAATCTATTATATTATATTTTGTTGTGCGTATTTAATTATATTGAAAATTCTTAAAGGAATGGAATGAATCTTTTTTCCTCTCCTGTACATACCTTAGCGAGCGGAAGAAAGGAGACGGCATGCGACATCAACAGCATCGCAATATTGTTAACAATTTTTCGTCTATACACTTTATACTATCAAATTAGTTGAATTCGTGAAAATTGAACATTTGTGTGTGACGTGTTAAGTACTATGAAACAAGGAGAAATTATCGCTTCACTACATAACGGTAGTGCAATCCTTCCTTTATATAACTGCCTGAATATCCGTGTGTTCTATGCAGCTATATTTTCCATCATTGTGGTTTTACATCAAACGGGAATTTAGGTTAGCAATTACCAATTCGCGTAACCAATATTTTTATACTATTGTTTTGAATATCTACATTTAAAAAATTGGATCTAATTAATTTTTTAAGTGTCCATTTTTCCATAATTTATTTTGAGTTTTCGAGATAAATATGCTTCGCATTGTATTTTTACTTTTAGCAAGTGAAATTGATCCGGGCAAAGACGCAGGTAACAGTTAGTAATGGATATACATTAAATAACAAAATTAATTTAAATTTACATGTTTTTTAACCTTGATCAGGATTCGATTTTTATTAATTCATTTTTGCGACTTCAATAAATTTAGATTAACTCCTTATTAAGCAAGCATTATTGCAATAAAAATCTTAGACATGTTTAAATTTAATTTTAATAAGGGGCCGTGTGCGAGTCGGATTTGCGCATAAAGAGTTCCTCTATAAAATAAAACAACTATATCTTAATAAAACTACATTTTGCCGGTTTTAAGCGCCGTAATTTATTAGAATAGAATATTCTTTATTGCACACAAGAAAATAATAATACACATGCATTAAGAATCTTATAACTAGTACAATCGGCGGTCTTTTCGCTAACAGCGATTTCTTCCAGACAACCTTCTGGAGATAATTTCACGTTTTTTAATAATGGGTCGGTATTTCGTGCGCATAATTTAAAATATATACAATCATATATACATACTAGCTGTCCCGGCAGACGTCGTCCTGGCCGGTAAAAAATAGGGGTTGATCGTAGAGAGTTGAAAATCTAGGGTTGTATGTATTTTTGTATGTTGTATCATAAAAAAATAGAAATTAAAAATTTTGTCTAAAAAATAAAAAAATGATTTAGGGGAGGACTACCCCTAACATTTAGGGGGATGAAAAATAGATGTTGGCCGATTCTCATAGATACCGGATAAGCACAAAAAATTTCATCAAAATCGGTCAAGCCGTTTCGGAGGAGTATGGCAACGGAAATTGTGACACGAGAATTTTATATATTAGATATTACAAGTGAAAAATAAATAAATACACATACATATTTGTAAACAAATATATGTACATAGGGTTACATAGACATACATAAATTACTGTTTACAACTTTAAATAGTGATCTTTGAGGAGTTTATTAAAAGATGTAAGTGACTACACTTCTGATAGTCATCGGTAATGCATTCCACAATCTTACAGCCTGCACAGTAAAAGACAACATGGTGTAGAATGTTTTAGATTTTTGTTATTCCGACGTTTCGGGAATGTTATATGTAGAATGATAATTTTTTATATGGCATCAAAAGGAAAATGACAGAAAAGAGATCAATTATTTGTTTACCGACTATATTTTTGTTGCTCCATCCCTCTTATTTATGTGTTATATAGTATACCCGAGATTTTTTTCTCAGCACTGTAACATTGCTCAAACCGTTGTAGTAATGTTCCAAAACAAGGAAAAAAAAAGAAAACAATGATATTTTCTTAAGTTTTCGCGACTAGCATACATAATAAAACTACGTTTTAACGGTTTTAAGTGAGGTAACTATTTCATTGTTATTATTCCAACGTTTCGGTCACTTTTCAGTAGCCGTGATCACGGAAGACAAAGAGGTTAAGTATCAACGAGTATTTTTATAGTTTGATTTAACCTAGCGCTAACTTGTTGTAGAAAAAAGAATATATTAGTAGTAAACTAATATATTCTGATTTTTATACTTTTATGTTTTATTTCTATTACATTGTAGTCTATGTTACAAATAATTAATTATAATATTAGGGAATATTGAACTTCGAATGAACTTTTGGAGGATAACTACTGTATTTTGTTAAGATAGTTGATTAGACGTGGATTATACCGATGGTACATCCCGTCGCGCGTCGTTGCCCAGCACCAGTCTGTCCCAGACCTAACGAAATTAATAGCTTGATGATTTGCCAATTTTTTTTGTTATTCTCTGGTAGATTTATTACATTTTTTTGGACCTGGTAATGGTTTTACTTATGGTAAAAAATGCGAAGTATTAATTATTCAAAATCGTTTGTGTTTTAATGTAATAGACCAGTATTGGCGTTTTTTTTTAATTTGCGTCACGTTTTAAACGAACGCAGAAGGCAAAAAGTTTGCGCTCTAAACGAATACTGGTTTATCTTAACTATTACACGAGCATTTTTAGTTCCGCGCCCATTTTTGCAAGGCGAACTTATTAATAGAAACGCCATGTCAACCTGTCTGTCTATCAGTAAATATATATTTTTTATATGAATCATAACAAAAAGTTTTTTACCTCCGTAACTTTTTTAGAGATTTGTAAGACGTATGTTTACGATCTTAATATTTTAATGAAATAAATTGGAAAATAAGATTTAAAAGCGTAAATTAGCGTTAATTTTATGTGTAAATATAGTAATAAGTGTTATGAATGAATTAATGAATGAAAACTCTTTATTGTTCACCATAACTTAATCCTAGATATTTAATATAAAAATGTTTCAATTAGAACAATGGGCGGCCTTATCGCTTATAGCAGTGTTTTTCAACCTTTTTCATGACACGACCCCTTTAGTATGAAGAAATATTTCACGACCCTCCTACCCGTTGCTTTTATTTCATGTATTTTTTTTTGTAACAAATATTTAATCCAACATATTTATTAATTTTCATAATTAGGATTCGACTAAATACATAACTAAGTACGTAAAACATTTTTTTTACATTGAATGCGTCGCCAATAGATAACGTAATTTACGCGCATACGTACGACCACGTCCGATGCCGGCCGCCCCGCACAAGTGAGAAAGTGTTGCTATTGAGTAGCTCTTCGTGTATAAAAAGCAGAAAAACCTAATACTACTGCCGAAAGTTTGATTTTACCAGCGGCATTAGATATGGCGAAGATTATGTTTGGCAAACAAGAGGTCGAAAAACTCAAAAGTATACCTCTGTCTGACAGTACCATTCAACGCAGGATCAGCGATATGGTGACTGATGCTCGAGATCAAGTCATAGAAAAAATTAAAGAAAGTACTTTTGTGTTCTTGCAATTTGATGAATCTACGGATATTGCAGACTTTACTGCAGTAGCTTTCCCAACCTTTTGCAACTCCGCTTTAGAAGCTTCGCGACCCCCCTAGAGAGGCTTTGCGACCCCCTAGGGGGTCGCGACTCACACGTTGATAAACACTGGCTTATAGCGATCTCTTCCAGACAACCCTTGGACCTCCAAGGAGCCATCCAGTCGAATAAATGCCCTACCAACTGGCTATGGGTTGTTTTGTCGCCTGTTACGATAGGCCGCCCCGACGCAGAAAATTGTATTCTTTTTCCGTTCCTGCACGGATAGAGGGTTCGTTACAAACATACAAAAATAAAAATATTTCCTTTTTATAATATTAGTATACTACTCGGGCGCAGGTTTGCGATAGCCTCGTGACGTCACGTGTCGATGGGCAGTACGGTTGACAAAAAGGTTATATATAGGGTGCTTCCGTTTTGTACCCAAAAATATAAAATAATAATTCCGATTTCTACCTATAAATAAATTCAATTCCGGTTTCTACCCCGTAAACTAAGTACAGGCAGCAGAAAAAGTAAATTCGATTAAAAATATTTATTTAAAAAAGAATAATAAAGTAAAACAGATTCTTAGACAGAGTTTACAAACAACTAAAACTCACTTTTAGATTGCAAAACACTTATATAAATCACATAATCAAAGTTTGGTTATGGTTTGACAATATAATCATTAAATCTCACTGCATCTTTATGCGTGCGACTATCTTCCATAACATAGAGAAAGCCATCATCCACCATTTCTTTTAGCATTAAACCTAAGGCAAGCACCAAAGGTACATGTTTTTTAAAATGCCGTTTTTTGGTCATATTCCATTGTTTGCCTTTTTTATACATCGCTTTGCAAAAGTGAAAGTAACAGGCTCTGATTTTAGTTTCAGGTGAAATAATTATGAAAAAAACTTGTTTTTTCATTTGCATGTGTAGGTTATTATTATCCAGTGACGCCACACACACTTGCAGCTAAGAAATCGATCGTCGACTAATACATACATACATACATACATACATACATACATACATAACTTCTCGCCAGGTCCCTTGCGGGGTAGGCACGAACAACAGAGCGCCATTTAGGCTTATTCTTACACACCTCACTTGTTTCTTTGACATTCAAACCTCTTGTCATGCACGCTCGTCTGTTCTTAAGGCTCCTGACATCACCTTCTGCTAGTACACGATCAATTTGATCATGGAAGGTGTGTCGTGGCCTTCCGCGACTTCTGCATCCATCCACTTTTACATTGTATATCTGTTTAGTCATTCTTTCATCATACATTCTTTCCATACTGTATATGTGAAAATGTTCTTTATGTTAAGAAAAATATCACGGATTATCCCAGATTAGGTGATATACATTGTAAAAATACTAGGAACAAAAATAAATTAGAAACTCCCACGTGTAGGCTCCATAAAGTTTATAGTAGTTTCGTAGGGCAAAGTGTAATGTTCTTTAACAAAATCCCAGTAAACGTTCAAGAACTGTCAGTAAATAAGTTTAAAAAATTAGTGAAGCAACGTTTGTGCAAGAAGGCTTATTATACAACGAAAGAATTTTTAAACGACTGCACCGAATGGGAATAATGCGATTGCTATCAAGCTTTTTCAATAATCATTCATAAAAATTACTTTGTAAAACATTGTATTATTATAAACTACATAATAAAAAATAAAAAGACGAGTGATTAAACATGATAATTACAAAGTAAAGATGTGTTACTGGGGAGTTTGTTGCGCCGCTTCTTCTCCTTTAACAGTAACTAAAATTGCCTTGGAAGCGGTGGTAGAGTCATGACTTTCAATAAGTAATCTGTAAGATTCCATTTTGAAATAAATAAATTCATTTTCATTTTCATTTTCATTGTCACCACCATTCTGTCGACTAATATTGAGTAAATTTAAACATTTTAATATTGTGAGCTGTGCTATCTGACAATGAATAAATATTTAAAGCAAATAATGTTTCTGACCGTACTTCAAAACAATGAAAATTAGTAATTGGTTGAAAACGGAAAGCTTTTTGAGTAGAAGACGGAGAAAAATATTATATAAATTTTTGTGGGTTCAAAACGGGATAAATTGAAAGCGGATTTTTTTTCTGGGTAATTAAAATGGGTAGAGAACGGAAAAACCCCATAAATAGTTGTTGCAATTCATTTGTTATTTAATTTTACTATTGTATATACTTTACATAATTGTATACAATAATAGTAAGTAGTCCTGCGCGCGGCTTATAGATTTAATATTAGTCCCGCGAGAACTTGAGAAAATAATACAATCACACATGTTAAGTTACGTACAATATTCCTGCAAGTTACCTTCTATGGGATGTGTCAACAATGCCGTCGTATTTGAAATAGACTTTAAATGTTTTTTAGGATCGAGTAACAAAAACAATGGACCTTCAATGTGAACGTGACCTTTACGAAACCCATCACTGTACGTAGAATGACAAGTTCTTAATTATTATTTTTTATTTGCATCAAGTTTTAAGGGCATGAAGTAGTCAAAAAAACTCGTAAGCTTAGTATGCAAACTGGTTATGTTTAAAATTTTCTTTTTAAATAACTTCCGTAGATAAAGTAAAGGTAGGTAAAGTATTTAATCCTATACTCCGATTTTTAATGACCTGGACAAAAATGACAGCTGCGGTCGACCTTCTTTTGATTCATAAGTGAGTTGTGTGAGTTCAATCAACACCTCACCACTGTGAGTAAAAGAATCCTCTAGTTTTTTATTATCTGAAACTACTATTACTTTTATAATAATAAAGTGTAGTGCTAAGTGCTAAACATTAACAAAGAACACATGAACAAAGTGTCTTCTCCTTAATAAAGACAATAAGAAACGTGTTATTGGACACATTCTTAGTTTAAGTTATATCTAGTTGTTTTAGGTCAGATTTAAATCACTCATTAGTCTTATTTCGTAGATTAGATTGTAATTTTAATGTTGTATCACTAATGATGCATCATTTATGAAAAAAAATATCTTAAAAAGGTAGACACACACATTGTAGTTTGCCTAGCTAAGCAAGTTATGCTTGTGTGCTTGTGCAATGGGCCATTTTGAGGCCTCAATATCCGTGCCAGCGGATAAATTATCCTTGCAGGAACGAAGAAAGCATACAATTCCCTGTGGCCGGGCAGCCTATCATAAGTGGCGACATAACCCACAGCCAGGTAGTAGGGAATTTGCCCGTGTGGATGGCTACCACCTTTGGTCTAAAGTATGCCGCCATAACAACGTTGAGTTGTGTTCCGGCATTAGTGACCAGGTTCCAGTTCCCTTAAGAGAGCACCATCGCATTTGTAGCACCTTTGGTGTTGCAAATGTCCAGAGGCGATGGTAACCGCTTTCCATTAAAGTCGTCTGCCTGTCTGCTAACTCATGCAATAAAACAGTAAAAACAAAAACTGCAAGATTGTCACCAACGTCGGTACGGCGTACGGCCACGTTTTACGGATACCGGCTGGCTACGTAGTTAAGAAATACCCGCCACCATGTCGCTTCCATCGGGTCCCGGTTGCAGGGATAAGCCCAAGAAATGCTGAATTCACGTTGTAAAGTATGTCATGTGTACAAACGGTTTCACAATTAGGGATGCCAAAAGCATGCGAAGTGGGGAAGGAAAGCTAACCCTGGGATTCGAGGCAGACGCTGCGAAAGCAACCGGGATATAAACCCTAGAATAATGATGACGATGTCGCATGCAACTCTAAATAGTACTCGGACCTACTCATTTCTAGAAGTTAGCTCCGTGACTTTGCCTTTGACAGTTCCTGTCATCTTTCGAACAAGCGAGATCGCTACATCTCTCTCATGGAAAATACTTTTTCTTCCATGAACTTTAGAGTACACACTTATACTTATACTTTATACGTAACACACACTTTACACTTTTGTACTTTATACGTACACGTGTATACTTTAGAGTATACACTTGCCGAAGGTATGGTGCCGACACTTCGGCGATGGAATTACTGTCTTAGCATTCGGTTGGCATGACACACTTAACGCGCCAAACTGCTGGATTTACACTGCGTGTGGTTCAATGCGTTACGCAATCGTCGTCAGTCATTTACAGTCCACTGCTGAACGTAGGCCTCCCCAAGACGGCGCCACTCATACCGACGCGGAGTCTCCACTCCAGGACTCGTCTGCTACATCGGCTCTCGGTCCTGCGGTAGACGTGACCGGTCCACTGCCACTTTCACTTGCTAGTTTTGCGAGCTATGTCGGTTACCTTGATTATCTTACGGATATCCTCATTTCTAATTTTATCCATAAGAGAAACATCCAACATAGCTCGTTGAGCGACTTGGAACTTGTAGACCAAGCCTGCCGTCAGTGTTCATGTCTCAGCCTCGTAGGTCAGGGTTCGCAGTACGAATAAGTAAAATTATGTACTACTTTAAGGACTGTAAAATTATCTGACCATGTGCATGTGCAGTTTGTGCCTTATGTCTATACCATACCAAATGCACTCTCTCACAACACCAGCTTGTAACAGATACACTCTACATTAGTATAAGTTTAGTATTAAAATTAGAAAAAATTATATACGTTATTCTTAAGGTACACAAAACACCATAAAAACCACAAAATCAATATCACACACAACAACAGAAGATAACAATCAACGTGTATAAACTCAAAAATCTGTAACAGTAATCAAGTTGTAAAAAGGGTACGGAGTGCGTAGTATTGTTAATAAAAAGAAAATCTCACCAATTAATCAAAAATTATGTAAGTAAAATGAATCTACTACATTCGTCGAATTTTTGGTCGCGTACGTTGCAATATAGAAAAATTAACTTTAAGTAAAATTTTCAACGGGAATAAATTAATGAACACACCATAATTTTTTCAAATTTAAAAAAAAATATTCAATACCTTAAATAAATTCATTAATGTGCCGTACTCGCTTTTGACGCCACGCGCGCATCCTAAAAATGTCACGCGCAGACCTATTTTCAGCGTTAAATTAAAATTATAAATAATGGAGATAGAGTTCCAGGAGTTGCAAGTTTTTTATTGAAAATTTCCTCCTCTTTCAGAATCTTTTTTTGAAATTTCTTTAATATTAATAGTTTATTAAATATTGGCAAAAAACGAAATGCCATTTTTCTTTCATCTTTAATTGTTTATAACTTTTGCAATTTTTTATGTGCTAATACACGCTTTTGGCACATTTTTCTAGACGTCATTCCGGATCCAATGAGCTATTGCACATAATTTTAAGAGCAGTATCTCTATTTTGTACCATTTTCAACTTGTCGACTAGACTATTGATTGCTATTTTAAATACATTGAATGCGTTCTACAACAGCCGTTAAAAAAAGTTTCGGCATTACGCCGAACACTACGTAATTTCGGCTGATGTGTTGTAGATTATTTAAAAAACAATGTGGGCTATTTACCAGAATTTTCAGCGCCATACTTTCGGCAGATGTTTTATAATTGTGTTCTGTCCACAGATTTCAAAGAATATACAACATTAACTAACAAAATGGAAATCGGAAATCTGCGAACAGAGCAAAAAATAATTATGAATGCTCAAGGATCTTGAAATTCTTCAGGATTCTAGTTTTAACGTGTAAAAAACAGACATCAATTAAAACTACCATGATCACGTTTGTCTCGTGTATTGTTTTTGTAAAATCTTTAATAACAGGTTTATCCAAAGGCTAATGGTTGAGCCGGGTTGCTTATAAAAAAAATCGATGTTATTATTTTTTGTGATGAAAATCAAATAAGTTTTTCTAGCTGGAGTACAATACAGCAGCAGGCTGGCGGCTCACCTAATGGAAAGCAGTTACCATCGCCATTTTACAACACCGACAATGCGCTGCCGGCTTCGAACAAATTTTATGATACCCTTTTTGAAAAACTCCGTATCGTAGCGCTATAGGAAAACTCAGCCGAGAGCTCATTCCAAATCCTCACGGTATGCAAGAGAAACGTCCTACAGAACCGTAGCGTCGTACATGAGCGAACGATTGATGTGAACGCTCAGCTGATGGCAAGCGATTCGGTGGTAGAAAGAACACGAAGACACCATTCTAAACAGTTCCTCGGAACACCCGTTATATGGTCGGTAGAACACGCAGAGAGACGCGAAGTCTCTCCGAAGGCCAAGCGTATCTAAACCGTCTATGAGTATGGGATCATCAACAATGCGAACGGCTCGACATTGAATACAGTCCAGGGGATTAAGCTGGTTGACAGGTGCTCCAGCCCAAAGGTGTGAGCAGTACTCCATATGCGGCGTCACCTGGGCTTTATAAAGCACAAGACGTTACCGCGGTGTGATCTACTGCTTAGACCGGTTTAGCACTCTTAGCTTCTTGGAGGCAAATTTTGCTTTGCATTCAAGATGGCCCCTGCAAGATGGCAACTGCACGTCGTTCGCGATGATAACACCGAGGATCCCAATACTCTTGAAAAGTGCAAGGGGAGTCCTTGGAACTAAAACGCTTGCTCGAATGGAGTTTTATTGGCAGAGAAAACGCAGACCTGTGTCTTCTTGGGGTTGAAATGGACGAGGTTTTGTCGCCCCCATTCAGAGCCTCTCTCTAAGAAGTACTCTACTTCAGACACAAGTCTAACCTGACTTTCCTCCACAAATGATCCAGGGACATTTCCACGACCAGAGTACTGGGCATCGCCAGTGCTGTCATCCGCATAGTAATGAATGTTGCGAACAGACAACAAATCATTGATATGTCCTAGCTAGTACGCACGTCTATACGTAACTACTGTTTAGTAACTCTGAGATTATACGACTAATTCAGCTAGGCGCGAATAAACCTCTTTATACTCAAGACATGTTTAGCTAATTCGGCTATGGTCTACCTGTAAATTATATTAGTATATTTTAAATGTAAGTTTCTATCAAGCATGCTATAAATTAAATTATATCAAGGTGGGAAAGTCCGTTGAGTTGTGTTCCGGCATTAGTGGCCAGGTTACAGTCTCCCTTAAGAAAGCCGTAGCGCATTTGTAGCACCTTTGGTGCAAATGTCCATAGGCGATGATAACCGCTCCCCATCAACTGGGCTGTCGGCCTGTCTACTGAAGCCATGCAAAAAAAAGTTCGTGTACCTACCTCGCGTTTTTTACCTTTTTTAAACGGAATTCAACGTCAACTACAAATTGAAATTAGAATTGAATCTTGTTTTAGTTTTACTGACCGATTCCTTGTCGTCGTCGCTATTCAAACACGGAAATGGAGATAACCCCCACTGACCACCAGGCCACCTTGACCTTGACCATACAAGTACTATAAATAAAACTAATTTAAAAATAATTATATATGCAAATTAAAATGAAGCTAGCACATAAAAAAAACGATAGAAAATAAATATATTTATACGTCAAAAACAAAACACTGCAAATTACAATCGTTTCGAACCGCTGTCGCTGAGTAGTGTGCCTATGAGGCTAGCAGCATCTTTTTTATGCGATGTTAATTATTTTTTTAATGTTTACCGCAGAATAATGAAAATATATTATATTTTTTTGTCCACAGATTTTGAATGTGAAAGAAGGGAGTTTTTTATACAAAATATTTGAGAGTCCCCCGTATGACATATACAGTGAAATCTGGGTTTATAATTTCACAAACGTACCTGAATTTCTGAGCGGGAACGAAACGATCCTAAAGGTGCAAGAAGTTGGACCATTTACATATCGGTATGTCAAATTCAAAAGGTTTAATTCAAAACAAATTCCACTGGAGAACACATTTTTGTAAGTCGCACAACCATACAGATTACATGGTCGCACATAAGCGACCACACGATTTTGGACAATGAAATCACCAGTTCATGCAACAACATCGCGACACGGTTTCGTGTACTCATATCATAATATCCATCTAGTTTTAAGTAAATATCACTAAATATCTTCTCTTTAAATCATATCTCTATCATTTATAACACCTCCATGTACAAACCGTACATCTTTATGATCCTTCGAGCTTTACGTTAAAGCCTACTGCGCAAATAATCATACGTATAAGTCAAAATACAGTATAATGTGGAGACAGCGGCCTACTTTGTCTTCTTCAAAGTCGTTCCCTCATTCCTAAGGGGCGTGACTTTGATGATAGGCCATAATTACTCTCCTCCAACAAGATCAGATTTTGAACACGGCGTAGGCTTAAATTTATTGACATGTCCACCTGGACAGCAACCTTGTCCATCCATCTATTTGGATATATATTAAAAGTTCTCTTGCCTTCAACTTTCTTAGTCGCCACAAGTTTCACCATATTATCTGGGTTCTTTCTAGCTATGTGACCAAACTACTCGATTATCTGTTGTTAGCATATTGGAAGGGGAAACTGGAACCTTGTTACTAAAATGCTTTCATTCCTTTGTCATCTGTAACTATATACGCCGTTTAATTTATTTTTTTCAGGGAAGTCAGAACAAATGAGAATATCACGATAGACGACGAGAAAGGCACAATGACAATGAGACCAAAGTTGAAGCTTCGTTTTGTTCGGGACTTGTCAATATCAGATCCAAATGAAACGCGGTTGATTTTCCCTAATGTGCCACTTATTGTAAGTTCTTCTTTTATTTTACATTATATGGTTTTTTTAAATTTTATTTCGTAAAGCTAAAAAATAGTTACACGGTTTACCTAATGGAAAGTTGTTAACGTCTCCTGCAGACCTTTGCAGCCTCAAGGGAAAAGTAACGCGTTGTTAGTCTTTGGGGATAGGATATGAGGGATGGCATTGTATGTTCTTGCTCCGGTCTCGCCAAAGAAGGACGCGTCTTTAGGCGGCGCGGGTAGGTCCCTTGGGGAAAGGGTTCTCACTCGCAGTTAGTGGTTTTAAGTAAGTTGAAGTTCTTTCGGCCAATATTTACAATAAGTTGATAGAAAAGCTTGAGCACACGGCGTGGTGGGTCTTGGTCGAATCTTTGACAGGTATGGTCCAAAATTGCTGCTCTTACCTTGCAGTGCGCTAGTGTCGCCTGACACACAAAGAGGGTAGAAAACAAAATTGAAAAAGCGATGTTCTACCTATTTTAAACCAGGCAAGGACTGAACACATACTAACAGATTGTTTAGAATCGCTTAGCTTACGGAGACACTTTACGTCTTACTCTGCGTTTTCTATCGTCTGTACAATGGACTCCGCATTGTTCCGAGGAACTGGTTCATCTAGTGCCAACGCTACATTTCGACCAACACCGTGCTCGCCATCGGCGGGATGTTCACAACTTTTGTTTAAGCTACCACTTAGCCACACATTTATTCCGCGTACAATAAAGAGAGAGCTTCCCGCCATGGTTTTCCATTTGCGCTACGACATGGGGTCATTTAAGAAGAGCGGTATAAAATTTCTTCGAGACCAGCAACGCCTTAGCAACGCCGTTGGTGTTGCAAATCTCCATAAGCAGCCGTGACTACGTTCCATCAGGTGGGCCGTCTGCCTGTTTGTTATCTTTTAGCAATAAAAAAACACAGTTTCAGAATGAAACTTTTTAATATCTTGTCTTTTAATATCAGGCTATGAGTACCGTAGGAGCAGATAAATTTGGGTACCATATAAATGCAGCAGCCTATTACTCCATGTCAATTTTGGGGAGTAAACTTTTCAAGAATCTGACTGTAGAGGAGTACTTATGGGGCTACGAGGATTCATTAGTGACCATTGCCAACCGATTACTGCCTGGTTGGATAGATTTTGGAACACTTGGACTCATAGATCGGGTAAATGCTATTTAATATTAACCTTGCCTATTAACCGTGCCATAAAAATGAACAGACTTGTATGAAATTTTAGGGGCAACTTTAGTTTAATGATCTTTGAATTGAGACTTTGAAAATTTCACCATAACTTTAGTATATCGAGGAACACATTTCACATTGAAAATTTCACATCGTGAAGATCATCAGTTTTCATGATTTAAAATATTAAAAATCACGAAAATACTACCAAAACAACACGATTTTTAGAGGGTAGTTTGACTACCCACTAATCTTGTAGATCAAGAGTCCATAGTTACACACATCCCTCGGCGAGCTTTTTCCCCAGGACCGAGGATAGTGTTCCAAGAAAAGAAATGCGTCACCAAAAAACGGTTTTGTATTTTCTAAACTGTCTAACTACTTTCTTTATAGATGTATTCGCAAAAAGACGATGTTATAGAAGTTGAACTGAAAAATAGCTCTAATAAATATAGTATCCAGACCTGGAACGATTCGCCTGGACTACGGGAACAAGGATATACTGACTTTAATTCTAGGTAGGTTTTCTAATTTTGACAATTTATTAACCAATTCGCTTATTCCGGGCCGAATTGACCTTAAATGCCACCCTGGGACACCGTGAAAAATACCGCCCTATTAACTATGCACTGTAACTAGACTTCAAAACGTAAATATCTTATTTTGAAAATCATTGATTTTTATAGCAGAAAGTTGTTTTTTTTGCTGATACTCCAAATTGTGCCGCTGTTGATTTATACTAGGGGCACTAGACCCCAGTGCCCCTAGTATAAATCCATAACGCTTATTAATTTTCAAAAGTGTTCATATTACTTAATTAAATCTCGCTCCCCAAGTAACTCGCTCTTTGACTCGCATATGAATGAATAGATAAGTTATAAGTGAAACATTCAAGTAATACAATAATGGATAATACTTCCTTTTCTTTGGCTATAAATCTGCGCTTGGGTGCACACATATGTGCACCACACACATGCGTCTGTGGAACAGAGGTAATCGGCCCGGGATACCACGGTCTTTCTTGCCGCCGTAGTGCTGGCAGATGATCACGCCATGGCGCACCGCCTTGAATGATGTCTTACGGAGGGCGCTTGCCACCACTAACGTCCCGGCTTTATTGGAGCCGAATCGTATCGCACGTAGCGATGGTAGGCGTCCTGATGGAATGACTCTAATTCCCTGGCAGCGTGGCAAGCCTTTGGTGTGGAATGCGACTTACGTAGACACGTTGACCGCGTCCCATTTACCAAACACGTGTACATCAGCCGGGTCGGCGGTGCAAACAGCTGAATCACTCAATCGGCGCAAGTGTGCAACCCTCGGTGAGAGTTATTTGTTTGCTGTCGAGAAGCTTGGACCGTGGGGTCCTGAGGCCATGAGCCTCTACCAAAATGTATCAAAACGACTCATTGACTCTTCAGGTGATCAGAAGGTTGGTGCCTATCTCGGGCAACGGATCACTATGGCGATCCAGCGAGGAAACGTAGCCAGCCTTCTGGGCACCTTACCCATAGAAGACGTTGATCTAGACTTCAGTGTTCGTACTCAGTGCTCATAGTCTTGAGGGACTATGGGTAGAATACAATACAAATAAGTTATGTTTTCTTTTATTGTATTCGACTATATGTAATTTTATAAAAGTTTTATGATTTAATTTGACGATTACAAATTATGGAAATGTATGCTGTTTCATGTCCCATTAAATTATAATTCAAGTAATACATAATAATAAAGAAATAACATCTATAGTACAGTCTTAGCAGGTGTTACTTTTCACAAAAAACAATTGGTTTCCTTAAAATTAGATTTTACCTATTATATTGTAGTAGCACTTTCGAATATTGTTGTAACAATGTTCTGATACCTAATAACCCATTTTTATTATTATTATATTTTTTTCGTAGGTCTTTCGTTCCGTACACTTTCCATCAGAACATGTTGGACATCTTGAGATCTTTGCCTCTTTATACCAAGTATACGGCCCAACCATTCTTCGTGTCTTGTATATTATATACTAAGAACTCGTTTTCAGCATTCCCTGTAACCGGCTCCAAAACACGTATGAGGGTTTGATGATCACTCCAAATTTAGCAAAAGAGAAAGCCATCCCCATTTTCAGAAGACAGGCCTGTCGAGTCTACCCGTTTGTCTACAAAGAAGAGCTAACTGAGAACTATGGTTATAAATATTATAGGTAAGTTTGTCATGTGACCAATATAAATTAGCTAGAATTCTCTACGTCCTGTCTCCTAATGAAACTACCTCCGTTCCGGGATAAAATAAATATTGTATGTTAAATGTAAAATGTACCATATAATCACACTATCTACTTTACTGAGAATTATACGCACAATATTCAAAACAAAACAACCACATCCGAAAAATTACATAAGTATCAAGAACTTGCAATAGCATTCAAAAACGTATGGAAAGTCAATGCAATCTATATTATACCAATTATCATATCCACAATCGGTGTTATTCGTGAAGTGATTACGCAAAACTTAGACATTCTGCGTACCCACACTTATACAGAAAGCAACAATTTTAAATACCTGTAGAATTACCAGAAAATTCTTAACCTCTAATAACTCTCATATACCCTACTGATTTAAGCTATGGCGCTTGACTGCGGTCCGCGTCATAGAACTTACCCTTTTTTAACGAAAAATGAGAAAACCCAAAAATAAATAACAATAAAAATAAAAATCTGCAGAGACATGTAATATTATAATTCTTTATTTACTCTCACACTAACAATAATTAAATTAATAATAATTTTTTTTCAAACTGAAATGGCAGGTGACAGCCTGGTGTTAGTAAAAGGAATAATCCTGTGATCACCAGCCTCTTTCTCCCTAGAAAAACCAGCTAAACAAGTTGTGATAAATATTGTGTGTTAAGTGTAATTATGTGTGACTATGTTATAGTGTATAATACATGTAGAATAGGTGTCTATAAAAGAAGAATTACATATAAGCTAGACCAGCCTACGATAGTGAAAAACGACTAAATTTTTAATATAATCAAATAGGCAATTACGCGTGGATCATTTCGAGTAGCGCTTAGCGTATTGGGCACGAAAAGGAGTGTTGTTCCCATGGGCGATTATATTTTGGCTTATCTCGAGTAACGTCTAGCGTGGTGGGCATGTGAAAAATGTGTTTTTCTATGGGCAATTACATGTTGGCTTATCACGAGTAGAGCTCAGCGTAAAGTGCACGGGAAGGAGTGTTTTTCCCATGGGAATTAATCATATGTTAGCTTATCTCGAATAGCGCCAGCGTACTAGGCACGGGAAGGAGTTTTTTTTCCCATGGGCAATTATATTTAGGCTTATCTCGAGTAGTGCCCAGAGTAATAGGTGCGGGTCAACAATAATAAATAATGATGGTAATACGACGGTGTCAGATCTACCGGCTTCTGGAATGTCTAAAATATTCTATCTACATTAAATTAACATTAATAGTGCCATAAATTTATCATCTTAATGCCTATAAAATAAAAATTAATAATTTATCACTTACGAAAATATAGTTTGTACGTATTGGCTATTATTATCAAATGTGGAAAAAAATGGTCAAGGGCGTACATACAAACAACGGTTCTGTAGTTGCATAAAGTATCCTGTTTTTATTTATTGCAAGCTTGCAAACAGCTGATAGGCCAGCTTATGGAAAGATTTTGAAAAAACTTCTCAAAAATCGTTTTGACTTGAAACGCGATCAAACGAAAGAGCGACATTAAAAAGAGATAAACACATAAATCTTTTGGATTAAGCCTGCGAGAGAATCAGATAGGATACATTACATTTAAGAATTTAAACATAAAGGGCCTTACTTATAATAATCTCGTTAAGAAAGGATTAGCCATCTCTTAAATAAGAGACTCTTAAGCCCCTAATCAATGGCTGTTCCAAATAAAACTTGCCATCTTGCCTCTTAGCAGTCACGTAAACTACCTCTCGATGTTCTTTATTTTTGACAGCTATTTATGAGTTACTTTACCACCACCTCTTATCATAAAGAGTAGTTTATGGGTAAGATTTTCACTAATCAGTTGCTGAGCAGTTTCTTAAAATTTAACAAACGATTATAAGTAAGGCAATATATGTCATACAGAGTTGAATATATTTTGAAGGGTTTCGTTAGTTTTCTTTCGTGTTTTAGAGCTTAAATATATAATAATTATATAGGTAAAATATGAAATGTGAAGTCACGAGATTTAGAATCCCTCCCACTCCTTGTTACACTTTTTTTCACTTCTACTGCACAACAAAATTTTGTTAATTTTTTTTTAAGAAGTAGCATACTCTTACATCATTACCAAGTCGTAATGGCTTGCGCACGCGCCCCTAAATCGAAGGGCGCGGGTTCGATCCTGACCGGATCGCATGCATCTCTTAGTCAGTATTCTGATCTAATGTGCATATTGTTACAATAACCACTTGCTAACAACGGTGAAGGAAAACATCGTGATGCAACCTGCTCATAGAAATAACCGATGTGTCAAACCTGCCAAGCCGCCTTGGACAAGCGTGGTGGGTATTCTGTCCGTTCCCCTGTAATGGGAGGCCCGAGCCCAGAAGGGACATTTATGGGCTGATATTATTATTTGTCGGGGTGAAGGTAAGGAAAGGAATGCTCCGGTGGTTCGGGCATGTGGAAAGAATGAATGATGAAAGAATGACTAAACAGATATACAATGCAAAAGTGGATGGATGCAGAAGTCGCGGAAGGCCACGACACACCATCCATGATCAAATTGATCGTGTACTAGCGGAAGGTGATGTCAGGAGCCTTAAGAACAGACGAGCGTGCATGACAAGAACTATGAATGTCAAAGAAGCAAGTGAGATGTGTAAGAATAAGCCTAAATGGCGCTCTGTTGTTCGTGCCTACCTCGTAAGGGACCTGGCGTGAAGTTATGTATGTATGTATTATTATTTACTATACTTTTACATACTAATTTGCTTACCCGTGTATGACTGATATTTTTTCTTTTCGTGTCCGGGTGCTACAGTTCTGCGCTTTGGCCTTTGAGTTATGTGTCGTGTAAATTTTATGGTAATTCGTGTCATGTTAGTCTTTAGAGAGTGTGTATGTATGTATTGAACTGTTTATTTGTCGCTTGTTCGATATGTGTTTATATGATATTATGTTGGATATTGATAATTTGTTTGGTTCATGGAAAGTTATTAATGACGCCTATAGATGATTGTAATACCGGCGGTGAAACCAATGCGTTACCAACCACATGAGAAAAAAACATCAAACAAGAGGAATGGGAGAGGAGTGGTATCTGGCTTTTTTTAAATCGCCTTCTCCTTCTTCATAGGCTAAGATAGAGATATCCACATTTTAATAAAATTTGTATGCCTCCACATACCACTGCATTATATAATAAAAGCGTATTTGGGATGACACCAAGAATAATATATAATCAGTTACCATGCAATATAATTCAAGAAAATAATAAAAATAAAAAATCCTATTATAGCGTCCAAGAATATTTAAATGAGAGATAATTATGACGATATTGTGTTGTGTTGTGTTAAATAAAATAAAAGACTTGAATTGAATTACACAGAGATAGGTTATGTGAGTTTATATTGCGATGATATTATGAAAGGCCAACTAAGTAATAAGCTGATAATTTAGTTTAATTTAATAAGACCTATGTAAAATTTATGTAACACTTAGTTCGCAATAAAAACGATTTGATTTGATTCTTTTCTCATATTTAAATTTCAAAGCTAGCGATTACCATGGGGGTGGCTTTTATTTTTTCTTTTTCTTCTTTCTTGTATCTATTACATTATAACATACGTATGTTATAATGTAATAGATACAAGAAAGAAGGAATGTATGTGAAGGTATGTATGTACATAACTTCACGCCAGGTCCCTGGCGGGGTAGGCACGAACAACAGAGCGCCATACAGGCTTATACATTATAACCCTAGTCCATAATATTATAAAATTCTAAATATGCTGTGTCTATATATTGAAGCTATTTAAATAAGACAAAAGGGGATATATAAACGATGGAGAACGCGCTGCGTTTTTAAAATTTCTTGTCTGTTTGTTCGGCATTCACATAAAAACTACTAGGCCGAGTTTGATGCGGTTTTTGCTTATCGAGAGCAAATTTTTAGACTTATAATCTATGCTATTTTATCCTGGGTATCCCGCGGGAATTATTCTGGGAATGATTTAAATTACCCAATTAAAACTATTATTCAGTAACTATTTTTCACTGTTCCATAGCAAATTTAATGTCATACAATGTGTCAGTTTTATCCCGAGAATCCCGCGAGAATTTCAAGTCAAGCGTGGTCAAAGTCGCGGGTATATCTTAGTTTAATCATAAAATCTGACTAAGGTCGACATCATTTTTTCATTTTATATCCAAGCGCCTAAAGAATTTTACGTGATATCATGAGACGTCCATAGCTATCGGTACCATAGCTATGGACGATTCCGAGAAGTACAAAAATATTGTATATATTAAATGATATATATTAAAATCCCGTTGGAATTACTGTAGAATTTATTAGAACTGTACGAACACGTATAAAACAGGTACAAATATAACTGGATACAATCAGTACAAACTGCACGATTCAATAACGCGCAAAGTTCGTCACTATATCGCTTAACGAATGTACACGTCTTGCTTCGATCGTGGCTCTCGCTAGACTACCTCACCCTTCCGTTCGGGCATTCCTTTTATTTCGTACAAATACAATATGCCTCGACGTAAAGCAATAACAACAAGAATTAGTTCGACACACCTGCCTAATGACGGCCATAAAACAAGTACAATAACAATAGAATGTTTTTCTAAATACAAATTTTAAACACAAAGTAAACAAAAGAAGTCCAAATGGAAAGGTAATAAACCTGATTTAGACAGGCAGATGTGCATTCACTTTTTGTCGGCATGTAACAATATTATATTATGTTACAGGTACGAACTAGCCGACACAGCATTCAGTAAGTCCTCGAAATACGCCTGCAAGTGCACTTATAACTGTCTGCCAGAAGGATTTGTTGATATCAGCAAGTGTTATTATGGTAAGTTCATCATCATATAATCTCTCTGCTTTAACATCTAACTTATGCCACTTAAAATATGGAAATTGAATAGATCAAGTATGTTTAACTGAACAAATATCATACAAATACAGTGAAACTTGGTTAAGTGGGACTTGGATAAGTGAGAAATTTCCATAACTGGAACTCATGCTGAGGTCCCCTGAATAACCCGTTAGTGGGACGAAGCAAACTTCTATATCTTAGATTAGTTCTTTCGATTTATTATCATAGTTACCTCTATAACTGAGACAGCGAGTGAATTTTATATTCATAGACCTCTGTAACTGAGGTAACAGTTGACATTACATATACATGTAAATGTGACAATGTGACAGTAGACATGTACGAACTTCAAGAACGCAAGTTTTGCTTGTACTAGGGGCGTAGTGCTTCCTAAGACTGCGCCACTTGAATCGGCGTCTTTGGTTGATTGATTCTACTCGGGCGCTACATGGGCGAGAACTGATGTTGTATTTAGTGTAGTACAACAGGTTTAGAACCTTGGACCCTCAGGGTCGTTCAACATCTCCAAAGTTATATAAAAAACAGAACCGATTTGATGTTCTTAGTAATACAACCTGTCATTTAATAATGTTATGTGTCATTAATCACTTTAATGCCAAAGTGGAATTGTAATTTCAAAAACAAAAAAAACATACAATTATGTGTGTCAGTAAATAGTTTTATGAGTGTATATTTTTTCATTATCCAATGTAATTACATCTGATATACAAAAAAAATGTTTAATTTGCAGTTTTTACGTCCGTAAAGGTCGCGCCATACTTGTAAGATATTTTCTTTGGTTTTACCGATACCGATTATGCATGGGAAGCGGTAAGCTCGAGAAATGGAGAAGGAGGAGTATGCGGATCCGGGTTTTAAAGCGATATTACCGAACGCAACCGGGATTTAACACTCGGATTAATATAGTAGAGCCGTATGCCGTAGCCGTATGCGGGATGGAAAAGGTTTCTATTTTGCCTCAGCTGCAATAATGAATTATAACATACTAGATGTGCCGGGGTTAACCCGCGTGGTTGTAATGATGGTGATATTTGGGATAGTTACTATATCTTCATAAATTATAGCCTATGTGTTATTCTGATGTGTAACCTATATTACTGTAGTTTATCAAAATCCATTCATCAGTTTGTGCTTGAAAAAATAACAAGCATACATCCATATACCTATACATCCATTCTTACAAACTTTCGCGTTTATAATATGTATAGAGATATAGAGATTATAGAGATTTCTCCTTCAAGGCCGGCAGCATATTGGCAGCACCTTTCGCATTGCTAATGTCCATAGGCGACGGCAACCACTTTCCATCACTGTCGGGTCGTCAGCCTGTCTGCTGTGCTTCAGCAATAAATAAAAAAATCGAAACTAAGAAGCGATTTACTGATGCCGTAAGACCAGTAAATGCGCGGCCTGCTGACCTCGTCTATGGTGGAAATAGTGAATTGTTTTCTGTCTGGCAAAAGTTGAACTATTAATTTAATATTCTATGAATGTCATCATGAATATTATTTACTTGTGGTTTAAGTCACCAGTCCGGCTGGGTGTTAATCCTAAAATAAATTATATTTTTTATGCAAGAATTATTATTTTCAAATGTACCAACGTAATTAAGTTGCGAATAATTTATACTAGGAACTATTTTTAATGAAAAAAATTAATGATTTTCGTCAAAACTTGAATAATTGATTAGGTTCTTGGTTGTGGCAAAAACGTTTATGTCACGGCTATACTTGATCATATTTACGCTAGTGTAACGTATTGGGGGCAATATACGAATGTGTGGACTGTAAACCAGTCTTTGGATCACCGTCCAATACTTATTATTGACGCACTGACCGATTCGATATTTGAATGTTTTGTAATAAGTTTTTTTTTTTTTTTTTTTTTTTTTTATTGCAGGAGATCAGCAGACAGGCAGACGGCCCACTTGATGGACAGCGGTTACCATCGCCTATGGACATTTGCAACACCAAAGGTGCTACGAATGCGCTGCTGCTCTCTTTAGGGAGCCTGGAACCTGGTCACTAATGCCGGAACACAACTCAAGGTTGTTATGGCGACATACTCTAGACCAGGGGTGGTAGCCATCCAGTCGGCTACCACCTGGCTGTGGGTTGTTTTATCGCCTCTTACGACAGGCCGCCGGGCCGCAGGAAATTGTATTCTTTCTCCGTTCCTGCACGGATAAGTTCAGATTCATCTAGTACGAATTAAGCGAAGTGAGCGCGTAAGGGACTAAACACACTATGCGAGACACTGAATACCCACACAAAGTTACGGAACTGAATTTATGCAGCGTAATTTCGGCTCCGTGTGTCATATCAGTCGAATGCGTCGGAACGTAAAATCAGCCACGGAACTTCGGTCGCGTATTTTCGGCATAGTGTGTTTAGACACTAATGCTCAAGCGTACGAGCTTGCACTGCTTCCACTAAAGCAGGACGCATCGGGCGGGCGGCCTCTTGGGAAGGGGGTCCCCATCCGTCGTTGAATGCTGTCGGAACGGGGTCGCGCCGTTGTGTTGCGCGCGCTCATCTCTCTCTCCCCCGTGGGGCACGTCACTAACCGCCTTACAGAAATAAAAATGGAAGACGCCGGGGGCGTGGTTCCCCGGCAACAGATGAGACCAATGGGCCACCGCTCACCATATTGATGTCTGTAGCCTCAGAATAGGGCCGCGTTTCCCCTGCGGTGAGCAGCCCCCGATAGGAATTCCTGTCGTTAAAAAAAATGGTCTACCTATATTGCAAGATGCAGTTCATGTTCTTACATCTTTTTTTTCAGTTTTAGAACATCTTACATAATAATATTATAGCTTCCTTAAAGAGTCAATAACTGTATACAATGAACACACTATTGAGTTCATTGACATGAAACCATACAATTACTCAGCCATACAAAAAATTGAATATTTGCAATTATTTGTTGATACCATTGTTGTTTTTGTTTAAACTAAGCTCCATTGTAAAATTATTTTTGTAGGAACTACATAATTTTCTTTTGATGTAAACCGCAACATGTTTTAGTAAATGCAAATTGTTTTGAGCATAGGAAACGACGAGATATTAGATGGACACGCGCCTATGCGCCCAACGCAAAGTAATTTATGTGCGTTAAGTACTGGACGTTTCAGTGAGTTGTATATTTCTCTGCGAATCTCTCTCTCTGAATTGGCCACCAGGGCATGGTCGCCGGCTTGCCCCCTTCCCCAGCCTTGGTTTGTTTTTTCGTCTTTTAAAAATAGCGTTAACACATTGCAATGTATAGTATAGTAACAAAGTAAACTTAATTTTTAACCATGGTTTATCTTGTATCAGAAGTGACGGCAGAAGTCCGCTTCATGCATCACTTGATGACACAATCCGTCAGGCTCTTGTCACCGCCGGAATACCTGCCCGTCTAGCACCGAATGGCTTCTGCCGCGACGATGGCAAGAGACTCGATGGAATGTCATTGATTCTCTGGATGATGGGACGCGTATCGTGTCGATACTCATGTATGCCGGTACAGCTGTTGCACAACAGGATGCCCTAAATCATGAGGGCTTGAGAGGCACAAACTGTATCGAGACATAGCGAAACGCCTGGTAGACGTCTCACGTGACCTAAATACTGGTCTATAGCTCGGACAAAGCATTAACGCTGCCATTCAAAGAAGTAATGTAGTCAGTCTATTGAGCACGTTTTCAACTGACAGCGGTCTTGATTTTATAGTTTAATTTAATTTTTTATTTATAGTTTTATTTAGTTAAATTACCGAATTAAAAAAATAACCTTCCATGTTCCATGATCAAATTGATCATGTGTTAGCAGAAGGTGATGTTAGGAGCCTTAAGAACAGACGAGCGTGCATGACAAGAGCTATGAATGTCAAAGAAGCAAGTGAGGTGTGTAAGAATGGGCCTGTGTGGCGCTTTGTTGTTCGTGCCTACCCCGCAAGGGACCTGGCGTGAAGTTATGTATTTATGTATGTACCGAATTAAATTCCTAACAATCAAAACCAATCAAAATACATTGGAATATAACAACCAAAAATGTTTAACTTGCTTTTAATATAATCTTCAAAGAATATTCTCCAATGAGTTGTTTGCATAAAAACTTTGAATTTGAATTGGTAACCGTTTGGAACCAGATCAGTCTCCTACAAGGAGAAAGACTGATCTGGTCTACGTATAAAAGAAAATTGTCTTCAGGTTTCCCGATTGCACTGTCAAAACTCCATTACGCTGATGTTGATCCTGTACAGCAGTCTTACTTCGAAGGGATGGTACCAAACCCGAAGGCTGACGGTTCCTATATGGACGTAGAACCTGTAAGTATCTTGGATTACTTATTTGACGTTGACTTGGTAAAATGCTAGAATCATTAAATTTATTGCAGCCTTAAGGGCCTACTCGACCAGTGTGATACCATGCTTTTAAAGAATATCTGTGTGAAACGGTTAGCCTCGAGCTAAGTGTATTTTGTGCGGTGAATAGAACTGCGTATTTATATACGACCCTTACCACAATCCTTGCAGTTACTGAAACCAAAAATCATAGTCTGCAAAGGGCTCGTAAGCGGCTTGCAGCAAGCAGCTGGCTGTTGGCGGTTTTTGCTACAAATCAAAGATTGCAGTTGGCAAGGACTGGCAAGTTCCGTGAAAAAGGGCGCGCTATCCGCGTACACACTGGAACCTCGGTATTGCAACCGCTTGGCTACAGCTCGCTGATGAGTATGCTGTAGAAGGAGATTCTACCGTCATCTCGAGCGAAGCTCATTTTGGCGTACATACTAGAATACGTTACTGTACCCACCCGGTTACAGCTCTCACGCTCAGCTACACAACGGTTCTCTAGAACGTTTATTCCGCGTACAACAATGATCTGGAGGGATTTTCCCGCCACGGCTTTCCTTTTGCTCTATGCCATGGGGATTTTTATTAAAGGCGTTATAGAAGTTCCCAAAGGTCGGCAATGCGTTAGCGATGCCAGGTGATGCAAACGTCTATAGGAGGAATGAATAATTATAACAGCCCACAAACGTTTCACTGCTGGGATCGGGCCTCTCACTGTAGGGGGGGAATGGACAGTATACCCGTCACGCTTGTCCAAGGTCGTGTGGCAAGTTTGACACATCGGTTACCTCGATGTTCAGGTTTCATCGCGATGTTTTCCTTCGCCGTTAGCAAGTGGTTATTGTAACGATATGTACATTAGGTCAGAACTGCCAAGTGCTTTATGTTTTCTTGGCATGCGCTAACTCTTAAGCTACCATGGCTTACCTTTTATTATAATTATCGTTATATTTCAGACTATTGGTGTTCCATTGTCTTTCGCCATAAAGATCCAGGCGAATATCGCCGTGAGGATGTCACCGGGAAACACACTGACGAAACCTTTGAAGGACAAAGTGATTCCATTGTTTTGGTTGAATATTGTAAGTATATTGCTGGTTTCTTAGTGCGGCTTCATCTGCGATACTATTACGAGGGCCTAAGCGTCTTCCTGCCAGGGTCAGCGGAAAGGGCTTGGCCCTATACCCGTGAACCTGGCATTCAAGGCGATGGACGGAATACTGAGGGATATTAGTGGTTATATCTAACTGTGGTGTGGCAATAGCATCTTTAGTTCTGACTAGAGATACTAGTACCACCCCGATCTAGAGAATCCCACACACCGGCCGCGACCTGATGGCCCTCAATCAGGTATTCCCCTGTAAAAAAGAGAGAGCCTGAGTGCGTTAGTGGCCAGGTTCCAGTCTCCCTTTAGAGAACGACAGCACGTTGGTAGAAGCTTTGGTCTTATTAATGTTTATAGGTGATGGTAACTGCTTTCCATCAGGGGGGCCGTCTTACTGTCTTCTGAACTCATGTAATAAAAAAGGGTCTAAAGCGGCCGCCTTTGGAGAATCGCTTAGGGAAGTTGACACGTATTTAAATACACCGGTAGTTTTAAAGGCGCATCTTTGAAAATGATGGCAACTTCTGTGTTTCTAACTATTTGCAACTTTCCAAAAAATTACCAACTTTGGTTTCCATTGTGTCTACACCGAATTGAAAGAAACAGCCAGAAGTTTGAGAAAAAAATAGGTGACTCCACCATTATTCTTGGTCTGTCTTCAAATGATAATGATATTGTACATGCAGCCGCAGTACTTATTACTTAAGCACAAAGAAACGGAAGCATTAATATTGAGTATTGTTTTGTATTTCAAGTTAATGCAGCCCCCATAGTATCACAGATAGTTTTTCATAGTTTTATTTTAAGGCCCGTTGTACTTACTCTGTGTGAATGATATAAATTAATTTTCGTGTCGGTTAATTTGTTTTTCCATGTGACAGACGGGTTCTGTTTCCAACTAATGTTCCAACATATCCAACTATTTGTTAGATAACTGTATATAAAATAAATGATCCTTTCTGGTATAAAATATCATTTACCCGGTCTGACAGATGGCGCTACAATTGGTATTACATTCCTATATACACCACTAGATGGCGCTACAATTGGAATAAAGGGAAAGACGGAATAAAATTACAGTTTGAAAAAACTCATATATAAACACTATAATTTATACCAGGCGTAAAATATGGTTCACACAACAATTTTGTGTAAAAGTGTGCGAGATTCACTAAATATGAACAGAATAAGATTTATTGCATAAACGAAACCACAAGGTTTCGTTACAGGTTCTTAGCACTCGCATCTTCTTGGAAGGAGTTGGTTCACATACGAAGATCTAAGCGATGCATGCACACGGGAGAATTAAAAAAAATTGAGAAGGAAGACATTTTCCAACAGCTAGCTAGCATTACCACTTGGTATTTTTCTTCCAAGATATTAGATAGATTAAATAGATAACACGTATATACACCCAATACAAAAATGAACTTAAAGACCAAAATTATATCTAGTTACGAACAAAGGGTTTTCTTATCGCTAGAAAGCGATCTCTTCCAGACAACCCCAGGAATGAATTGAGATGTTAATGGCGATGGTTTAAACGTAACATATAGAACGAACTACTTACTTTTTAATAATAAAATAAATATATAGTAATTATTATACGTTTTTACATTTCAGTACAGCAAACAACCACCTTCAGACGTCAGAACACTTCTAAAAATACGGTTGACGATTGCTCCACCGGCCATCATAGTCATTGAAATCCTCTTTTTCATTGGAGGTACACTCCTCACAATCCAAGCGATATATCGTCTCTACAGGCCCAGGTACAAGGTAGTCCAGCCGAAAGAAGTAGAAATGAAAAGGAGAAAGAGTACAGAAAGAAGAAAAAGTAGTATCCTAAATGTTGTTGAGAATACAGGATTCAAATTTGATAATGAGTTTGAGAAAGAAGCAGTTTCTTTACTTGATACTTGTGATGATGATCTAGAAGAACTGGATTTGATAGTTAGTGATTGAAGCCTTCAAAGACTAGTAAAGGTTGTGCAATTTAAAACATTCGCTGAATAGTGTTAAGGGAATCTGAAGAACGTATGCTGAGTCTATTCTGTCTTTCGATTTGGATGAATCGACGAAAGTGAACCATATAAAGTAAACTTTAATACTGACGTGTCTTTTTAATTGTTTGCTTTTCAATCAAATTGATTTAATTTGGTTGATTACTTTTATTAACTAATACAAGTGTAAATCTGACTTCGGAACGCGTATTTATGGTCGCACTCCGGTATCTGTTTGTCATAGCTATCATAACGCTCGTGAATACGACAGCAATGCCGCCCTGCTAATTTTGTACATACAAGGCGCTACCACGCCGTCGCGGGCAACGGGCAATAATATGGCAGGAGCTGACAGTGTTGACATAATATACACAGAAATTGAGAGATAGTCACCGCAGTGGCAGTGCGGTAGTGTCATGTCAACGGTGACATCATACAAGCGCTTAGGAACTACAACAGTTTTATATTCCTTAACAAGTATTATTTTATGTATTAATTTATACAAAGTGTAAAATATGAGATTTTTATATTGTACTTTTATAAAGCACTATCTAGTTTCGATCGACGGCCTTTTTGGTTGAGAGATTTAAGTCTGCTGGTTTATCTCACTGCAACACGGAGGCTCCAGGTTCGTTTCCTGGTATGATAAATTTCGGTAATGAATTTCCTCCATTATTTGCTATGGTTTTGGTGACTGGGATCGGCCCCAGAGTAGTTCTTAATATATTGATCATAACACAAGCGTAACTTGCTTCATTTGGGCACATACAATATGTGTGTGTGTTTGTCTGCCGATGATAGTTGCTGCAACGGCAATTTTGACACGGTACCTGTATTACTTATGTAGTCATGGATCTCTGAAGACTAGTGATCTATTTAAAACTGTAACAAATATATGTATGTTTGTACGAATTAAACAGATGTGATATTATTTTAATATTAGGTTATTATCATAAAAGCAGAATACTAAGTTATTGCAATCTCTCAATGTCAGTAAAAACTTTGAAAACACTCGAAATCTTACATTTTAAGGAGTATATACCTAATGTAATAGTTGATACTTCTTTCACCTTTTGCTGTAGAAATAGATAATATACTCAACTAATATTTTACTATTTAAAACCTGTGTTTACAGCAAGGCACTAGATTCGTAAAAGGTATACGTTCTTGTACGGCTCTTTAAAATAACATCATGAAAATCTGTTATTCATATAATTAAAAAGACATCTATTTTATGAACATTTTAATTTTTTGGGGAAGGTGTTCTAAATATGTATTTAGATAAATCATATTTGTAAATTATTTCATTAGTAAAATAGTGATCAAAAGTCATTAGGAGTAGGTATTTTTCTTTTAGGCAAAAATGATTAATGATTTCTAGCGCCATCTAGAAGTGAAGGGTGTAAACTTTTTAGAGTTGCATTTTTACCGAGCGGTTGTAAATCCTAATATTGTAGACTGTACATAATATAAAGGCTGTATTTATTGTAAATAGGTAATTCATATTAAGAGGTGTTTTGTAAAGAAATAAATATTATTATTGATTTTGTATTTATACGATTTATTTTATTTTATTATCTTAATTATAACTGCTGTCCTCGATTTCGTTTCTTTACTTTCAGAATGCAATCAAAACGGTAACTGTAAATGTTCATCCTTACCGAAGCAGAAAAAAATATAATCCTTGTGGCCTGTTGTAAGAGATATAAAAAATACACAAACAGGTGGTCGGGCATTTACCCTTTTGGGTGGGTTCTACCTCGGATTTAGATTATGTCGCCATAAAAACCTTAAGTAGTCTTCTGGCATCATATTAAAAAAAAATTGTTCCCTTCAAAACTTCCGTTGCTCGAAATCTGAACCGTTTATATGTCGATATAATTAATGAGTCCCTATAAGCAAATTCAGTACTTATTTCCCTCTATAACTCGAAAAAAAATGGACCTCTGTATCGAAGGTTTCCTCATAAAATTCGCTTAAGTTGAAATCCTTCATAAGTTGAAAACTCTAAACTCGATTTTTTGACGTCTTCCATCATAATTCTGACTGGGCCAGCCCACCCCTACTATTCCACTCAAGATCTGCGCCAGGAATTATACTCAGATTTTAGTTTAATAGTTTCTATAACCTTGTTTATTGTGTATGTCTTTAAAGACCACGAGGCACAAAAATGGCCCGGACATTTGGAGGGCTTGCATGGGGCATGGGAAGGCCAACACGTAGAGGCCCTTTGACAGATTTAATGTAAATTTGGCGTGACACTAACCGGCGATTGTTCCTGTCTACATCATATAATAATGCACCTAAGGACTAGCCCGGCCAGTGTAGGACTCTTGTAGGTATAAGATCAGAAAATATCGGGCTATTGGGATGAACTGCGAGTGGTATTAGAGGTCTTGGAATATCGGGACTATAGCCGTCTGCCCGTCGCAATGTTCGAGGAACATGGAAAAATGGACAGATGGTGACTCGCCACTCCCTGCATGGGCCCCTAAAAATGCCACAGAAGACAGGGGCAACATGGGTGTGAGTGGCCAAGGGGTGTAAGGAGGTGGGTTGCATATTATCAGTTATTATTACGAGAATCACAGAACACATATAAAATTGATAACATCATTTACAAAGAACAAAATAATAAAAAAATTACATAAGGTAAGTAACTGTCTCAATCACTGTCATTACAGTGGTTTATTCAATATTAAAGTCAGTTATTACTTATTTAGTTTTTTTATTCACTTTACAACAAATTATATAAATACTATTTACATTTTCTTAAAAATTAAATAATGTTACTGTAAAACGTGCATCTTGGTAACTAAATCAACAATCTATAAATGAAGTTTTACAAATTAATGGCCGAATTCGCGTTCTGCCAATCATTACTTAACAAACATTTATTAAAAGACTAGAAATAAATTAATATTTACAAGTTCTATATACAAAATATTATATTCTACCTTATTCATAATAGCTACAAGAATTTATAGAATTGTTAAGGTATGTTGAAAGTAAATGTTTTTCACAATGCGATTATGAATAAACCTTAAAATTTAAAATTAAATTTAAAATTTGCTGAAAATGCGGCGTACAAATTCTCAAAATATGCTCTTTGTATAATATTTATTTATTTTTTATTACAAGAGTTCAAGCAGACAGGCAGACGGCGCGCTTGAAGGGAAGCGGTTACCATCGCCTATGGACATTTGCAACACCAAAGATGCTACAAATGCGCTGCTGCTCTCTTAAGGGAGACTGGGACCTGGTCACCAATGCCGGAACACAACTCAAGGTTGTTATGTTATCTTACTTTAAACCACGAGTGGTAGCCATCCAGTCGGGCAAATGCCCTACCACCTGGCTGTGGGTTGTTTTGTCGCCTCTTACGACAGGCCGCCCCGACGCAGGAAATAGAATTTTTTCTCCTTCCTGCACGAATAATGTAAGTATAACGTGTAAGGAAAGTAATTACGTTGTTACTTCTTCAAATAAAGAGTTTCTTTCTTTCACACCTTAATAATTTTCAGCCCACTCATCCTAAAACATTTAACTATTATTACTAGCTAGTATAAATATGTCCATATATCCATGCAACATAATGCTGTACGTTAGTGTAGACATCAGGCACACCTCGTCTCGCACAGCCAGAGCCGAAGGAGGTGAGTCCTCGCAACTCCCAACGGCCCCCCGACCTGCACTGGAGGGGACCACCGCTGTCGCCCTGGAAAGGATGAATAACACAACTAATAATAAATTAAATAAGGCCATAGTCCCCATATTCCCAGACCGATAGTACCACTAACAGTTCACCCCAATAGCCTGGTACTTTCTCTTCTTATTTCCTACAATAGTCCTACACTGGCCGGGGCTTGTCCTTGGGTGCATTATTATATGGTGTAGACAGGGACAATCGCCGGTCAGTGTCACGCCACATTTAGATTAAATTTGTCAAGGGGCTTTACGTGTTGGCCTCCCCATGGTCCCACGCAAGCCCTCTAAAAGTCCGGGCCATTTTTATTGCCTGTGGTCTTGAAAGACATACATTATAATTAAATAATAGATAACCCGCCGGCACGGTGTAGAGATCGCTAGAGCTAAGACTCAAGCTCCAGGTGTGGAAGTAATAAATGGTATAACGTCAAGAGTTGCTTCGGTGAACCTGCAGCCCACTTCTTCACATCCCTTATCCCACCCCCGATAATCTTGTCCGACATTTTTAGGGGCCCATGTGTGAGTGACGAGTGACCGTCTGCCCAATTCACACTCAACACACTCAAAAATAAAAACAGTACCGCTAAAGTTCGCTCTAACTTCTATATTATATATTCTAGTTGAGTCCCCTAAATTTACAATCCATCAAATCAAAGTACTGCAAACCAGTGAAAGTAAATAACTTTCAAAAATTAAAAATCATTTCAACAAATTAATACAAAAGCCATTAAAATGCAACAAGTCAACAACTTCATACTGATCTAATCGCTCTTACTGTTACAGTGCAAGAATTGTACCGATCATCTGATAGCGTTTGATGCAGTCATTGAAACTTGCTTAACTGTGCCTTTGATGTTAGTTTTTGTCGTCTTGTTATTAATTGATTAATTGTTTAAAATAAGTCTATTACTTTGGGTATAGACCATTTGCAAGATTTGAATTGTTATTTATTATTAAAGTCTCAAAGTCGTTTATCGTATCTTCCTTTTTTAAGCCAGTGGAAATCCGATCGAGGACCATAGGCCGCGTAAAGAGGAATATCGCGTCCCATGTCTGGGATTCCCGAGGTCGAAGTAGCATGCATGGCACTAGTACCTCTAGACAGAACCAAAAGTACTATTATCATTCTAGAGTCAGGGATACCTAATAAAATTCCTGGTTATTTCATGCCTCGCCTTATACGAAGGCTGCGGGTACATAGGGCAGGATCATAATCGTCCTGGCCTCAGACGAAATAAAAGTAGAGACTAGGACTATGTGAACAAAAAAAAACTCAAAGGTTTGCGTCTGCATGAGTACTAATAATGTATCCATTGGAAACGATTGCACCTTTATCCGTACTACTAATTCGATTATTTTCGCAACACACTGCCGATAGAATTTCTATTCCAAATTCAACATACTTAAGCCAGCTTCAATCTAAAAAGTCGGTGATCAGTCTACCTATTTTGTTCGTCTGAGATGCTAGAGGTAAATTTTGGTTACGTTAAAAGAACCAGGAACTCTGGTTCCGCTTCCCTTATTGTTCTTCTCGACTCAAAGCCAACATTTTTTTAGGCATACTTCTTCTACAGGGACCAGGTGGACGTAACATGGTTAGACATTTGTCAGACTGTACATTATAATACATACATACATACATAACTTCACGCCAGGTCCCTTGCGGGGTAGGCACGAACAACAGAGCGCCACACAGGCCCATTCTTACACACCTCACTTGCTTCTTTGACATTCATAGCTCTTGTCATGCACGCTCGTCTGTTCTATCTTCTTACATTTTAATAATCAATACTTAATTAATATTATTAATGCGAAAGCAACTCTGTCTGTGACGCTTTCGTGAAAAGACTCTTTCGCGAGAATGGATGTAGGATAGTTATATCCCGAAAAAAGGAATATTTTCGGGGATAATTTAAATAAACTAAACTAAATTTACCGATGTCGAATAGTGCCTAAATAAAAACTTAATGTATTAACTTAATCTAACCTACCATATAGGTTAGATTAAGTTAATAAATTAAAATAAATTAAGGCCTGCAAGGGAATTCACGCGGCTATCCAGGTATAGTAATAATTTGTAAATACTCACCACACAAGCTCCAGTACTTCCATCTGTACTTCCAGCACACAAATGTCCATTATTCAGAGGAAGCGTTAAAGAATATCTATCTCTGCATATCTTTAAAGGCAGAATTGGAACTTCAGCTTCTAGAAGTACATCAGTTAAAGTCCCGTTTGTTTGCTCTCGTCCCCAACCGGTAGTATAACATTCGTCTTTAAAGTCTAAACTATTATTGTCGTCAATAAACGGATCTATTTCACCAAAGAACAGTTTCTTATCACTTCTATCTTTGATATTTTTATTTACAAGCTTAGCATTAATCAATTGCACTACACTATCTAAACTAGCACTATTATAAACAATATCACTGCGTCTTTCTGAATCTGTTTTACGTTCTTCAGCACGTCTATCTCCTTGTCTTTTACTTTCATTATTATTAGCAACCCTTATATTGTACCGCAAATTTTTATGTTTTTTACTGAAGCTACCAAAGATATTCTTTGTTAGATTATTTAACTTCTCAAGGTATTTGACAGCAGTGTCTGGGTTCGGTTTGGGTGGTTTTACTTTCTTTTTATGCGCTGTTTCTGGACGTATAAAGAAGGAACTGGTTTTTTCTGTATTAAAGTTGATTATTGGTGGGTCGAATGGAGGTAAACAGATCGTTCGGATACGGCTGCCAGTGCTTACATCTGCTGCTTTAGCAAGTTTCATAAGTGCTGAAAAAAAATAATAGAGAACAGTTAAAATGTGTCTTAATAGATTTACTTTTAAATTATATAATTGTTAGACACACGTAAAGCAATTTACCAATGAATATTTGTATAACATTAATATGTAAAATAGTTTGATATTGATATTATGAAATACCATAGATTTTTTTATTAAACTTGCCAAATTAGATGATTCAAAGAATTACTCGCTTATTCATAATAATTATACGAGGTTTATTGGCTTTTAAAAAAGTATAGGCGCCTTTTTAAAGTTTTCTAACGAGGCAATAAACTTCGTATGTCTATTATGAAAAAGGTATTCGTTGTTGTAGAAATTTATATTAAATACTATTAGATATGACTTAAAGCATCTACAGGCTTTGATTCTAGTAGTTGATATTTAGTATTCATAGGTTTCACACATCGTTAATCTTCATGTGCAAGTTTTACTTCATTATCAGCTATGATCAATTATATCAATTCACAAATAAGGTCAGAAAAACTTCTTAAATGGTTTAAGCTCTTTGCCAAGACAAGATTTCGCTTTTTATATTCTGAGCTACTAGCCCTTTCATTTGGAATATTTACCTATATCATGTTGGTAGTTGTGAAACCGATGATGTAGGATGATCTTCTCAATAGGAACGTATGAGCCTTTCTGCTCAGCCCTATCCCAGTCACCGAGTACAGCCGTCCAAAGGGCTGGCACCGGTAGGTTGAAGAGTTCGCTGGAAAAGCGTGTAAATTGTTATCATTATTATTTATCAATGAAATCAGTCAGCATATTGTTATATTTTTCTACTCAACCCTTTTGTTATTTAGCTCTCCTCCACTCAATTTTTAAGTGACAAACTCAGAGAGTTTAGAGGAGGTTTAATATGAAAAAGACTTATTTATAGAAGAAAAAAATATCCGTCTCTGTATTAAGGGTCATTTACATGGAGAGAATTTGTGGCACGCTTTGCGGCAAAAATCGTATATTGTTTTCGTAGGCTATATATATATATATATATACTCTTTAGGCAATAATCGCATTGATATATTTACATTTAATTAAATAACAAGAACTGATATATGATATATAATGATACTCATACACGTATATGAGTATCATATGATAAATATAAGATAATTATCACAAAGAGTTTTATTTATACTACGACACAAATCACATTGAGATATTATTTGCCTACGATTTCTCGACTTGTCTAAACTAGAACTCGTATGACAGTTTTCAAGTTCTTGCGAGTGTCGTACACGTCAGTTCGAACCGATTTGAATGCCTTACTTGCCTTTCGAGCTCAATAATGAGCACCGTAGTTTGTTTACACAGCGACTTTGGTATTCAACGACCAGGCGATTATCGCTCTTCGACGTACGATATCATATTTTTCGTTTATATTTTTTTTCTCGCTTTCGACAATTTTGGAGGCAAGAAACTCTCTCCATGTAAATGGCCCTTTAAGAAATCAAAGTTTTGGCCGTGATAGTCACTTGAAGCATTTTGGATTCTTCAGAAGTTTAATACTATAAAATTAGATGTGATACGAAGAAATAAAAAATATAGCAACTAAGAACTTCACATAATGAGAACAACGAAGAAATTGTAATATCTACATGTAGGGACAAAAGAATATGGTGATACAATTTTTAATAAAAATGCAATATGACGCTTGCACGTTGTTTATATGTACAGGGTTGTGTGGCGAATGGTTGTGCTAGAGCGAATAAAAACCCATCTAGATATTCTATTAAGTCTATTTCTTTAATGACTCCAAGAAAAAGTCCAAGCAGAGCTCCACACATGTTATTTCTCAACGAGGCAGAATCAAAGCAGGTATTAGTAATTGTAGCTATCCAAGTCTTTGAAATCGAGTATAGTTAGAAAATAGCTCACAACGATACTTGAATTAGGGAACTTATAACACATTTGCATGAGGGTCTCGATAACTCTGGGGATTTAATTTGTAATAGCTCGAAGCTAAATAATACTAGTATTACAGAGTGTAACAGTTGCCACTCTTCTAGATGTTATTTTGCCCGTGGAAGAAGGTGACCTAAATTCAGTATTAAAAGTTAATGTATTAGATGTATTACTAATTATAATAAAAACAAACAATAAGTTAAGACTCTAAGAAGAACTGAATAGATATTACTTGTGTATGCAGTGAGCAGTAGTTAGAAGCCATAGAGGATGGACCAGAACCCCGCCGCACCAGTGGCCTATCAGCCCATAGTTTGGATGAAGGAGCTGCAGTGAGATCTGAAAATTTAACATTTATTTTGTACAGGAGTATTGAAGTATATATATATATACTTCAAAATATTGTCTAATTTAAAGCTTTTATTTTTGTAAATTGTATAATTTGTCTTTATGATAATATTAATAAAGAAATCAAGAATTCCTTAATTAGATTGTTGTGCTAGCAAATGTACAGCTAGCTCAAAAATTGTTACTAAGTAGTAGGATAGATAGGTAAACTCTAGCTAAAGTAATTATGTCCTTATTACTACTAAGAACTCTTGTTTTCTTTCACCACATCCCAATTAATTGGGGTCCTTCCGCACTCCTCTATTCCGACTGGATGGCTACCACCCCTGGTAGAGTATGTCGCCATAACAACCTTGTGTTCATCATCAAATGTCCATAGGCGATGGTAACCGCTGTCCATCAAGTGGGCCGTCTGCCTGTCTGCTGATCTCCTGCAATAAAAAAAAAATATCCTCCTTCACACAATCGATCCAACTTTTTTTGGATTTTACATTTGTACCCATCTATCTTGTAGTTTAACATTATTTATTTATTTAATTTATTATTATTTTATTTATTTATTTTCATCCGCCGAGCTCTTGTCAGCGTTGGCGTACCAGCCATTCTAGAACCGAATGGCTTGGTGCGCGACGATGGCAAGAGACCGGATGGGATGTCACTTATTCCTTGGAAGATGGGAAGGCCGCTTGTGTGGGACGCGACATGCGTTGACACTCTGGCGGCATCTCATCTTCCAGTGACTAAGTTAGGGGCTGGCAACGCTGCTTCAACAGCTGAAGATCTCAAACGACGCAAATATGGAACCCTAGGAAGAGGTTACATATTTGTGCCGTTTGGAGTTGAAACTTTAGGTCCGTGGGGTCCATCGGCAAAGGGTTTCTTCAAAGAAATTTGTAAGAAACTCTTTGATACCACCCATGATCAGAAGGCTGGTTCGTATTTCGCGCAACGAATCAGCATTGCCATACAGCGTGGCAATGCAGCCAGCCTTCTGGGCACGCTTCCCTCTGGCAGCGATTTGCTACATTCTTTATATTAATTAATCTGTTTATAATTTAGTTTATTTTTAGGAATATTTTTGGAAACATTCAACTTTAATTTATTATCAAATATGAATCGTTTATATACATTGAATGATATAAAATAAATGATGACTATTATTAATTATATACTATTATTATATCTTTTAAATTATTTTGACTTGTAATACAAGTTCATGCCAATTTTCAAAGGATAATTTTCAATAAGAATAACAAGAATCGATTTTAACAATTATCAAAAATTTATTCTGTGTTCTCTGAATTATCATCAAATATTAAATTGCTATGTATACATAGTCCATGCTAACCCAAAACATAAATCTGGAAGTGACTTAATTGTTTTTGTTACTTTCATATATTTTAGAATAAGTTGATTATAATGAAATTGTTAAATACGTATTTTAGGCAATGGATGTAAAAGAGAATCAACATTGGAAAATTCAAGTCCAACAATAAACAATACTATCAGGAATTGATTTGTAAACCCTATCATATATTTAGCTCGCAATTAAACTTTTTCTAATGACGAATCAAAGGTGAAAGCCAATATTAATGCTTATTGTTTACTATTTGAAGTACCTGCCAAGGCCAAGCCCCTCTCTTTGACTCCCTGCCCCTAATGATACGAAGCTGTCCAGCAGTCCTATCTCGTGGTTGTCTAGTATGTCGTTGTAATGGGACACCACATTCTGAAATGGATATCAAATCAAAAAGTTAATATCGACACTGGTTGTACAAAAATATATCACTGGCTCCGTGATGTTTCTGTGGTATTAATAGTTATCATATAAAAGTATTATATAAATAAAAAACTGCTTTTGAAAATATGGCATCCAAGATTTTAACAACTATAGGGCAATAAAGCTGCTATCACATATTATGTTATCATGGGGAAAGTGATTGAGGATTGACTAGGGAAGAAAACGGAGGTGACGCTATCTCAGTTCGGGTTTATGCCTGGTCGTAGCACAACATGTAGAAGGGTATTTGCACGACTGGATGGCTACCACCCCTGGTCTAAAGTATGTCGCCACAACAACCTTGAGTTGTGTTCCGGCATTAGTGACCAGGTTCCAGTCTCCCTTAAGAGAGCAGCAGCGCGATAGGCGATGGTAACCGCTTTCCATCAAGTGGATCGTCTGTCTGTGTGCTGAACTCCTGTAATAATAAAAAATAAAAAAACAATATTACGTAAATTGCTCAGTGTCAAATATTATACTATCATTAATTTTGGAGTGAATCGATTTTCATATAAGGCCCCGGTAGAGAATTTATGGGAAATGAAATAATACAAAAGTTTCAAAAGCGTTACAACCCTTTACAAAATATTCAAATGGGTCAGGCTGGTTTTTTTAAATTAAAGTAATTAAGTGTAATTAGCTTGATTACCAAGATGCGTTTTATTCTTATTTATTTATTTTATTACACATATGATTTTAATCTAATATGTTTGTGAGTGTGTTTTGTTTAAAAGTGTATTTTATACTGCCTAAATAGTTATCTGTCAAAGTTTTTCTTAAAACGCCTTATTTGGCCGCATTCGGCCTCTGTCGCTGCCAACATGCACATGTTTGAAATAAACTCGAGTTGTGCATCGGAGCTGACACACACGTGTATTTTTTTCTTCTAAATATACTCACCATAATTAAAAAATTAGACAGAGAGGAGATAAGTAGGGTGGCGCGGAGAAGTCTTGAAAAAATATTTTTAAGACAAGTTCATTATACGACAGTTCTTACAAGACTTAATTAATTACAATTAAATTGATACAAACTTCTTTAACTTAAATTCTAATTATTAGCCTAAAGGATGACCAAGCGCTGCGTGGTCAGCACTTTAAGAGGCAAACACAGGCCGGGCAATTACCTAACTAAGATAGATAGATAGATAACTCTTTATTGTACACCAATACAAACATGAACTTAAGACTAAAATTATATCTAGTTATGTACAAAGGGCAGTCTTATCGCTAAAAAGCGATCTCTTCCAGACAACCCCAGAAATTAAATTATATTGTAATGGCGATGGTGGTATACGTAACATATAGTACAAACTACTTACATTTTAATAATAAATACATAAATTATATATATATAAATATATAGATAAATTTTATATATTACATAGATATATACTTAATATACATACCATACAAATACATATCTACAAAATATATAAATATTTATAAGTGAATTTAAATATCATATTCCAAAGACAGATAGTATTTTTAAACAAAGTTTTAAATATCGCTAGCGATTTCACTAAGGTCACTTTTTTAAATTTTGTTGTATCAACGGTATAATTATTTTCGATGTACCTAATTACTTATTAATATTGTACATGATCCTTAACTGATCGTCAAATGATGATGTCGAACACGCATACACCACCGGAACTATTCAACATGTATGTAAATATAGAGAAATCTTGTACGGAAGGATAGTATCCATGCAGTAATAACGGAGTTCGTAACAGCACGTGACACATAAGTGTTAACTTATGAATAATTCAAAGCATTTATTTGTTTGAGTGTGAAAACTGTTGTAACATCATAACATACTTATGGTATGTTACTTAATCGTTCAAAGAGATCTAATTCTTAAAACTCTGTGTTGCGAAGGGTGTTTTGTATGTGCTATACTGGTTAGAAACGATATTGCATGCACGTGACAATGTTGAGAATGTAAGAAAGAAATATTTAGTGTAAGTACGTCAGGTCGTAGGGCATTTGCCCGACTGGATGGCTACCACCCCTGGTCTAGAGTATGTCGCCATAACAACCTTGAGTTGTGTTCCGGCATTAATTACCAAGTTCCAGTCTCCCTTAAGAGAGCAGCAGCGCATTTGTAGCACCTTTGGTGTTGAAAATGTCCATAGATCATGGTAACTGCTTTCCATCAAGTGGGCCGTCTGCCTGTCTGCTGAACTCCTGCAATAAAATAAATAAGTATGTATATTTAAATATACTAGTGGCCGCCCACTAATCGAAATTCGACCATAATTAATTTCAATTATAACTTTGAAAATTCTGGTTCTGGTTCTGTTGTCAAAAACTATGTTTCTATAATCACAGATTTCGCCAAGGTTACATACACTGTTAATTTGACTTTAACAATAAACAAAAGAGTATATACTTGTATGCGTGTCAAATACATGATAGTGTGTGTCGGTGTGTAATGTTTTTTTATTGGTTAAGGGCCGCTTGCATAACGATCGCCTTTAAATAAAATTAGTTAATCATATGAAACTGCCTAAATACGTTTTGCACAAAACGTATTGACAGATTTTGAAACATATGTAGCGACAAATTTTGCGTTGTGCAAGACGCTAATCGTATTTAAGGGTGTTAAATACGTTTTGTGTTTCTTAAATAAATTTATGCAACCTTATGCAAGTAGCCCTTAATATATTTTTTTTACATATTTTTATTTAATATTAGCACTCCCCTATCTATACATATAATAAAATTGTAGAGGTCGAATTTCTGTACAAAGAAAATCAATGCTAAAATGCGATGTAACAAGTGAAATAGAAATAATTTGGTTTTTTCAATTTTTTTGTTTCTCTGTCTGTTTGTACCGGCTAATCTCCGAAACGACTGGACTGATTTAAAAGAAAATTGTGTATGGTGGTAGTTTATATACCTGGTCAAAATACTTTTAGTCCCTAAAAATTAAAGAGTTCCCGTGGGATAGTTATAAAACCGCACCACGCGGTCGAAGTCGCTGGCATCAGCTAGTATAAACTATAAGTGTGCGTGTGCATACTCCTCCGTCCGCGCAATTTTCAAATTTGTCTGGTGGAATATTTTCAATATTTTATGGACCAGTCAGTCCCTCTGTCAGTGTCCACGTCTCGGCACCACATGTCATGATGGGAAGGACCTTAAGTCATAAACCTCTGTAAAAAACTCCTAAAACATCTAATCGAATCTTTAGGTGTTTGCGTATTTCCGACAACAGACCAATATGGCGATCCAGCGAGGTAACGTTATCAGCCTTCTGGGTGTTTTGTACCTATTTTAATGACAAATTTTACCCATAATTTAAATTTTTATTCATCTGAAGACTGAAGTGGCTATTTACCTCAAGAGCGTACTTGTTATCTCCATTTCACCACTTCTGTTACTCCTTGAACAAAGTCAACAAATAGATTTCATGATGAAAGTTAAATATAAAAGAAAGGTAAGGATTGGTGTATATGACAAATTAGAAATAACAGTGAGTTGACGCCTTTACATTATATGTTTGTAGATGACTACTATTTTTTATCTTTTTTATTTTTAGTTCGATACAAATTTGTACTTTTTGATTTTGACAGTCGCATCGCGCTCTCCATGTCGCAACGACGCATTTAACACAAATTTGTGCTTGAAATTAAAACGAAACGATTTATTGTTGTTATCTCACTCTCTTTATATAGGATTTATAGACATTTAAGGTTTGCACCTGAAACTGATACCAGCTTTTCATTATGATACAGGAGCTTTAGGTCGAAAGAGTTAAACTCTTTAGAACGACCCTACCGGTTTTATTTTAAGGTCATGCGTTCATTTGTCAATGTCGTACCATCACCAAATCACGTTGCTTCAAGCTGTCCACGCGCAAACGGCGAGGAAACCACTCGTTGACAACCCACTGCTCACTTGCTTTGCCATTCGTTATCAACGTCCGATGACTAGGCTACGCGTTGCTCATTAGTGACTTACATGTAGACCTTGTACCAATTCGCTAAGATTACTCCGTTGCTACTCTAAAATTGATCATAGGAAGAGATTATAAGAAAGATTAAGTCGAAGAACACTGCAAATATGTGTATTGTATATACCGTCATGTAAATATAAAATGAATTCATTGACAATATTGAAGACGTGACCTACCACAATTACCAAAGGTTTCACAATCAAAATCCCAACCCTTCACAACTAAAACACGTAGAATATAGGCTAACGAGTATTTTATTATCAGTAAATCCACGAGCATACTACGTTTACGTCTCAATCTTCGCAATTTTGCCCAACTTTCTTCCTGGTGTTTAGGAATTTCTAGTCACTTTGCTTTCACTCATCAAAATTTTATTGGTTAGTTATTATTTTGGCAAAATTAATTAAAAGCAGACTTTAATTAAAGATCAATCAAAACTTTTACAAATGATTTACGTATTATGTTTGCAAAGATAACGCTCTATTGCCTTTACCATGTTTTATAAATTATATATAACATAGAATTTAATTTATAAAAAAAAAAGAATTTATTTAAAAATAATCGAATTAAGCCTTTAAGAACTTACCTATACAATAAAATAGCTTACGAGAGACCAGACTTTGAGATAAAAATGTAATAAATTATTACTCACCTAAATTAATAATAACCAAAATTAACCAGTTATAATATATTTCACATTTGGGACCAAACCGTCGCGGCAGGAGCGCGGTGGGGCGTGTGGGATTCGTCTTGTCGGGGTGGCGCTAGCACTCCTGCAAGAATGTTATTGCCACTCCGTGGTTGGGGATACCCACAAAACCCCTGACTGATCCTCGTTGCGTCCCATGTCCGGGCTGTGGGCTCATTCACTCATTCACCTCTAGTCCAGACGGACGATGGTAGTCCATTGTAAGCTGAAGAGCTGGGTTTCTCCGACTACCTCAAGGTTTGAGGGGGCACACGGGTTGATTCGCGTCCCTCCTCTCCGGCCTTTATGTGCGAGGGACTTGAGTTCCGAACAGGTCGCCAGTATGACAGTAGCCTATGGAGGCTGGAGGTCGTCATTTGCGATCCTCCGTTGCTGCCGCCGGCTTTGGTTGGAGGAGAGTATGCTGCTCTGCTCCCTTTCCCGCTCTGTCTCCTCCTTCGCAGGAAATACGGTCTCGCAGAACGAGACAGCCGTGTTCCACGCGTCAGCGAACCCTTGCTCCAAATAAGCTGGTCTTATTTTATATATTATTTCTTAAAGCAAGTAGTGACTAAGTATATCTTTTTGTATTAATTAATTTAATTATATTCTATTCCACAGTGAAATTACGCGACAAATAGCTATAGTAAATGTATTACGCACTAGTTTTCAATTATTTACGCATGAGGCCAGCTCCATACTGGAGCCACAAAACACGAGCACGCAGCATTTACGTTACCACATTATAAATGACAAAAGCAACTGTCGTGGTCGAGGGGCATCTTGACTTTTTTATTAGACTAATAGTATATACGGCTCTGTTCTTAAATGTTCATAATCTTTATAAATGTTTTATGTATCATTTATATATCACTTAACAAACACAGCATAACTAACAAACAATTTAAAAAAAACGAAAATTGGGTAAAGACTCGAGTTCAGCTTTAGATGTTCTTTTGTTTTTATTGTAAATGAAACTAAATATATACATGTGCAGTTTACACGCAGTAGAAGTGAAACTTCAGAGAATATGCAGGCGAACATAATTATATCTACCACTCTTAGTAGACAAGAGTGCGGAAGCTACGAAAACTACCATACTATAAAAACTACAAAGACTATATAAATTACCAATGTGACCAAAATGACCAAAATAACAAAAATGGCAAATAAAAACTTAGTGTCGCTTTTTAATTTTGCTTTTTCGTTTCATCGAATTTCAAATCACAACGATCCTAAGAAGTTTAACTTTTAAAAAATATCTGCATTTAATGTTTGCTGCCTAAATGATCGCTACACAAATGTCTCTCCGGTGTGTTTCCCTGCCTAAATTGCCGCTCCACAAATGTCTCTCCGGGGTGCTAACTAATCTCAGGCACAAATCAAAAGTAAATTACAAATGTGAATTACTAAATTAATGTAATAATGTTCATTTGACATAATAGTTGTGTAATTCGTGTTATAAATAAGAGATTACCTATTCAATACGGATGGAAGTGAAAGTTAGTCATTACGGCTTGAAGTTGATGCGATATTGATGAGGTCGACGGTTCTTGTAACCGCATAAATGGTTAGAACTGTCCGTCAACAGTTTTGTTTCACTCAAATTAGATTATTTGATCGTGCAATGTGGTTGCAACGGTGAGATATTAGTCTGGGGCCTGTCTGGGTATGGAATAATCAGGATGTAATAATCAGGCCGATTATTTTGGAAGAGCTATAATAATTTGCGTCTATATTGAACCTAATTTACATTAGCATTAGTTAAGTAGTTAAATGTAAATTAAGGGCCGCTTGCATAAGGTTATATTTATAGCAATATGCACATTAGGTCAGAAAATTGCCTATGTGGTCTGCATTCTTGCTGCTCTGGCATGCGACTTGATTTGACCAGTTTGCAAAACTACCTTAAAATGTCCCAAAAATTAAAAAAACAAATAATTTTGTATTCGCCTCGAAAAATATCTGTGGGTTCGTAAAATAAATAATAAGTCAAAGAAATGTATAAATTGTTAACAAAATAATATATCATCTTTAGCAAATGCAACTTTCTTCACAAACTATTTAAACAAATAAAAGAACAAAGGCTTCATGGAAGCGATAAGTGAGTAATTTTATCAATAATCTACGGCAATTAGTCGCAAGAAATAATATTACCGCTTCTGTGCTCTCAAATCTTGAGCAACATCTTTATTGGACTACAAAAGCCACTCGTTGCAGAAAATTGTTTCTTTTTTTTCGTTCCGCAAGAAATTAGCTTTCAATGATAGTGTGAGAAACAGAAAGGGAAGGTATTTTTATTATGTTCCCTGCTTCATCTGGGATAGTGTAAGTATTACTGAATGTCTTACATAGATGTAGCGATAAGTTTTATGTGTTATTTGTGATGCGACAGAAAACATATTTATGTACACTGCACTTTCAGGGTGTTGCTTTATTGGTCACAACGCCTAATATGCTTCGTCAGCCGTTCCACATGGCGACCGCGGGCGTTGTGGTCGTGTCGAGAACGTCACTAATGACGTCATCATTTTGACGAAAATGATGACGATGATGACCCATGTCAGGTGTGTCGAAGTGGGCGTTGACTACAGAGGATTAATTCGCTCTATCTCTCCCCTCCCCCCTCACAGGATAGACAAGGCGTGTTGCTGGGAAGTTTCTTTCGCCGTTTCTTTTCTCTCAGCCATAACACGTTGCAAAACGGCAGTAAGATAGCGTAGGTCGCCGCGAACCGCCAATCCCGGTCCGCCAATCCCGGTCCGCCGGGATCTTTCTCCTCGAGCTTTATATTACCCGTCACCCGTTCTCAATTAGTTCAATGTGTCGCCCTATGGTAGGCATCATCAAATTCATCCCCCTCATGAGAGGGGGCCTCGGCTGGACTGTTGCCATGAGGCAACAGTCCAGCTGAGGTAAAACTCCCTAGGGGGCTCCCTCGAACAAGTTGAAGACCCCGGTAAAGTTGTGAGGTCTTCGGACCAACAACATAAAGTCAAGTAAAAAAAAAACTCTCTATTTGTCGACATTGATAAAGGCGCAATTTTCAAATCAACCAATGACATGTGTGTATTTCGTCGTTTATGACATCAACGCCCCATAATCCGTTCGACTAGAGTTTGTGATTGTAACGTCCGTGAACGTGGTCGTTGTGAGTCCTTAGAACGTAGTCCTGATGGGCTTGCAAACTTCAAAAAGAAAATAAATCGTTGGACATGGTATAATGTCATTATCCATTCAATCATTGACGGTATAATTTCGTCAAAGTCACAAACTCGAATATTATCCCAGATGGGTGGAAGAAATTAGAATAGTAGAATTAGAAATACCATACATTGCCACAAGCCATAAAAATGTGGGGAGAGTCGAGCCCAGCAGAAAAACATTTATGGTCTGTTATTTTTTATAAACTCTTCCTGGAAATGTTGTTACTAAACAATGATACAAGGTAACTATCAGCCATATCTAGAGGTCATCGGCAGATGATCTTGATATACTTTCACTGGCCCAACCGCCCTGAGTCTATCGTTTCATACAAATGTCACTCAAGTATTGTTTTATGAGCCTGTTGTATAATAATTATGGGTTTATCTTGTTTGATTTATGATTTAATTCAGTCATACTTAGCAATTAATTACTATTAGAGAAAATTTACGTTTATTATAGTATTGATGAATTTATTAACTTCTTATGATTGGAGTGCTTAATTCGTTGAACGATTTGGAACTTGTGGACCAAACCTGCCGACAGTGTCCACTTCTCGGCCCGTAGATTGGACGGTTTCATCCTTTTGTAAGGTAGTAATGTCTCAAAAGAAGGCCGCCGAGCGAGGGAGAGAGAGCAGCGCATGCGACCTTCCGACGCTGTCGTTAGACTGGCCTCCGAAGACGCAGATGTGCGCAAAATCTCTTCCCGTGATTCCATCGCAAGGGTCCACTGTAGCTTGGGGGTGCGGCGAGTCTAACCTCTGCTGGTGAAGTTGGTCACTCTGAATCCCGGGGTGCGCGGATAGACATGAGAGTAACATTGTTCTAGTCTTCATGTCTTTCCCACATAAGCGTGGATATGGGACGCAGGTTTAGATTTAGCGAGGTAGTTGGTCTTCTTACTAGAGTTCATGCACACGCTGTACGATGCTTCTCCCCATTATTGGTGCCCTGTCCCACCCAAAAAGGGAGGACGCACTGCTCGAAAGTCTAGTCTTCAAGCATTGTAGGATGGTCGAAGAGAAAGTGTTTATTAATGAAATTATATCATTATTTTTGCTCTGTCGCCCTAATTACACCACCATTTATCCGTAATTAGTGTGATTGTGAAATAAGGGTTTAGTACACACATGTTGAACTCTTTCTGTAGACCTAATAACATTTTAGTGTATAAATATGGATTATTTGAACTTTTTACTGTGGAGCTGGACGTCCCAGCTCATGGAAAGTGGTTACCGTTGCCTATAAACGTTTGCAACACCAGGGGTGACACCAATGCGCCAAACTTTAATATGGAATAGAGAAGCAGATACAGTATCAGACAGGAGGAAATGGATAAAAAGGATGGGATATAGGATAGCGTACGAATTCTGAAATTATGTATATAATAATGTACAAGGAATGTAATTACGTTGTTATTTCTTCAAATAAAGACTTTTTTCTTTCTTTCTTTCTGCAGGAATAGGGGGATTAGCATAGGGAAAATGGCATAGGAGAAATGGGATAGAGAAAATGGGATTGGGAAAATGAGATAGGGATGAAGTGGGCCATCGAAACTCACTCATCGTTTCAAGTTTCACGTCGATATTCTGTGAGAGCGTGGTATCACAGCGATTAAGCTGGCCCTAAGAGCTTTTCAGTGAAAAGTGAAAAAAGTGGCCGAAACGTCGGAGAAACAAAAATCAAATAAATTACCGCGCTGAAAACCGTTAACCGTAGTTTTATTATTTACACAAGTGGCGAAAACTTAGAAATATTAGTTTTATTTCGGTCTAAATTGGACCTATGTAATCATTGCTCTTATTGACTCTTTAATATGTGCACAATGTAAAACTCGTATCTCATTCTCTCGCATGCGTAGTGCTATAGTTTTATATGTTTAATCTCTTTTAGGCGTTGCTTTTACGTTTCTTCGAGTTTCAAATCAAAACAATTCCAAAGAAGTTTCACTTCAAAAACTGTTGGTGATCCTCAAATATATATATGAAATATATAACATGTTTTGTGTAGTACTTAGAAAGGTCGTAACAAAATCCACTCCTTTTACAATAGGAAATCTTTTGTTTAAAAATAATTAAAGACGTTCCTTGTCTTTGAATGAATCGTCGTCATTTTGTCTATGACTAGTTTCTCTATCATTATGACTAATGATCTATTTTTGTAAGAGTCGTCTTTTGAATAGTATATTAACAGTATGGGTTTTTATGAAAAGTAAGTGTCATAAATATTTAAGGAAATAGTGACAGGGAAACTTTCACATTCGTGTCTTATAAGTAAATTTTTCAATATTATTTTTACAAATATGTATATTATGAACTACCCTAGTTGCCCCCGACTTCGTCTACGCTTGACTTGAAATTTCTTCGGGATTCCCGAGACTCAAAATACCGCAGCATTTAAAAAAGAATGTAAGCTATCATTTTAGTGAAAACAACTAAGAAACACTCCCTGGTAAATTCCCGCGGGATCCACGGAATAAAAACATCAGAACTGTTTTACATAAAATTTACTGAGAAATCATTGAAATTAGATTTATTTAAATCTGGCCATTTAAAATCATTCCCAGAAAATTTCCTGTGGTATTCTCAGGATAAAATAGAATTTGGAGTCGATCAGTGAAAACGTCATCCAAATCAGCCAAATAGTTTTTACGTGAATGCCGAATAAACAGTAAAAACGTAAGTGTTATATGAATTACGTTTTTTTATGATATATTATAGAGAATAGTATCATTGTTATTAAACAAAAATAACTGCAGACATAAAGGTAGACGGACAAACGAGACTGAGATAACGACTGTACACTTAAAAATACTACAAAAAATGCAAAGTTATTAACTTAGCAAACAATACAAACAACACCTAATGAAACTATAATTAAGCTCACAGTTTAAATGAATATGACAAATATGAATAATAAAATTAATAACGGTTACATTAAACATTCACTTTCAAACAATCCTTTCCCACAGTAACATAGGATATTTTCTTATCAATATTGCATTATATTGACTTTCACTCTCGTTTATTCGAAAGGGATATAGGTGATAAGGAAACAATATCTATATAAACCTTACTTTCTTTCGTGCATGTATAACTGGTTAAGCTTGAGTTAAGTATTATTTTTTCACTTTCTGTGTAATAAAAAATTAAGTCAAAGTAAAATACATATTCACACGAGGGTTTTTTAACCGACTTCAAAAAAACGAGGAGGTTCTCAATTCGTCGGGATCTTTCTTTTTGTATGTGTGTTCACCGATTACTCCGAGATTTATGATCCGATTTACGTGATTCCTTTTTTTGTTCGATGCGGAATAGCTGCCATTTGGTCCCCTAAAAATTTGACATAGTTTGGCCTAGTGGTTTTCATTTTACGAACATTTTTTTGTTCCCGTTTCTTGGGACCTATATTTTTTAAGAAACGCGGCGCCATTCGTAGGTCTACCCATGCATAGCTAGACACTAAAAAGTAACAAATAAAATTTAAAAACTTCGTTTAAAAAAACCACTTCAAAAACTAAAAAGTCGGTGTAAAGTAAAACATAAAAATTACTATATTTTGAAAATTACTAAGCACCGACTTTGAGATGTTTTAGATAATATATATTAATAAAAATAGCTTTAGAAATAAGTAATTTTATACTTTTCAGTTTTTTAGTTTTTGAAGACGGTTTTTTTAAGTATAAAATTTAAAAAACTCTCCTGTGAATAGGTATTCAGGAGTTCAGTAGACAAGCAGACGGCCCACTTGATGGAAAGCGGTTACCATCGCTATGGACATTTGCAACACCAAACGTGCTACAAATGTTTTTCGGCAGGTAACACTATGATCCTATACATAACATGCCAATTCTACAATAGAGCAAGCAATGACAAGGCTAATACCATGCCTTAATTAAGTCAATAAAGCACAGCACTCACGTAACTTATTACACAATCTGATGTAACTTAGATTTGTTTAATATTGCGTGTGCTAGCTTCGCGTTTCCGGTTACTCTACTTTAAAAAAAATGTGTTAACAACTAATTTTATGATGTATTATTTAAATATAAATTACCAAGGTTGGCTGGTCATATATTATAATTATTAGGTATTTTGATTAAATACTTAGAAATTATAAGAAAACTTTTATCTATCTAATATATAAAATTCTCGTGTCACAGTTTTCGTTGCCATACTCCTCCGAAACGGCTTGACCGATTTTGATGAAATTTTTTGTGCTTATCCGGTATCTATGAGAATCGGCCAACATCTATTTTTCATCCCCCTAAATGTTAGGGGTAGTCCACCCCTAAATTTTTATTTTTATTTTTTAGACAAAATTTTTAATTTCTATTTTTTTATGATACAGCATTAAAAGATACATACAACCCTAAATTTTCAACCCTCTACGATCAGCCCCTATTTTTTACCGGACAGGACGACTTCTGCCGGGACAGCTAGTATCTTATAATATTGTTACAACCTAGAACCCCGACAAACATAAATTCCACGTACAGAATGTAAAAGCACATTTTATTACCTGTCGGCATTTGAACTAATCTTAATCCTTCTATGATCGTCTTTTTTGTTCACTTATTTATTGGCATACGTTTCTAATTATTGTGTAGAAAAGCCTATTGTTCTATTGTATTAGCTCATTAGCATCATTAGCCGGCTGTTGCGGATTATTTTGCATTTGTGGAGTATAAAACGACTGCTAATGGAGAGAGGGGGAAGTCAAGCGACGATTGCGATACGGGTGTGACGTGTGTACATAACGAGAATCGTAGCGGACTTTGCGTGTTTTATTGAATTACGACCTTCTGAATTACGTTTGGATTTGTTGTGTTCGGTTATATTTGTACCTGTGTTATACGTGTTTGCATAGTTCTAATAAACCCTAAAATAATTCTAAGCATTTTAATTTGAATCCCGCTAAACTCGTAACATATAATTGATAGAATTTGTTTATGATAAATCTGTGTTCTACTAATCTCAACAATGACGTTATGATTGTTCCGCCATCGTTTTGCAGTGGAAACACCACCAGCGCAAACGAAACATTTTGTTTATGCATTCCTTCTGGATACGGCAGAGCTGTGAGATGCATTACCAAAGTCCGTGTTTCCCGAAAACTACAATTCCATCCGGATTCTACTTTAACGTTAAACGATGATCTGGTCGAAGATGTAACACGCTTACTTAGATGATACCAGTTCACGCGAGACTTGAAGACACCTAAATTGTATGTTTCAGGAAGAACAGACGTCGGTAAAGAGTTCCTCTCTTCAGCGCTACGTATGATAAGAGTGGAATGCATCTGAATCTGTTTCTCTCTCTGAACATCAGCTTCCTCTCAATTGGCCCGAGTACCTCGAGCTGGTATTTCTAATATCATCAAAAAAAAAATACAAGCAACAACAATTATCTTCCAATGTTAAGGCAAAAGAAGGGAAGGTAAGATATAGTAACTAGACCTGAGGAAATCGCGGCCGGTGTGTGGGATTCGCCAGATCGGGATGGCACTAGCAACTCTTGCCAAAGCTAAAGATACTACCACACCACAGTTGGAGATACCAACTGAAACCCCTCGGTATTCTATCCTTCGCCTTTAATGCCAGGGCCACAGGTAAATGGCCTAGCCTCGCCGTCGGCCCCAGCATGTACTGGCGTATTTTTCCACTATCGGGAGAATACCTTTGTCCTCCGGCATCTTCTTACTCTCGTTACGTGAGGCGGTTTGTAACTTTCCCCACGGGAGGAGAAATGGCAGCGCGCAGAATATGTCGCACTCCCATCTTGACGGCATAAAGGCTTTTCCCTAGTGAAGCTCACGGATGAAGGGCCAAGTTGGTCCTCCGGCGATGACGCGTCCTCCTTTGACGGGAGCGGAACAATGAAGTCCGCTAGCATGGGACGCTCGCAAAAGGAGGAGACAAGATTTAGAAATCCAGCTCAAGTCTCGCGCTAATGAAGTAGCAGCCCTAGTTGAAACTAATCTAATATCTACAAACGCAACCCGGAATCTATTAAATAATATCGGCGTGTAATAGACGCGTTCACCGCAAGTGCAAGTGGTACGGACGAAAGTAAAAGGTGTCAGGTTCGATACCCGGCGGAAGTGATGTAGAAAGCGTCAAAGGGAAGTTTTCCGATCACGAAGTGTTGTTAGTGAGTTATTTTGCTACGGGTAATGATTGCGACTTTGAATGGTGTTACGAGATTGTCTTGGTTTTGTATCTTGGAGATTTATAATATTTTCTTAAGTTTTCGCGATTTGTATACATAATAAAACTACGTTTTAACGGTTTTAAGCGCGGTAATTGATTTGATTTTTGGTTATTCCGACGTTTCGGCCGCTTTTCAGTGGCCGTGGTTTTTAAGTTATTCAGTAGAGTATCGTTGGTATACCACTTTAATATACAAACAAACATTGCATTTTATTTTAAATCGTTATAACTACAATACAGTTTGTTGATCGTACAGGTTACGTCAGTTAAACTTTTAACTTGACCGCGGAGATTTTAACTGCGATTAAAATAGGTAGTACGTGCGTTGTAAGTGACGCAATTGGGTTGTGGGACATATTAATAGAAATAGCGGTTTGTCTTTTCCGCGTAAATGCGCCGCCTAATAAAAAAAACTTTGTTTTTAATCAAATTAAGCTCCACTGTTTGTTATTATTATAAAGCACCGCGATCGTATTTTTTTTCAATTTGCTAACAAATACCTACGTTGTCATACACAAAATGACATTGGTTGTATTACTTCAAATCAGGTTGGCTTCGACTCATTACTATGTTCTGCTGGGCAGTTGTCTACACTATACTTACTTATACATACATACATAACTTCACGCCAGGTCCCTTACGGGGTAGGCACGAACAACAGAGCGCCATTTAGGCTTATTCTTACACACCTCACTTGCTTCTTTGACATTCATAGTTCTTGTCATGCACGCTCGTCTGTTCTTAAGGCTCCTGACATCACCTTCTGCTAGTACACGATCAATTTGATCATGGAAGGTGTAGTGGCTTTCCGCGACTTCTGCATCCATCCACTTTTGCATTGTATATCTGTTTAGTCATTCATTCTCATTCTATACTTACTTAGTTTCTTCGTTATTATTATTTTTTAAAAACCAATTAAGTTTTTGTGTAAGTAAAATAAAGTTGCTGACCACTTACACGCGGCGTAGTCACGGGACAAACTCTAGTACCTACATAAATGTGAGTGTCCCTACAAACACTTAAACACGTAGCACACTTCACTTATACAGTGCGTTCCACTAGTGGCTCACAACGACCAAAAGGCTTCGTTAGCCGTTCCACAAGGCGACCGCAGTCGTTGTGGTTGTGGCGAAAACGTCACTAATGTGTGTTCCACATCAAGAGGACGGCCGAATAGGCCTTCCACTTGGGCTACGATGCGGTCATGAACGGGGTCGTTGTAAGTCCCTAGTGGAAAGTAACGATAACTTCTTCTATTACAACTTCCGCTTCCGTCAATACATTGACCCATACAAGATAAGCTCAAACCAAAAGTCATGGCCGTACGTAATAAAATAGTATCATCGAGTGAAATGCATTTTTGAACGTAATATGCTACGCTGCATAAATAAAGCTTACATTGTTAGGGTTGTCAAACAACTGTAAACACTAAATACATAATAATTATTACAACTACATTAAATTATGTTTAAACTGGGCATATGTCTAACTTCGTAAATTTCTTTCTACTTTATGATATAAAAAAAAAACAAAAAGAAGAGAGGTCTGTAGTAAAATTAGGAATTCTTCAGAGTTACATTACTTAATGGGTAGTTATTATGGCTAGAATTCTTCTTTCAAGTTTTTGATAATCAAGAACAGTATCAAATTTAGCATTACCGGTGTCCTGGATAAAAAAAATTACATACTCCTCTTACAAACTGGAAAAAAACAAACACTAAACATTTTTTTTATCCCTTCCGCCTAAAGACCTGGGTTTCCGGCCTTATATATCATTAGGGTTTCTTATATATCTTATTATTATTTATTTTCTTTTCAAACTGAAATAGACTGCGTTACGTTTTATACATAGAGATAAGGAAAAAAATACTAATTACTAACAACATTATTAATTGTATCGTTGTGTAAATTCTTGGACTCTTTGAATAAATAAAAAATTATTAATATTTATATAAGCCTGTGGCGTCAAATAAAAAAAAACACAGAGTCACTTGAGGGTACCTTTTAGACGCCCAATTATTTCAGGCACCCTTGAGCCGTTGCTAAATTACACCCTTTCTTATTAAAAAAAAATTGCTTGCATCCCTTCAGTGTGGGATTCGCTAAGTTGGGATTGTACTAGCACCCCCCAAGAGATGTACGCGAACCGCGTTCTACCCATATTTTTGATGACACAAAGGGGGATGCCTTTCTTGGGACGCCATCCTCGAGCCTGGGGGGAAGGCTATAAACCGAGAGATGTGTGGGACTCTTGATGTAACCTGCGTTACTCTCCTATGTGCTTTTATGGGATGCCACAGGAACTAATCCATAAGTACTATACATCTGCGACACTCCGACACTTGGCTGTCTCACTTACTGTGCCCCTGAAAAAGGGTACCCCTTTTATTCACGGGGTGGGGGGAGGGGGTTGCGGGATCCATACATACATAACTTCACGCCAGGTTCCTTGCGGGGTAGGCACGAACAACAGGATCCAACCACGCCTTAATATGTATGCCTCAATATCTAATATCTATCTATATAGTAGTATGGCAGCCCTACACAATAATTTACGCAGCGGTAGCGCACAGCTTGCGCAATCAATACGCGTTGGAATTCTCTATAAGTATTGTTACTACAAGTAAGTTTGAAGTATGACATAATATGAAAATAGTATACTTTACTATAATAAGAAAAAGAAATTAAATTGCATTAAATAATGCTAATTTCTTAAAATAAAATTTATAATGAGTGTTTTTATAGCCAGAATAAGTTTTTCAATAAAGGATTTCTAAAATTTCTTCGAGGCTGGCTGGTTTGACCTCTCTTGTTTTGCAAGCCCGCTCTGTGTACGATTATTATGCGAAATTAGAAAAAAAGGTCTGGGGTTATTACGATAATATACTAATAGGGGTAGGATACAGGGAATGTGGAAAGAACTATTGCTGAGCTCGTTGCAATCCTCGAAGTACATGAACATAAGCAGATGGCGACTTATCACTATGGATGTGCTCTATAAAATTCCTTAAAAGAACTGCTGTTTCGAGATTCGGAGAGACGTGCTGCAGTTACTACATCAAGGTACACACACACTAATTCTGCTCCAGGAAATCGAGTCTTAAGTCTTGTGATTTTCACTCCGTGACGTCTGGTTATGTCAAATATAAAAAAATAGAGGTATTAATATTAGTCAAGAAACTTCATATAATCTAATATATAAAATTCTCGTGTCACAGTTTTCGTTGCCATACTCCTCCGAAACGGCTTGACCGATTCTCATAAATTTTGTATGCATATTGGGTAGGTCTGAGAATCGGCCAACATCTATTTTTCATCCCCCTAAATGTTAGGGGTAGTCCACCCCTAAATTTTTTTATTTATTTTTTAGACAAAATTTTTAATTTCTATTTTTTTATGATACAGCATTAAAAGATACATACAACCCTAAATTTTCAACCCTCTACGATCAACCCCTATTTTTTACCGGGCAGGACGACGTCTGCCGGGACAGCTAGTAATATATAGAATTTCCAGACCAAAGTAATAATCGATCAGTTTCCTTAAATGACTTAAACCTGGATGCTCCAGAAATTGACAAGAATTCTAGCAAATCACACAATTGTTAGGACACCTAGACATACAGGAAATATCAAATATGAGTTCACATACAGTGCATCGATCTGTTAGTAATTCAAGAAGACAGTTTCTACGCTTTCACTCTCAGGGTCAAGGATCGATGGATGTTCGGTGACACTGAAGTTATCAATCATTGCGTCTTGTTTATTAGCAATATGATCTAGGCTGACGGATGGACTCGGAAGAATAGTGTTTGAGTAATGAAGTGTTTCTGAGAACTACAGAAATTAAGCATTTAGGTTGTTGTATACGTAGATACTGACAGTCGAGCTGTAGACAAATTCAAGTCACTCAGTGAGGTACGGAGCGAGTTAAGAGTTTTCCTCATGGACAAAATCCGAAATGAGGATATCCGGAAGAGAGTCAAAGTAATAGATAAAGCTCGCTAACATGCTGCAATAGATACACCTGCCGCAGGACCGATGACTGATGTGACAGATTCGTCTTTTATTGGAGACCATGTTGGTAAACGTTAGTATAAGATACTTTCCGGCCCAGTGGCCCCATAAACTAAGTATGGTTGTCGGTTATATGTTGGATTAGGAAAGAGCAGAAGCGGAAAATGAGGTTGAATGAGGATCTTCAGCTAGTCTATGTCCACTACTAGACGTAGCCTTCCTTCTCATTCAGCTCTTGCCGGAGTCCTTACGTAGATCGTTAGTTCACCATCCACAGTGTGCTACGCTACGTTTAGCGAGATGTGGTCTCCTCTCAAGGAGACGTTTGCTCCATCAGTCGTCGGTCTTTCGGTAGACTTAACTGGCCACTTCAACTTACTAATTTTGTGAGCTATGTCGTTAGCCCTAGTTCTCTTACGGATATCCTCATTACAACAAAACTCGATCTATAGCTGAATAGAATATGTGGTAAACAACTTGAAATTACCTCCGTATCCCGGCCAAAAAGCTTTCGTCCAGAAAAATTCAGACATATGGTAACCCTCAGCTGATTATTTTGTAAATAAGATTTTGTATTCCCATTTCGTTGTCCTAAAGTACTGTAGTATAATTATCGAAAACTGATTACAACCCTCTCTATAGCAATCCTTTATGCGATTCTCCAAAAACAATGTTAACACTTACAAACGCTCATGACTAGGAAATCGATACTCGATAAAAAAGGCCCATTCTCTTACTAAAATAGACAATATAAACTTTTCCCCCGAGATTTCTTGCTGTAGGGAAATGACTTTTGTGAAATTGCCTGTGAAACGACTTATTGTCAATGTTTTCATTGACTATTGATTGATGATTTGATTTATTATGGTGATAAAACCAGACTCACTGGCAGAAAGTGTAGCATACTGCGTATTGTTTGCAAGTGCATTTTTTAGGGTACCTTAGTCGTTTCAGCTATATGTTTCAGAAAGTAAATATATATGGCTGAAATGATATTAAAAGATTTTTTGAAGCGAAAACTTCTTTAGGCGCATTGGGCGCTTTAGAATAAGCAAAAAAACACTGAACTCGTGTTACCGTCACGTTCAGATACAAAGTTTTCACTTCTGACGTGGAGTCATACGCCTGAATTTTTTTATTTTTGTATTGCAGGAGTTCAGCAGACGGGCAAACGGCCCGCTTAATGGAAAGCGGTTACCATCACCTTTGGACATTTGCAACACCAAAGGTGTTAATGTATACCAAATTGCACAGGCTAATCTAAGACAAGACACAAGTGCTATTTGAATTTTAATTTACATAGTTAGTTACGTTACTTACATTAGTTTCTGTTCTATTATATTATTATTATTTTAATGTTGTCTTTAAATATGTTATAGTTTTTATCTTTTTGAATTGCATTGTTCATTATTTGTTATATGTGTTGTATTGTCCTTCGCGACTTCACTTGCTGGTCCCAGGCCGAAGAACAGCGCTGGTCTTAATTGGTCAGCATCTATCTATATGTATTCATAAGGACTACAAATGGCTTGTAACCAAAATGACAAAAAAAGAAATATTGTAGGTCTATCCAAGGCGAAACATATACATTTTATCACTTAGCATGACATCTTCAAAAATGTCCATGTTTCAAACAAATAAATTACTTGGAATTTTAGCACCATATCATTACGCTATACTATAATATTGTTTAAATATTTTTTAACAATCGCTCAAGAAAGTATTTAGCATGTCTAATTAATTACTGAAAATGAAATTACATCTGGGACAACCTTGCTTTACTGTTTTTTCTCTTGTTTCCTGAAAGCTTTGATGAGTTCGGTGTAAGGGTCAGCTGGCCAGGTCAACAAGTTTTTATGACAATTCACACGGCTACTCCAGCAAACAAACAAGACGGTAATAATCGATCTAACAGTTGAACCGCGTATTACAAAATAGAAAGTATTCCAATAACGACATAAATCAGTTTAAGATTATCTCAGATCTTTTGTAAAGTGGCAAATAATGGTAGCTTTCAAAACATTGCGTAATTTTATTGCCTTTGTTAAATTTTATTACGGCATTAATGATTTTGTTTGAGTTACATTGGTCGTATTACATATTTCAGGTCTTTATTTTAAACATCTTCTGCGAGCGGCCCGGTTTCCGCAACTCGATGACAAACCGCCTATTTGGCGTACAAGGGTGGATGAGGGTAAACTCCATCCAGCCAAGCTCCTCGGGTAGTCCACCAGTGTCTTGACGTTGCTGCAGACTTGTTTGAGGCTACCTGGGGCGTCCACATACTTCGCCCTGTATTGGGCCACCTCTCCGCATTCAAGTAGGACATGGGCGGCTGTTTTGTTGTGGACTTATAAGCATTGCTATCCAACAGCTTCGGATGCTGTTTTGGGAACGTCCCCAACAAGCGACAGCTGTTTGACAACGTTATCAGGGAGGGATAGAGGTTTGGGACTAATTTATCATCGTTAACTCTTTAATAAATAAGTAATAGATAGACAAAATTACACATTATATATTCTGAAGTTAAGCAAGTTACGTTTGGCTTGTGGCTAATGTAAAACAGACCTATAGACTGGTAAACAAGTGCCTTTTGGACCAACTTTTTTCAGCAGTCTCCGAAAATTATAAATGAGGTGTCATTCGATTCGGAATGGCATCTAGATGATTTTTGAAAAAATTAAGTTCAGCTTGCAGAAATTGTAAAAGTTATTAACAGTTAACTAAAAAAAAAGGAGTTTAGTTTTTTGCAAATATCTCAAAAAGTAATAGTAATATAGTAAATACGGCCGAAAACGGGTACTCTGGCTTACGCATGCCACACCCACATCGGCCCTTTAATGAATAAATATTATTTAAACATACTAAATATGAAAATAAAAAATTGAAAAAATTTAGACACTAAGTGAATAGATGAATGAACAATAATCTGCTTGAAAATTTTTTTTATAACAATTTTTCATTTAGTTATTCAATAGTTAATTAATAAAAAAAATTTGCTTGAACATGAACATTGCAAGTGTGATAATTGTTAAACTATAAATTTAAGATGTTTTTCCTTTCTTGGAGCAATTCTTCAAAGGTTTTAGAATAGAACCCCGTTGGGAAAAATAGGCTAACCGTTCCACGCGGATATTATGTGAAAGCGTGGTATCGCACCGATCGAGCCGGCCCTATGAGTTGAAATCAAGATAATACTTCCAGCATGGAATCTACCATGATATGAAAAGAAACTACGACGTCTGCGGTTGAACGGGCTAAGCCTTTGCCGGCCGAGTTTACTGGAACGCTGAGGTTCTAGGTTCGATACTTGGTCGGTGTAAACGATTTTTCCATTATTTACTATAGTCTGGGTGTCTAGAATCAGACCCAGAGTGGTCCGTTGTCTATGATCCATATCCCAAGTTAAGTAAGCTTAACTTGCTTAGCTAAGCCGTGGTAGCCCAATGGCTAGCATACGCGTCCCAAACTCAAAAGGGCGCGGGTTCGTTCGTTGGGATCTATGCACCACTTAATCAGTTTTCTGATCTAATGTGCATATTACCACGTGCTAACAACGTTGTAGGAAAACATCGTGATACACCTTGCTGTCGAGATACCCGATGTGTCAAACCTGCCAAGCCGCCCTGGACAAGCGTGGCGGGCATACTTTCCGTTCCCTTCCTATAATGGGAGGCACGATCCCAGCAGTGGGACATTTATGGGCTGATATTATTATATTATATTTATATAACTTGCTAAGCTTAGGAATTTTCCCTTATGGAGTGCAGAATGCTATTTTTTTATTATGCATAAAAAATACATTAATTCAATAAAAATCATTACACACATTATTATGTTTTTGACCCACACATGCATATTTAATACTCTTTTGGTTTTTGGTAAAGTCAAATTAACAGTGTAGCCTTGGCGAAATCTGTGATTATAGAAGTATATAGTTTTTGACAACAGAACTTTAGTAATGTTAAAACTTATAATTTGAATTAATTATGGTCGAATTCGCGAATAGTAGTTATAATTTAATATTCAGGAGATGTTAGTAAAATACTATGTTTTTATTACTAGAGTAAAACATTAATTATAAAGATGAGCATCGAAGAAATCTAAGACATCAAGTTTCAGTTAAAAATGTTTGAAAATTCCCAGTAATAGAGGTATTTCAATGCAAAAGTGTTGGAATCTGATTGTAATTATTAATAACAGAGCTTCCTCACATATCAAGCGCCCAATTATCCAGGTTTCACTCTATTAACCGTACAGACGCAAATCACTTACAGACGCACCAGAAAATAAAACTTTTTATTAATCACAATCGAATAAATCAAAATATTTCTCCTCCCTTATTGCCCGTACCCCAGTAACGCCTTACTTGTGCGATGTAGCACAAGTCTATCTAGCCGATTAGGGTGCACGGCGACCACACATTTTTAAACTCGTGATATCGTTCTAACGGAATGTCCGTTTAAAAAGTTATATAAAGGTATTGAAGTAGTCTTGAATATGAAGTAATTTTTTTTTTAATAAATAACACTTATTGTGGCATAACTATAATAGTTAGATATATGCTGTTCCGACAAATTTTGTAAATAATGATGTGTTCTGCAAAGTTGTAGTACATTATTTAATTCTATCATCAATAGTTTTCGCAGCGCACGCGATCTTAGGTATTTTTTTACACCTTCGGTAACATTATTGGAGTTTTAGTAAGGACCCCTAATTTATTTGTAAATTTATTATACCTATCCTATGTCACCCGGGAATAGTGTAGCTTGCCAACAGTGAAAGAATTGTTTAAATCCGTTCAGTAGTTTCAGAGCCTATTCAATGCAAACAAACAATCAAATTTTTCCTCTTCATAATATTAGTATAGGTAAAACTCACACAAGCTTTTAAAAAATGCTTAATCCTTTGACGGATTTCTCGACGTAGACTTGTCTGAGTTTCAATTAAAGTTTCGTTTTTACTTCATAATGTAGAAAAAAGCGGACAAAGTAACGAATAACAGGTAGTAATTATATAAAAGCACGGTAACAATATCTTAATTCTGCGTCAAACAAAACGTCACCGATAAAGAAAGCCAGAGATCATGAAAAATAACAAAAACATGACCGATCAAATCTAGAAATTCATCAAGTGAAGTGACAACAAATTGTTGTTTTTCTTATTTTTGTTTTGTTTTGTGCAGCTCTTGCGCTTTCCACACTTTGTTGGACGGACTTACGTAAGAATCTGTAACGGTGACAGCGCGTTTAGTAAAAAAGGTGTTATACCAATAGGTATTTTACTATCGAGTGTTTATTGAATTTAGAAGTGCAATAATAACAGGAATTTTCCTAGCACAGGGCTCCAGGCTTTTTTTCTCAAAACTAAAAAAAAATAAAATTTACAATTCACTTACAGAGAAATAACTAGATACATTTAATACACATTTACTACTATTACCGCATCTGTCCATTTATTATTGTAATTAATTGATGTTTTGTTTTAGAATTAATTAGTTTATTATTAGTATGTGAGGGTAGTATAGAGCCTAAAGTCGGAGCAAGTTGTTTAATAAGGCAATGGGATTAGTAAAACGCGTAAGCGATTTTTATCCGACTTTAAAAAGGAGGGGGTTCTCAACTTGATTGGCATTTTGTTGATGTATGTACGATTTACGCGAGTCTTCTTTAGTTTGTCCCTAAAACAAACCTAAACAAAGGTCCCCTAAAAATTAAACCTGGTAGACCAGTAGTTCTCATTTTATGAACATTTTTTTATGACACATTTTCTGTTCCCCTTTTTCGGAACCTGTATTTTTAAGGCGCGCGGCACCTTTCGTAGGCCTACCCAAAGCTAGACACTAAAAAGTAACAAATAAAAAAAATCGTTTAAAAAACCCTTCAAAAACTAAAAAGTATAAAATAACTTAATAAATATTTTTAATTTAGAATTTATTTAGTTTATAAATAAGAAGACAAAAATTTACATTCACTTAAAGAGACAAACTTAAAATAAAAATAAACAAATATAATAATACATCCTGTTCTAATAATATATATACAACTTAATTTATAAAAGATAGAAACAACACATAGTAAATAGGTCCGAAATCACCGTCAGTTGGGAACGTTCCCAAAACGCTGACCGCATTACCGCGTTGTAGGAAAACGCTTAAGCGTTTTGGTTTCGTGAGACATCTATCAACCGTTGTGATAGGTCTCGATAAAGGCGATGGGATTCTCGACCCCATGGCCCGAGACAAAATAATATCAAATTTTCTGCATCTTGAAGTCGGTGCCGAGCAGTGTATAGTACATACATAACTTCACGCCAGGTCCCTTGCGGGATTGTCACGAACAACAGAGCGCCATACAGGCTTATTCTTACACACCTCACTTGCTTCTTTGACATTCATAGCTCTTGTCATGCACGCTCGTCTGTTCTTAAGGCTCCTGACATCACCTTCTGCTAATACATGATCAATTTGATCATGGAAGGTGTGTCGTGGCCTTCCGCGACTTCTGCAGCCATCCACTTTTTCATTGTATATCTGTTTAGTCATTCTTTCATCATTCATTCTTTCCACATGCCCGAACCACCGGAGCATTCGTTTCCTTATCTTCACCCCGATACACTCTTTCAGATCAGCTCTCTTTCTTACTTCGGTATTACGAACGCGATCCGCGAGCGTCACTCCGCAGATTTTGCGCAGTGCTCGCATCTCGACCGCCATACCCAACTCTCGCTTCCATACGTGAGCGTAGGTCCCAGCACCGCGTTGTGTATGGCAAGCTGGGCCTTGTGGCTGAGGTTCTTAGCGCCTAGAAGTTTACCTAACGCTCCATTTACACTATTCCCCAAATGTACTCTTCTTTCTATGTCAGCGGTGTGCCTTCCATCCCTGCTAAAAGCACATCCAAGTTATACAAACTCATTCACTTGTTCCAGCATAACATCGACCATTATCCTTGCATTCGTTCTGGTTTCTTCTCTTTCAAACACCTTAATCTTTGTTTTCTTCGCATTCAAATAGTGTATATGGTTACACTGTTATAACGACAAAATGCAAAATATTGTAATTTTTAAGGTTTACTTGGTACCAACTTCAAGATGTAGAAAGTTTAATATTAGTTTTTCTCTTAAAAAACTAAATAAATTCTTAGTCAAAGATCTTTATTAAGTTATTTTATACTTTTTAGTTTTTGAAGGTTTTTTAAACGAATATTTTCAAATAATCATTTTACTTTCAAAGTATAGTTTCGTGTTTTTGTCAGTAAGTCTGTTTCCTTCATTGTTATATTTTGTGGAAAAAAATTGATAAAAGCAATATGAGCGATTTTAGGTGCTAATTTGATAATAATAAATAATTAATTATAAAATCGAGCGACAAACACACAATGAAAATTCCCAAGATTAGCAAGTTATATAAATACCTATAATATAATAATATCGGCCCATAAATGTCCCACTAACAGTAAACCCGCCACGCTTGTCCAAGGCGTCTTGGCAGGTTTGACACATCGGGTATCTCGACTGCAAGTTGCATCACGATGTTTTCCTACACCTTTGCTAGCACGTGTTAATTATTGTAACAATATACACCTTAGATCAGAAAACTGATTAAGTGGTACATGGATCCCAACCAGGATCGAACCCGCGCCCTTTTGAGTTTAGGAGGCATACGCTAGCCATTGCGCTACCACAACTTAGTTAAGTATGCTTAGCTAAGTCCGATTCTAGACACCCAGACTATGGTAAATAATGGAAAGGTTGTTTATACCGACCAAGAATCGAACCTGGAGCCTCTGCGTTCCAGTAAACTCGGCCGGCAAAGGCTTAGCCCGTTCAAATACAGAGGTCGTCATTATTTTTCATATCATGGTATATTCCATACTGGAAATATTATCTTGATTTCAACTCTTAGGACCAGCTCGATCGGTGTGATACTACGCCAGTGAGTTTGCAGCCTATTTTTTGTTAATGCAGGGGAACGTCGGGACTTTATTTTTCATTTCTTATTGCATGGCTTCAGCAACAAGCAGAAGGCCTACTTCATGGAAAGTGGTTACCATCGCTTATAGACATCACCAAAGTGATCCTGAGCGTATCGAGGCGTCACAGGAGTCATACTATGACTATGGTCCCTTGGCGCCTCATTATGATGCGGACGGACAGAAGACTGTGTGGCTGTGTCATATTCATTGCCTCAGCGTTAACAAAAAAGTTTCTTCCAAGATATTATTCCTTTTGTATACAAAAAAATTAACGCTCCGAACGGAACATTGGCCAAGAAAATTTTATCGGTGTTGTAAAGTGTACAAAATTACAGACGCACAAGCCTGTGATTTAGTATTATTTTCTTTTATGGTTGGAAATATTGAGATTAATTCGCAATAGCTATCTGGAAATGTAGATATTGGATAAAATTTTCATCTCATATAAAATGTTGACGGTTAATCTGTGATTTACAACAGTACGAAAATTGGCGTGCCTATACTCTGATTTTTAATTATCTGGACTAAAATGACAGGTGTCATGTACCTTTTTTATGTTGCAAGCTTGGAGCTGCTCACCACTGTGGATTGGATACTAAGAATTGTAATAGAAATTCCGTAGGATTAAACTCACAGTGGTGAGTTGTTGATTCAAAAACACGACACACTTATGAATCAAAAAGCTTTTTTAAAAAGGTTTTTAAATACAAGGTTTTGAGATCCTAGATATCATGTAGCAGCAGAGTGCTAGCCAAGACAAGTAAAATGAGCTCACGACGCGTCTATCTTGTTTAGTACAGGAGTTCCTATGGCCACCTTTTGACTCCATCATCAGATCAGCTCCATGGTACCGTATTATTGCATTGTCACGCAATATAACATATGCGTTCAGCTCAATCGGAAACCGAGAAGTTGGTCAATTTTTACTTGCAAGATTCCACCCGAACTTACATACATATATACATCAATTGCAAGTTAAATAAAAGCTGGTAAAATAAGTCAACGACACCTGTCAGTTTAGTCCAGGTAATTAAAAATCAAAGTATAATTATGTAGATAATAGATACCTATATATGGAGATGGCTCAAGAAATTCTGGCTTGACGTCGTGAAGATATTTGTCCCGACTAAAGGGATGCCTAAAACCCAGTAAGTGGAGATAAAAAAGGGCAGCACCCCAGGTTCCGTGCCGAACACAACCAGAATTTAACACTAGGATGATGATAATAATAAAGATTGCTGTCGCTGTATATGTAAAAGATAATTGATGCCAGCGTTACAAATGGATGATACGCGGTAAACATCAGAGAAAAATATAATTTAGAAAATGATAATAACATAATATGTTTTATAAATGTATAAAACATATTATGAACACTAAAAAAAACTTCGTTTGGACGGTTTTAAACGCGGTCTTTTTTTTCGACGTTTCGAACAAATATAAATAAATACGCGCTTAAAACCCGTTTAAACATACTTGTCGAATAACGTTCAAAAAATATAATTTGCCCATACAATATGTAGTTTACTTCGCGTAGTTTTTGGCGGGAACTGAAAGGAGATGTTGTGCTGTGCAGTTTTATTTTCTAAAAATGTGTAAAATTACACTAAAATGAACAGTGGTACTAGGATATTGTTAGTTTTTGAGTAGTAATTGTATGTTTTTGTGAGAAATGTGAACTGTATAGTCAAATGTGGCAGTTCGAGTTGCCACAAGAACTTCGTTGAATGGCGTCAGTGGATAACCTACAGTTCGGCTTAGCTATACATAGGCTTAAGAAAATGAAGAAACTATATTGTAATCTAAGATCTGGCTTTAAGGCCTAGCTGCCAAGCCATAAACCTTAATAAGTAATAGTTTACTATGGCATTGTTAGCACCAAGCTGGACCTGCGGCCTCGTTTAAAAAATATTAAAATTCTTTAATAATTTGAAAAGATTTACAGGATGCCAGGCCATCCAACTATACCACTGTGGCATCATGCCAAGGTAGTATAGTTCACCCTAAATGAATTGGTTGATGCTTTAAAAAAATATTATACGTACTAAAAGAAAGAAGAATTTAGTTGAAGAAATAGCAACGTAGTTACATTATATTTTCAGCAAACAAGGTTGGCACTCAGCTTATTTAGCCGACACAACGCTGATTTTCAGTGCAAACCTTCCTTTTGGCGTAATATAATATAATAATTATTTTTTATTTGTAAATTATAATATATAGAATAAACGGTATAAACATTTTGTTAATTTATGATAAATACTTTAATTATCCAAATACTGTAAGATCACCAACAGAATTTGGCAAAAAAAAATGGAGGAGTAAAAAAGGATCGAGAAACACAAGGATAAACAAGATATTTTTATTATGTTTTCTCGGGTAAGTAAGAGAGGGTTAACCATTTCAACTAAAAATGAATATTTTGATATTGCTATAGTAATAGTACGTAGGCTTTAGAAACGATGCTATAAAATGTAATGTACTGTAATATTGTTTTATCGTCTATGGTGGTTTTTCAAAATGCTTTAAAAAAACAACTAACTTTTTTATTGTTTTGGTGCTTGATCGTTACTTTAACAGCTACGCAATTTTTTCGAAGTGCTTACCTAAAATGTACACTTCAACTTTTTACCTAGACCGTAACTTTTAATATTAGAAAAAAATATTTACCTCTCGAATTATAGCCGTCGATTGCCAGAAAAAACACTAATAAAAACAAAACACTGCAAAAAGAACTCATTTTTAAAACTTAATAAATGTTCATTTTTAAATCACAATTTTTTGCATCTAAATTTTTTTTCAATATGTCCGTATAGTCCGATATTCGAATTGGAAATGGCGGGCAAAAAGCGCGTACGTGGGCCGTGGCTTCGCGTCGCGTCGCAGCGACTGTTGGGTAACTATTGTTTTTACTTTTTTCCAGGTGGCAGTATGCGCTGGCGCCTTAGCCCCCGCCTGGGAAAACGTGGTCGCTTTGCAGGAGTTCGCAACATTTTGTGTCAATTTATTATTATGGCTTAATTTAATACACAAGTAGTTTAATACGGCCTCTGTGGTTGAGCGGGCTAAGCCTTTGCCGGCCTACCTCACTGCAACGCAGAGGCTCCGGGTTCGATTTCCGGTATAGTCAATTTCGGAAACGTATTTTCTCCGTTCTTACTATGGTCTGGGTGTCTGGGATCGGCCGCAGAGTGGTCCGTTGTATATTACCCATAACACAAGCGTAATTTCCTTAATTTGAGTATATACAATATGTTTGTTGTCTGCCGAATTTATTTCAAAAGATGAAGAAGCTTTCAAGTGGCACAAATATGGAACCTTAAAGAGGGCATACATATATGTGCCGTTTGGAGTTGAGACATTCGGTCCATCATCAAAGAGTTTCTTTAAAGAAATTTGCAAAAAACTGTTAAATGCCACCCGTGACCAAAAGGCTGGCGGATATTTCGTCCAACGAATAAGCATAGCCCATGGAAGTAATAAGTACTACGTGCATAGCCATAAAGCGCGGCGTTGCAGCCAGCCTCCTGGGCACGTTCCCACCTGGCAGCGGTTTGTTACATAGTCTTTAATTCATATTTAGGTATATGTTGGTTTATTTTTAGTATTCAAATATACTTTTTAAATTAGTTGTAAAAACAAAAGACTACACTTTTAAAAATTTATAATATTATAGATAATGAAGTTACTTTTGCAGCCATATGTGGCGTTGGGCTAGTGGCTTCGCTTAACGGCAAATATTTAAAATAATGCTATGTGCTTTCCAGTATATTCTGGATTTTTTATCGAATGATTAGAAAATCAGTGTTATATTTAGTATAAAGTTATTCTTAATGTTATGGCATATTTAAGACCTACATTATAAAAATAATAGTGTTTAGTTAAGAGGATAACATTTATTGGATTGTCAACGCTGTATAAATATTTCAAACCTGCTGCGAATCGAGTAGTCTTCGTTTTGAATTAAAATAAAACAGTAATCAAAGTTCTATGAGTTGCGTTTCATAAAACCCTTGGTTTTACCCAGGGGAAATCGACTGGGGTTATAGGCCGCGGGAAGGGGGATAAATCGGTACCCATGTGTAGGATTCGCCAAGTTATTGTGACACTAGCATCTCTAGGTAGAACTAAAGCTGCTATTGCCACTCTGACAGTTAGAGGTATACCCACTACAACCTCTGGGTGTTCCTTCCTGCACTTTATGTCAGGGCAACCGGAAAACAGAAGAAAAAAAGAAATAAATAAAAAACTTTTATTTGCCAAGTTTCCATTTTGTCTTTGTCGCAAGACACAGACAAAATGGAAAATAGACGAAACAAAATTTTTTTTTAGTTACATGCCACAATTCAGCAAATCAGGTTGGCACTCAGTATATGCTGTGTCAGAAGATATTCCTCAACAGCAGTAATTTTCAGTGCCTACCCCTGAGTCTACACATATTAGAGACATCCGTATAAAAATAATTATTTAATTTAGTCGTAGCCTATCGTTATCAGTACTGGAAATAAATTTGAACATAAAAAAAAATCATATTAATAAGAACGAAAAATAGATAATAATTTCCTGATTCGTTATATAAAACGACTAACATATAGTTCAAAATGTTGACAACCAATGTGTATAGAGAGTGAAATGATTGTTGGCCACACCACGCTTCTTCTATCGATCGGCGGGCGCGCACCGTGCTGCGTGCAGTCACTGTGTAGCTGTCACGTGCTCAACTTATTACACACTGACGAGTTTTTCAGCCTCGTATTTGTGTTTATTCCCAATTTCTGATACTGAATTAAATATAATCTGACTTTTTAACCCAAACATAACTAACTTCAGTTCCAGCTGCTCCCACTTGACTCCTTGCAGTGCCTGTCCGGATTGTCGACGATTCCGAACTTACAGACGGCTTAGAACCTTTAAGCCTTAAAAGGGACGTAGGCGCTCTAAGCACGTTCTACCGTCTGTACAATGGGGAGTGTTCTGAGGAGCTGTTTGGTTTGGTACCTACATCGCCATTTTACCACCGCACTGCTCGCTGGCGACTGGGAGTTCATTCACACTTCCTAGACACCTGGAAGTTATCTACTGTAAGTGGCGCTCGCTCTTTTATGCCTTATGTGAGCAAACTGTGGAATGAGCCAGATCCTGCGGTTTTTAAAGTCTCAACGAGGTACCCAACGTACCGGCCCCTTAGTGTTGCAGATGTCCATGGACGACGGTAGCCAATTGCCATCGAGTGGACCCGTCTGCCAGTTTGCCTATACGAAAACATAAAAAAACATCAAAACAAAGCAAAAATAGCTAAGGAGTAATAATACAATTTCCTGCGCTCGGCCTGTCGTAAGAGGCGACAATACAACCTAAAGCCAAGTGGCAGGGTATTTACCCGTGTGGATCGCTCTTATACTCTGGACCCCTGGTCTAGAGTATGCCGCCATAACAACCTTGAGTTGTGTTCCGGTCTCAGTAGCCAGGTTCCATCCTCCCTTAAGAGATCTGCAGCGTATTTGTAGCACTTTTGGTGTTGCAAGTGTCCATAGGTGATGGTAGCCGCTTTCTATCACGTGGGGCTGTCTGCCTGTCTGCTGAACTCATGCAGTAAAAATAATATTAAAATTATATACGCGCTAAGTGGCTAGCTTTAAGCATCATTCGTCTCTCGATTTCCCTCTCCAATTATGTGGGAAGAGTATATCTTTGATGAGTTATTCATACTTATATTGTATATCACATAGCTGACCGGGAAAACATTGTTTTGCCCTACAAATTATTTCTAGTGAATATTTTACTAGCCAAATAAAAAATAACTAAGTTATTTTACTCATTCATACTCCGTGTTGTTTGCTGGGTGAGAAGTGACATCGGCAGACGCCTGGCGAGGATAACTGATCGATCGATAACCGATCAGTTAGTTATCAACCACTGAGAATTGAAGATTATCACAGTACTAATATCGCTATTAAAAAATGGGGGTTGGTGGTAGAAGGGTGAAAACTAACGGTTAGATGTATTTTTAATGCGAAATCACTGGCACCGTAACGCGTTTCGTAACGAAGCAGTTTACCCTACCATAAGAAGTTATCACTTCAAAAATTGTCTAAAAAAGTTTGGGGTGGGCCACCTTTATCACTTTGGGTATAAAAAATATTTTGACCTATTCTGACACCTACCGAATATACACAAAAAAACCATTTTACAAAAATCGGTCCAGCCGTTTCAGAGGAGTTTGATTACAAACACTGTGACGCGAGAAATTTATATATCGCACCATTAAAATTATATAGACCTAAATCAAGATTTTGGTTTATTGAATTTGGATATCCATCATATAAAAAATAGGGTACAAAATTGAATAACTTCTTATTTTAATTAGGTCTCTTTAATTCTAAGGGTGCGATATATAGAAGATATTTTTTTCATAATATTAACATAAAACGTTTGTAAATAATTTCTTACAGCGCCATCTTTTAGTACAGAGTCATAAGTGGGTTTTATTTAAGAGCCATCTGTGTTCATCATCCTAAATTAGAAGACAAGTCAACGTGTTAGCAGCCTATTCTGCTACCTGAATCAAGTTAAATACAATTTTAATCGTGTAGAGGCGCTGTTAACATTTGTATTGTATTGCAATTGCAGGTCAACGACTATCTCTTTCACCTATCAATTAAGTTTTATAAGTTAGAAGGAGACAGAAAACCACAGTTGCCATGTAACGTAAACATAAATTTACTGTCATCAGTTGTTGAGCGAAATTCCATCGTGGCGGGCTTTATAGTATTGTTAACATACTTTAACATGTTTTAGTTAAAATAACATGGTTAAAATATATTCAATTATAATCGTATAATTCTGTGTGCATTATAAAGTGCTTTGTTTTTTAAATTTTGTGTTATTAAAAAGTTTAACTCCAAAAGTGGACGTAACGGTATAGCAAGTAGTAAGTGAACTTTTGTGCTGTATTGTATAGAATTTGAGTCATATATAAAACTATAGTTCAAAGCCTGTTTTCGAAACAAAAGGATCAAAATACGAAATGGAAGGGCATGTGTAAATTTTTCAACAGTTGACTTGTATGTGTCGGTAAGTAACTCTACTTGTTCCGCGGACTATAAAACTTTTTTACGAGCATAACCGCATGATTGTATTAAAACTTTAAAGTACTTGCATAAAAGTTTATAATAACTCGAGTTCCATTTTAGACTTGTGTATTCTCCAAAATAATTCAGCATTATTAGCTAGTTATGAATTTTTGATTCATGTCTAAAATCTTGAATTAAAAAAATAGTTGAGTAACTTTTTTTAAAACAAAATCAAATGGTTTTAATAAATAATGAGTTTGAGTCTTCTCCTTCTTAAAATAAAGCTTTTATTTAACCACCAATCACAGTCAACATTATTCTAACACACAAAAATAACTGTTGAGAAGTGATATAAAACCAAATTCAACTAAAATTCAGGTCATTATCAATATTCAAAGTTGCCATCTTTACCCAGATTTAATTTATCAAATGACCATAACCGGTTTGTGAATATTTTTTAATGATTCATAAAATGCCAAATGCTTGCTATCTGTGGCTGTCCATTTTGAGAGTTGTGCAAATGACCTTGCGTCAAAGGTCCGTATGCCATTCTCTAGTGGTTTGTCACGCACGTCTCGTGCAAAGAGAAAATATTAACTACCTATCTAAATTATTAATATGAATAACTAGTTTTGTTGTACTCCTATGAATGCTATTTGAGAAAAGCGAAATTATAAGCCAACACTCAGGAATGTCAATGAGCATAACATTATATACCTATTGGACTTCCTAAACTTAATCTTCTTAGCTAAGTGACTAACGGACTTGCGGCTCATCGGAACAACGTGGGATTGAATCGTGGCCGAGAATCACACTTCACTTAGGTAGCTCCTCTAGTCTAACGTGAATATTCTTATAATTCTTCCCTACTGTGAAGAAAAACTATTCTCGGGAATATTTTGAAGTGATAACTTCTTATGGGTGGGTAAACCGCATCGTTACGTAACGCGTTACGGCGCCAGTCTGTCTGGCTTCCCTTTCTCTCACATTAGATTAGTTCAAGTTATCACTTCTGTTGGGAGTCCCAAGACTCACAGCCTCTTTTCTTTTTTCCCTTTGTTTAGAGTGGGTTTTGACGCTTAGTGGCCACGTCGCCTTCGGAAGTCTTGTACGTCGATACTTGCGATGTGTGAAACCCGCGAAACGTACTTTAACAAGCGCAATAGGTGTGTACCGTTTATTAATCTAAAAACGGGAGGTTCGAGCTGAGTAGTAGGCCTTTTATTCGCTGTTTATACGTCATATTATTTTGTTAGGAATGATTATCGTATCCTATTTAAGTTAATTTTTCCTCAGCTAAGTGTGGTTTAATAAAAATAGTTTCAAATAATTTAATTTCTCTTGCTAAATATACGAAAATACGTAAAAGTACATTATTTACAAGTTCTTATGAAATAATTTTCATGTATCATTCAATAAAACAAAAAATCATGTTTACTATCATACAAAACTTTTTTTTTAATGAAGAATCCCTTTCGATGTAGAGCCACTTTCATAGCGATGCGCATTTATAGGGGTTCTGTTTGAATTGGGGGGTCTATTTTTGGTCGTCCAGGAAACATAATCAAGAAATGCGTCGAAACATGTAATTAACGACAAATAGAGGGTAGAGCTGATAATCCTTTCAAATTCAAAAGAATTAATTCTGGATGACATTTGTATTTCTGGACCGACGACCTACGCAAGGTCGCCGGTAGGCGCTGGATGAGAAAGGCAGCAGATAGGTATGAGTGGCGCCGTCTTGGGGAGGCCTACGTCCAGCAGTGGACTGTGAATGGCTGACGACGACGACGACGACGACGACATTTGTATTTTATCGTCTACTAGCTGTGCCCTCGACTTCGTCTGCGTGTAATTTTTTCGCGGAACCCTAAAAAAGTAGCCTACGTTACTTTTTGTAACATCAGCTAGTGGTAATCCCGTCAAAATTGATCCAGACAGACAAATTAAAAAAAAAGATTTTTCAAGTGATAACTTCTTATGGGAGCGTATACTGCTTCGTTACGTAACGCGCTACGGCACCAATCTGTCTGGCTTCCCTTTCTATCAGTGCGCGGGTTCGATCCTGGCCGGAACGCGTGCATCACTTGGGCAGTTTCTGACCTAATGTGGATATCGTTATAATTATTATATATTACCACGTGCTAACAACGGTGAAGGAAAACATCGTGATGCAATCTGCACATCGAGATAACCGATGTGTCAAACCTGCCAAGCCGCCGTGGACAATCGTGGCAGGTATACTATCGGTTCCCCCCCTATAGTGGAAGGCCCGTGCCCAGTGGTGGGACAGTTATAGACTCTCTTCTCTTTTCTTTAACCATATCCCAATTAATTGGGGTCGGCACAATGTCTTTCTGTTCCACATTCCTCTATTCTGACATACATCTTCTGTCACATCACAAACCATCATATCATCCTTCACACAATACATCCATCTTGTAGTTTAACATCCTTTTCGTCACGTGACTGACAGTTATAGACTGTTATTATATGTATTATTTGGAGATCAAAAAATCAGTCCTTAGACGACCTCGTGGTAGTCTAATAGGTCATACAGTTAATACAGTCATACAGAATCTTGAAATGGATTCCAGGAAACGGTAAAATAACTTATTACAATAATCAACTAATCTCTTTGCAATCATTACAACAAAAATTAATAAAGCACGTTCTGACACAAAAGAATTCAGACAGAATCACTTAAATGTTACAGTAATTCTATTATTTTAGCAATAAGTAATTAACAACCGACGTTATTATGTCGAAGAGGTACCATTATGTAATTAACTTAGTAGAAATAAGTAATTTTTTGTCTGGTCGAGATGTTTTTTGTAAGCTCGTGGATACGAGTCTTGTGCGATTTTTCATCCGTGTAGGAACGAAGAATAAATTTACGACCTTATAATAATTTCGTTAAGAAACTATTAGGCATCTCTTAAGTAGGAGAATCAAACACAGACCCTAATCAATGATTATCTTTTTATTGGACTAAAGAAGAGTTTTTTTTTTATTGCAGGAGATCAGCAGACAGGCAGACGGCCCACTTGATGGACAGCGGTTACCATCGCCTATGGACATTTGCAACACCAAAGGTGCTACGAATGCGCTGCTGCTCTCTTTAGGGAGCCTGGAACCTGGTCACTAATGCCGGAACACAACACAAGGTTGTTATGGCGACATACTCTAGACCAGGGGTGGTAGCCATCCAGTCGGGCAAATGCCCTACCACCTGGCTGTGGGTTGTTTTGTCGCCTCTTACGACAGGCCGCCAGGCCGCAGGAAATTGTATTCTTTCTCCGTTCCTGCACGGATGTTATTAGTTTATGGGTAAGATTGTCACTAATCAGTTGCTGGGCAGTTTTTTTAAATTTTTAAGAAACGATTATAAATTATAAGTAAGGCCCTTAAATTCCTGCGGCCCTGTGGAATGTTGTAAGAGATTTTTATTTTTTTGAGTCAGAGGGAAATATATTTCATACACTACCGCGTCCTTTATTGGAATTAGATTAAAGAAATCAGAGTTATCCACTGTAGATGGCGCAGATTACAGAGTCAAATGCCGGCTTGTGTTGAGACTGAGCAAGGTACCCCTATAAAAAAGGTAATCCATGGGCTGATACCCCACTAAAACACGCTGCTTATCATGTGCCCTGCGCTCGTGGTAGGAAAAGCATGAGACTTAGAACGTCAGCCAGGTGATAAGGCATTTGCGTGTCCGGTCTAGAATATGCTGCCATAATAACCTCGCGTGTTGCGGCCATCAATGGCCAGCTACCAGTCATCCCTTGGAAGCTGACAGCGCATTGGTAGCGACATTTTATCAGGTGGGTCATTAGTCTTACGAGACTTGAAGGTAGTACCTAGATTCTACTTTTCGGGAAACACTGACTCTGGTAGTGCATCCACAACTCTGCCGTGCGTAAAACGAATGTGGAGGCGAACGTTTCATACAATTTGGTATAGATACGAGACTGGATAGGAAATTTTAACAAGTAATCGAAACAGCTAGGTTTGCAATAATGCGGCATTATTTGGGCTAAAGTTAAAGGTATGGGCCTTTTTACGCAGATGTGGCGATGGATGTATTGCGCAATTTGAAATGCTACATTTTTGATGACGTTAAATATTGACAGATAACGTATGTATACACACTAATACGGCTATGCTTTTACGACGTTTTTTTTTAACGCTTTAAATAAGATGTATATCACTAACGCAGATGAATCCCAGCACAAGAGATATTAATAAAATACAATACCCTTTATTGTACTACATCAACATTACATAGAATAAATACATAATAAACTTACTTACTAAAAGGTAAGTACAATGGGCAGCCTTTAAAAGCAATATCTTCCAGGCGACCTTTGGATGGACAAGATCTAATTGCTTAGACAGTGTTGACGTGCAGTTGAAATAGATATTAATATTGTTAAGAGTTTAGCGGGACTCGTATTAAAATAAATGCAGAAGGTTGTAATTCAATAAAACGCGCAAAGTCCGTCACTATTAGATTCCCGATTGTAGTACACACGTCAAGCTATGATCGTCGTTCTCGCTCGACTGCCCCCCTTCCTCAATCAGGCCATCATTTTATACTGCACGAATGCAATCTGTCCGCCCGGCAACGTGGACTTGTACTTTAAAATCCATAACACCTGACCACAGCCGCAAGCGGCTGTAAACTAATATGATAGAATAATAGACCGCTCTCTAGAAACGTATGCCAATAAATAGTATACAAAAGAAGACGATCATAATTACAATAGTTTAAATGTTATTAGTTCAGATGCCGACGGGTAATAAATGTGCTTCTACAAATCTGTATGTGGAACCTGTCGAACCTTTGTCGAACCTGTGGAACCTTTGTCGGCGCCTAGTCTGTAATTCTGTAATAAAATAAATGCTATACATATATACTATTATAGTGCTTCTTCACAAGTCATTAAATGACATTAGGACATAAAAGAGGGACTAACATAGACAAAACCGCGGGAAATATATTAATTTCAAATAAAACAACAAATATTTAAATGAAATAAAATAACATGTATTTATTGACTGTTTTCAAGGTTAAATAGATTCAGATGGCTGGCAAGCTAACAAGGACAGCGTTTTACATACAAACTTATACATTATGTATATATCGTATGTTTACTTCGTTCGGATAGTCGATGATTGTATCACGTAAGTTGAGATTTTAGCTGAATGTGGGCTGATTGGCTGAATGGGCTCTCTCTTTGGAAAAACCAATCTTCTTTCGTTCTTGTTTTAATTCTGGAACTTTAGAGCATGAATAATCAATACGATTTCCTGCGTTGGGGCGGCCTGTTGTAAGAGGCAATAAAAACGACAATTGGGGGGCTGTGATTACTTTTTGCGAGGCAGTAATGTCTCTCAAGGAGACTGCAGAACGCAATAGGGAGAGGAGTTCTGCAGCGCGTGCTAATGCGTCTACTCGAGGTCGCCGGCCTTCAGCTGGCACTCGGAGAGGCAAGTACGCGCACTGCTTCCCGCCTTAAATTAGGTTCCGTTCGGGGGCCCTTAGCTAGCTAGGTAAGCAAGGGACCATCGACCCCCGTCTACCGAAGTGGGGTGTGTTCTCCCAGGGCACACTCCAGGCACTTTGTTGCGCTGGACCGGCTGGGGGTAACTATGTTCTAAGTCTCGCCTTTCCTTCACAAACTAAAGCGCAGGGTCGACAGAGAGGAGGGGGTTTTTAGTGGGTATTGTGGTTGCTTGCCCGTATGCAGCTTCCTCAGTCTTTCCACACTATTCTGAGTCGATCGGATCACTGTGAAGAGCATACTATTGCTGCAGTGATACCGACCCCGACCGACGTGTGTCGTTCCCTAGTAACGACCCAGTTTGTGCGTAAATCGGTAGCATTTTCCCTCGCCTCAAAAAAAAGAGGCAATAAAAAAACTACAGCCAGTTGGTTAGGGTTCGCCAGTCTGACCTTGAGTTGTGTTCCGGCATTAGTGGCCCAGGCCCCAGTCTCGCTTTAGAGAGCGGCAGCGCACTGGGAACGCCTTTGGTGTTGCAAATGTTTACAGGCGATGGAACCGCTTTCCATCAAGTGGGCACAAGTGTATTAAAAATACATAGTGACTTGGCTTGTGTGATTTGACATTGATTATAGATTTGATGGAATATATATTGCTAGAGAGTAAAAAAATGTAGTTCACGTTTTTTACCTACATTATGGCCAGGCTTTTTTTTATAACGCAGGGGGAATGTCTTTGGACACCATCCTCGGGTCCTTCGGGGGAAAGGCCAAAATGCAGGCATAAGGCCTACATCGAGGGTGTGTGGGACTCTCAGCGACCGGTTCTCCACGCTCGCTTCCAAAACGAAGCTGTCGCGAGAAACGGCCGCCAAACTACCCACTAAACCTAAACCTGCGCCCCATTTGTAGCGCTTTTACGGGGCGTCACGGGATCTCGTACAGAGTAACTGCACCATGACGCCCCTACGCTCTGTAATTGGGTCACCCCGGGGAGCAGGACGACCCACTTCGTACAGCAGGGGGGGAAAGTCCACTGTCACCCCCGTAACAGCGGCCCCATGTGACGGTATCTATGGGAGGAGAAGATTCGCGTAGCGGCGCCTGCGACCGCCGGCCCGCCTCCTGCGAACGGGGTCCGCGTACGCGTCCTCCTCCCTTGCTCTTTCAGCGGCCTCCTTCTGCAACATGACGGATTCACAGAAGGAGGAAACCGCAAGCCAAGAATGTTGACCCTGGAGCATGGCTTCAACCATGCTATGAAGTGAACTCACAGGGCCAACAACGTTCTCTAGGAGGGCCCTCTGGGGCCCCCAAGCGGCGCACTCCACGAGCGTGTGAAACGCCGTGTCTTGGAGTGCGCCGCACTCGTGGCAAGACGGGGAAGGTTCCCGCCCCACTGTTTGGTGTAGATACTTACCAAAGCAGCCGTGCCCGGTAAGTATCTGCACCATCCTGAACGTCAGGGTCCCGTATTTCCGGGAGACCCAGCGAGCCAAGTGGGGTCGTATCGCCTCCACCGTCACGATTCCAGCTTCTGGGAACCCTTACGTTACCTAACGCCTTAGTTCCTATTATTTCAAAGAAAGAAAATATTTATAAAACAATTGGAATATCTGTTATTCAAACATTTCGTCCGTAATAGACTAGACAGCTTATTTAAATCGAAATGAAATTAAGAAAACGTAATATCTAAGCACAAATAATAATATTTCATTAATTATTCTGTTTAATTACGCAGTGTCAGCAAAGCGTGCAAAACGTGCATTTATGAAATAACGTTTGTTTTGTACTGTACATAGAATTATTTTAACTATGCCTGGTATTAAATAATGTTACGCACAAAAAAGTGGTTCAGAATCAACGAGAATAAAGAGGCTCATTCATATTTTCCATGGGAGAATTGCAAGTTAGCTACCTAGTAAATTAGTACACGGTCTTCTTTCAGAATTGACACACAAATTCTTGCTTAATGTTTGTATTTACCAAGAATTGATGACTCGATACTTATTATCGACTAGCTGACCCGGCGAACTTCGTACCGCCATATTTTCTAAATTCCCAAAAGACTTTGTTTCATGACACAAAAACAAAATCACCATAATCGGCCCACGTGATTAGGAGGATTCTAGAACCCGATCTCAGCGCCACCTACTGGTTCTAATTGCACATCTAAACCATCCGACAACGCACTCAAATACACAAAAACATAATCACCAGAATCGTTCCCGGTGATTAGGAGGATTCTAGAACCCGATCTCAGCGCCACCTACTGGTTCTAATTGCACATCTAAACCATCGGACAACGCACTCAAATACACAAAAACATAATCACCAGAATCGTTCCCGGTGATTAGGAGGATTCTAGAACCCGATCTCAGCGCCACCTACTGGTTCTAATTGCACATCTAAACCATCCGACAACGCACTCAAATACACAAAAACATAATCACCAGAATCGTTCCCGGTGATTAGGAGGATTCTAGAACCCGATCTCAGCGCCACCTACTGGTTCCAATTGCACATCTAAACCATCGGACAACGCACTCAAATACACAAAAACATAATCACCAGAATCGTTCCCGGTGATTAGGAGGATTCTAGAACCCGATCTCAGCGCCACCTACTGGTTCTAATTGCACATCTAAACCATCCGACAACGCACTCAAATACACAAAAACATAATCACCAGAATCGTTCCCGGTGATTAGGAGGATTCTAGAACCCGATCTCAGCGCCACCTACTGGTTCTAATTGCACATCTAAACCATCCGACAACGCACTCAAATACACAAAAACATAATCACCAGAATCGTTCCCGGTGATTAGGAGGATTCTAGAACCCGATCTCAGCGCCACCTACTGGTTCTAATTGTACATCTAAACCATCCGACAACGCACTCAAATACACAAAAACATAATCACCAGAATCGTTCCCGGTGATTAGGAGGATTCTAGAACCCGATCTCAGCGCCACCTACTGGTTCTAATTGCACATCTAAACCATCGGACAACGCACTCAAATACACAAAAACATAATCACCAGAATCGTTCCCGGTGATTAGGAGGATTCTAGAACCCGATCTCAGCGCCACCTACTGGTTCTAATTGCACATCTAAACCATCCGACAACGCACTCAAATACACAAAAACATAATCACCAGAATCGTTCCCGGTGATTAGGAGGATTCTAGAACCCGATCTCAGCGCCACCTACTGGTTCTAATTGCACATCTAAACCATCGGACAACGCACTCAAATACACAAAAACATAATCACCAGAATCGTTCCCGGTGATTAGGAGGATTCTAGAACCCGATCTCAGCGCCACCTACTGGTTCTAATTGCACATCTAAACCATCCGACAACGCACTCAAATACACAAAAACATAATCACCAGAATCGTTCCCGGTGATTAGGAGGATTCTAGAACCCGATCTCAGCGCCACCTACTGGTTCCAATTGCACATCTAAACCATCGGACAACGCACTCAAATACACAAAAACATAATCACCAGAATCGTTCCCGGTGATTAGGAGGATTCTAGAACCCGATCTCAGCGCCACCTACTGGTTCTAATTGCACATCTAAACCATCCGACAACGCACTCAAATACACAAAAACATAATCACCAGAATCGTTCCCGGTGATTAGGAGGATTCTAGAACCCGATCTCAGCGCCACCTACTGGTTCTAATTGCACATCTAAACCATCCGACAACGCACTCAAATACACAAAAACATAATCACCAGAATCGTTCCCGGTGATTAGGAGGATTCTAGAACCCGATCTCAGCGCCACCTACTGGTTCTAATTGTACATCTAAACCATCCGACAACGCACTCAAATACACAAAAACATAATCACCAGAATCGTTCCCGGTGATTAGGAGGATTCTAGAACCCGATCTCAGCGCCACCTACTGGTTCTAATTGCACATCTAAACCATCGGACAACGCACTCAAATACACAAAAACATAATCACCAGAATCGTTCCCGGTGATTAGGAGGATTCTAGAACCCGATCTCAGCGCCACCTACTGGTTCTAATTGCACATCTAAACCATCCGACAACGCACTCAAATACACAAAAACATAATCACCAGAATCGTTCCCGGTGATTAGGAGGATTCTAGAACCCGATCTCAGCGCCACCTACTGGTTCTAATTGCACATCTAAACCATCGGACAACGCACTCAAATACACAAAAACATAATCACCAGAATCGTTCCCGGTGATTAGGAGGATTCTAGAACCCGATCTCAGCGCCACCTACTGGTTCTAATTGCACATCTAAACCATCCGACAACGCACTCAAATACACAAAAACATAATCACCAGAATCGTTCCCGGTGATTAGGAGGATTCTAGAACCCGATCTCAGCGCCACCTACTGGTTCTAATTGTACATCTAAACCATCCGACAACGCACTCAAATACACAAAAACATAATCACCAGAATCGTTCCCGGTGATTAGGAGGATTCTAGAACCCGATCTCAGCGCCACCTACTGGTTCTAATTGCACATCTAAACCATCGGACAACGCACTCAAATACACAAAAACATAATCACCAGAATCGTTCCCGGTGATTAGGAGGATTCTAGAACCCGATCTCAGCGCCACCTACTGGTTCTAATTGCACATCTAAACCATCCGACAACGCACTCAAATACACAAAAACATAATCACCAGAATCGTTCCCGGCGATTAGGAGGATTCTAGAACCCGATCTCAGCGCCACCTACTGGTTCTAATTGTACATCTAAACCATCCGACAACGCACTCAAATACACAAAAACATAATCACCAGAATCGTTCCCGGTGATTAGGAGGATTCTAGAACCCGATCTCAGCGCCACCTACTGGTTCTAATTGCACATCTAAACCATCGGACAACGCACTCAAATACACAAAAACATAATCACCAGAATCGTTCCCGGTGATTAGGAGGATTCTAGAACCCGATCTCAGCGCCACCTACTGGTTCTAATTGCACATCTAAACCATCCGACAACGCACTCAAATACACAAAAACATAATCACCAGAATCGTTCCCGGTGATTAGGAGGATTCTAGAACCCGATCTCAGCGCCACCTACTGGTTCTAATTGCACATCTAAACCATCGGACAACGCACTCAAATACACAAAAACATAATCACCAGAATCGTTCCCGGTGATTAGGAGGATTCTAGAACCCGATCTCAGCGCCACCTACTGGTTCTAATTGCACATCTAAACCATCCGACAACGCACTCAAATACACAAAAACATAATCACCAGAATCGTTCCCGGTGATTAGGAGGATTCTAGAACCCGATCTCAGCACCACCTACCGGTTCTAATTGCAAATCTAAACCATCCGGGAACGCACTCAAACACACATTCATTCATTGGTGCTCCGCTCCTATTGCTCTTAACGTGATGGTTTATAGCCTATAAACCTTCCTCGATAAATGGGCTATCTCATACAGAAAAAAATCAAATCAAACCAGTAGTTCCTGAGATTAGCGCGTTGAAGCAAACAAACAAAGAAACACACTTATCAGATTTATATATTAATATATATAAGATAAAACTCTCTCACCGAAACCACACCGTGTCAAAATCTCTGCTTCTATTATGTTACGTTGTAGAGAAATTACATTCAGGCTGTTATAAGCTGTTTAAGAAATTAAAGGTTTTTATTTATCCCACGGGAACTCTTTAATTTTTCGGGATCAAAAGTATCCTATATGTTGACCAGGGATATAAACTATCACCATACAAAATTTCATGTAAATCGGTCTAGTCGTTTCGGAGCTTAGCCGCTACAAACAGAAAAAAAAATTCTAAAAAAATCCAAATTAGTTCTATTTCACTTCTTACATCCCCCTGACTCGGTTTTTAGCATTTTTTTAATTGTACAGAAATTCGGCCTCTACAATTTTATTATAAGTATAGATATGAATTCTTTAAAAAGTTCTTTTTGTTAAAACAGAACGTTTCCTTTCATCTTATGAAACAATGCCGAGCGCTGGCCAATACACTTGCACAATCAAGTGAAAACAGCTTGGCGCGATGACTATTGTTTTTGTACCAAACCTAATATAGTCCATAGAAAGTGTAAGGAGACAAAGGAGCCTATGACGGACTTCTTTGAAAGCATAGTTTCGCCACTGTCCACATCAAATATGATAATGTTACACGCCGACAAAGTGAATACACCTGTAGTATATTACCTCCCCCCCCCACATTTGGACTTCTTTTGTTTACTTTGTATTGTTAAAATTTGTAATTAAGAAAAACATCCTATTGTTATTGTGCTCGTATATGGCCGCAGGTATGCAGATTACGTTTCCTTGGAAAATTCAGTCCAAGCGGTCAGTTGTTGTATTGCACAGTTTAGTATAAAACAATGCTCGAACGGAGGAGTAAGTCAAGCGAGGATTACAATACGAGCAAGACGTTTAATTCGATAAGCTATATGTGACGGATTTTGCGCGTGATATTGAATCGTGCTGTTTGTACTGGTTGTGTCCAGAGTTATATTTGTGCCTGTTTTATACGTGTTTGTATAGTTCTAATAAATTCTATAGTAATTTCAATGGCATTTTAATTCGAGTCCCGCACTCGTAACAATAGTATTTCCAACATATACTATAGAACGATATCTTATACTTGACCTATGAATTTGATTAATACTTCTTAGGGGGCGTCCATAAATTACGTGAGGTGTTTTTTTTTGTTTCAATCAGAAAAAAAATTGCGTGATATTTGCCGAAACCCCCCCTCTCTCCAACGTAAGATAAGATGAGATTTGACTAGACCCCCTCCCCCCCTTAAACACCTCACGTAATTGATGGACGCCCCCTCACTATTTTAAAGTGACTGATTATAATTAAAATCAAGGTTTTTTTGTTTTATTTACGTCATTTTCATGTTACAATGTATTACTTATCTGACTGTTTAAAGTAACGCACTAAGGGCATTGGGAATAGTGAAAGTTAACATGCATATCTAGATAATTTCTAATAACTTGTTTTTTTAAAAGGTTTAAATACAAGCTTTTGAGATCCTATATTAATATCATGTAGCAGCAGAGTGCTAGCCAAGACAAGTAAAACGTGCCCAAACACGACGGGTCTATCTTGTTTAGTACAGGAGTTCCTATGGCCACCTTTCGACTCGATCAGATCAGCTCCATGGTATCATATTATTGCATTGTCACGCGATATACACATGCGTGCAAAATTTCAGATCAATCGGAAACCGGGAAGTTGGTCAATAACTTGCAAGATTCCACCCGAACTTACATACATTGGTTCCTCCATTGCAAGTTAAATGAAAGCTTCTAAAAACCGTATTAATTGATTGAAATAGATACTGATGTGGGAGATTATTTGTGATATGGAAGAAAATGGAACTACAAACAGCCGCCATCTTGAATTGATTCAGATCGAATATTTTTTTCAACTTTATACTTTTCATATAGCTATAACCATTTTTATGCAATCGATTATTGTCAATACTCAGGAATAATCGTCAATCGAATCTCAAGTCATGATTGCAGAACGTCACATCTCTAGACTTAACAAATCGATGTCATCTGTCAGGTGTTCCCATACCATCCTCTATGAAGTAGTATAGTTATTTCTGGCAATAACGTAGGTGACGCCTTAAGGAAAAACCAATGTACCGATTCTGATGGAATTTTATGTATAAATAGAAATAAGAAACTTCAGCTTTATATATTAGTATAATATTAATACGTAAATCAAAAACAACACTTATAGTTTATATTGAGAAAGAATATTTTTGTTTAATTATGCATAAAAAATATATTAAATCATCACCATGTATTTGACACAACGCATATAATATATACTCTTTTGTTTATTGTTATAGTAGTCAAATGTATAGTGTAGCCTTGCCGAAGTCTGTGATTATAGAATTCTAGTCTTTGATAACAGAACCTTTCTAATGTTCAAATTTATAATTTAAACTAATTATGGTCGAATTTCGACCACTAGGCGACCACTTGTTACTTTATGTGTTTGATTCACTTGCAAAGAAAAAACAGGTTTATTTTTAGAACATATACATATGTTCTAAAAATTAACCTGTTTTTCTTTCTTCTTTTTCTAAGCACACCAAAATAAATAATTTAATTAAAGGATTTGAATTAATGGAAATTCTAAACCATAGAACGATGTTGGTGTTTCAGGAAAAAAAGCATTTCAATGCATAAATAATGAATTGTGGAATTGCCATGTAATTTACTCATCGTTGCTTTGAATTATAATATGCCCATGTTATTATTCAAAATAATTACTGAAATACAACGAAATCATTCTATTCATGTGATTCATAGCAATTGTGGGTATATTAAATAAACCGCACAAATATTTGCATTGTTACTGTATATGCTTTAATCTGTATTTATTTATAAAATAGATTATTTTTAGTATTTAATAAATGAAAACATTATATTGTTCACCAAAATCAAAACTACGTTCTTAAAAACTAGATACAATAAACATTGAACACAGGGAGGCCTTATCGCTTACTGATCGATAGCAAAGTTTATGTAAAAAAAGTCTGATTTTTTTTATCCCGGGGATCCCTTCGTAAATTGGGCGGTTTGAAGTGGCGCATAATAATTAGCTTATTTCTGACACAGTTTTCATTAAAACGATACCTTACATTCTTTTTTAAATGCTGTGATATTTTGTGTCCCGGGAATATCAAGTCGCGGGCATATCCTATTATGGCAATAAGTTTTAGTTTCATTTCAACCTCTTTTCATACAGCAAGCCTTCTACTTGTTTGTCCTTTTTAGGCAATTAAAGTCAATTGTTTTCTGTCTTTTTTCTTTTCATTTTTTTCCTTCTTCAGCCAATCTCAGTCCACTGCTGGACTGAGGCGTCCTCAAGTACGCGCCACATATCCCGGCCTCCCGTCTTCCTCATCCAGCCCCTGCCGGCGATCTTGCGCAGGTCGTCAGTCCACCGGGCTGGCGGGCGTAATACGCTACGTTTGTCGAGACCTGGTCTCCATTCCAGGACTCGTTTGCTCCATCGGTCCTGCGACAGACGTGCCCGACCGACCGGATTGTTTTCCTATTTGTATTAAAATTTTATAAACAATTGATTAATTTATAACAACAAATGTAACCGTCAAACCTAGTTCATTGTATGTCCCATTGTTATTGCCACCGAACTATACTGGACTGTTTAAATTAAACATTAAATTGTATAATGTTTATTTTCACACGATCGTAGCGACGTCGCGAAGGCTGTACGTACAGCCATAAGCAAAGGCTGTATTTACGAGTACATTGAAAAACACATAGACAGACGATGTTGTTATCAGGTCACCTACTTCTCAGCATTGTTACATTTCATATGCATGATTAGTAGCTAGTAGCTTCATTAAGCTGCAATTGTATAACAACGAGGGTATTGTTTCGGACTGTATGTACTATTTTAGTACGATACTGTGGATGAACTCTACTTGTGTACTGTATTAGTACAATCCCTTGGTAGAACTTTGCTTGTATGTACTATGTCAGTGAATTCCCGTGATAGAGGTCTTCTTGTATGTACTATGTTAGTGTTATCCGTGCAGGAACGGAGAAAGAATACAATTTCCTGCGGCCCGGCGGCCTGTCGTAAGAGGCGACAAAACAACCCACAGCCAGGTGGTAGGGCATTTGCCCGACTGGATGGCGACCACCCCTGGTCTAGAGTATGCCGCCATAATAACCCTGTGTTGTGTTCCGGCATCAGTGACCAGGTTCCAGGCTCCCTAAAGAGAGCAGCAGCGCATTCGTAGCACCTTTGGTGTTGCAAATGTCCATAGGCGATGGTAACCGCTGTCCATCAAGTGGGCCGTCTGCCTGTCTGCTGATCTCCTGCAATAAAAAAAAAAATAAAATAAAAAAAAAAACCCGTAATTGAGCTCTGATTGTATGTACTATGTTAGTACAATTATGTGGAAGTACTGCTTGTATGCTTAAGATTTCCAGAGGAGTAGGATCAGCTACTCTCCCACCAAATCCAAAAGCTGATCAAACTACCCTGGCACGAAAATTCTATTCATGTTTAATATTGGTACAGCTCAGGTTCAAAATATTCCACCTGCATATTTGTAAAAACACAATTTATTGCCTTTCGGCATTTGAACTAATTTTTATTCTTTTTTGATAGTCTTCTTTTATTTACTTGTTATTGGCATACGTTTCTAGTCTATTGTTCTATGTACTCGTTTATGGCCGGCTAAATCAACAGCCATGTGTTGCGGATTATGTTGACTACGATACGGGCTCATTTGTATTTGTGAGGTATAAAACGACGGCCTGATGGGGAGAGAGGGCAGTTCAGCGACAACTACGATTAAGGCGTGACCTATGTACAATAGGGAATCTAATAGTGACGGACTTGGCGCGTTTTATTGAATTCCGACTTTCTGCATTACGTTTGGATTTGTTGTGTTTGGTTATATACTAACAGGTAAAGAGAAATGTGTTTTATTTCGAATTAAATAACTTTGAATTTTATGTGCTTATCTCTTTTTAGTGTCACTTTTTAGTTTCATCGATTTTCAAATCACAACGCATCTAAAAAAGTTTCACTTCAAAATATTAAACACTTGTCCGGTTTTTTCTCGAACATATCTGGCAACCCTAATCCTGGGTCAACGTATGATACTTTTTATTCCGATTAATGTCGTCGATTTCATGTGACAGATATAGTCTATAGACATAAGCTTTTTTAAAAAGGTTTTTAAATACAAGCTTTTGAGATCCTGGATATCATGTAGCAGCGTGCTAGCCAAGACAAGTAGAACAAGCCCAAACACGACGGGTCTATTTTGTTTAGCACGGGAGTTCTTATGGCCACCTTCCGACTCTATCATCAGATCAGCTCCATGATACCATATTCTTGCATTGTCACGCGATATACATATGCGTCCAAAATTTCAGCTCAATCAAAACCGGGACGTTGGTCTAATTTAACTTGCAAGATTCCACCCGAATTTACATACATACATTTATACATACTTTTTAAGTTAAACAAAAGCTTGTAAAATAGATGTCGTTGCATTCGCATTTTATTAGTGGCGCCGTTGCAATTTACCAATAAACATGTGGTGGCACCGCTTACGAAGTTTCACTAACACTACTGGTATGTAGTAATACTAATGTGTAACACTTGTGAAAACTTAAGAAAAATATTGCACTATACTATTTTCCGTAATAATCTCAACGGTATAAAAACTTGAAGTATGACTTGCGACAAGTATGGCAAGTTACGCAATGGGCTTCTAGGAAAACTTGTTTAGACACCTATCTAATGGCTAAGTTGCTCAGATTGTGTGGAATGTCCTAATAAGAAGCGATTCCTACTAGTATCACCGGTTTACAAACTTCCTATTGATGGGGTTGGTTCTCATGTTTTTAAGAAAACGGAAGTTACGGTACATTCTTCTCATATACAGATTGCGTTTCATACAGGTGGGAGTGGAATATTCTGAAAAAAATTAAATTGAGTGTAAGCATCGGTAACAGCTGAATCACCAAACTGACCCCAAATTCGATCTTTTGGTCCATACGCCCTTCAAATGTTGACGGCGTATGGACCATTACATTACAGAACATTATTTTATGTTTTATTTATATTTATTGGACTGCGTTGTCTTCAAATAAATAAATAATTATTATAATGAATTATTACATTACATTAGTAAGTGTTTTCCAATAGTATTCGTCATATTTTTTTTGTTTCGCTGCGTCTATCCTGAGTCTTTGTAAAACCCGTAGGGGAAGACCAGCGCTGGTCGCGTCAACCAGCATCATACTGAGTTAGGACCGATTTAGAACTTCATTTCCTAGTTGTATTTTCTTATTTACGAGTATAAGTATGATTTGGTTTGTATGTAGTTCTAAATAAATGTTTATTCTTTTCCCCTTTTTTGTCATTCAATGCAATGCCATTGAATGACTCAATTGTATGATTACTTTGGTTGATGCGTCCGAATTGTAAGACAGAAGTGAGCGTTGTAATATCAGCATTGCTATCGTAGATTATGATACAATGGTCACTGTCTGCTAACTGTAACATAATGACCGATGTAACGGTGGCGGACGGCCGTCGTAGGTCAACCGAGGCGGTTTGCCAACCGTACTTAACAATAATACTTCCTCCGTTGACTTAGTGACCCAAAGTGGGTCTTAGCCTTCGAAATATCAACATGATATTTTTTCCTGCCCGTGCAGTTTCTTGCTATAGGATCGAAGCTTCAACAGGTCAGCCTCTAGTGTGTTTTTCCAGCAATATTGGGGACGCCCGACCAGACGCCAACCTACCGCCCGTCCCAAATATGCTTTCCTCATGCGATTCTCTCTCATTTTTTCTACGTTACCGAGCCAGCGAAGGCGGTGGACTTTTATTTGTCCTATTACGTTTGGCTCGGCCACGACATTCTCAGTTTCTCCAGCTATCATCTTCTCTCTTTGTTGGTCCCAGAGTCCAAAGCGAGCCCACAGAACGAACAAGGGACGTTCGAGGATTGGACAGGGGTTTCAGAAAAGAAGAAAAAGATTTATTTAGAACGACAATAAAAACCACTTGAACTATTTAAATAAAAACTATAAGTTCTAAATTGATCTAAGATCAATTTATAAGTTCTAAATTGATCTAAGATCAATTTAGGACTAAACTTACTTAGCAAAATTGCCTGTTAAAATTGACTAGCGCTGATCTGCCGCTAGGGCCATTAGTGACATACACGGACACAGGCAAATGAAAAATACATTGTTGCGAGTCGCGAGACTCGATTTAAAATGCCGTTAGAACTACTATAGAGTTTATAAGAAATATACAAACACGAAGGTACAAATATAACCGAACACAACAAGTCTAAACGTAATGTCTAATTACTTTATTAGACTAATCACTAAAAGATTCCCGATTGTAATACACACGTCTTGCTACGATCGCGGCTATCGCTCGATTGTCTGCCTCCCTCCATCAGGTCATCTTTTTATACTGCGCAACTGTAATCTCCCCGTATCTAAGTCGACTTTAATCCGACACACCTGGCTAATGACTGCCATAAAAGATTACATACAACAATTGTCTGTTTTCTAATCACAATTTTTAAACACAACATAAACAAAAGAACACCATAGAAGAATCTAAATGTTATTAGTTCAAATGCCGACAGGTAATTAAAATGTGTTTTTACAGATATGCTGCAAATGCTATGATATGTGGATTTGTTTTTGTCGGCGCCTCAGATGTAACAATATGAAGTGAACGTACAAAAATTAAGTTTTAGTGGGTATCACAAACTGGTGTAGTACAACAGCATTTGTGCGGAGATGCTAGTGCCACCCCGACGAGGTGAATCCCACACAAGGGCTGCGACATTTCCTGCTCGCGCGGCTGATAGTAAAAAAGGGTACAACTTGTCCAAAATAAAGCTAATAATCAACGCATTCAAGTCCATTCAAGAGTAACACCTGGTCAAAAACAAAACGCATTTTAGATTTGAACAACAGCTTAGAACAATGCAGTAAGTTGCGTAACTTGTCTTACATCATATAGTACGGAATGAGCGTACCGTGCCGTGGCGTGGGACGAAACAGGCGATCCCGTGTGAACGAGTCTGTATTCAATCCTAATATATCACAATGTCATTTACATGGGTTTTGTTTGAGGCTAATAAGTTACATTGATGCTTTGAAGTGTCTTTGAAGGTGAGAACTTGGTAGTATTTTGGTATCCAGTGCTTTTACTAAATAATTTCTAGATAAATAAAATAAATATGAATCCGATTTCATCTGTACATTTGTAAATTTTTATAACATACAAGATGTTACAGAAAATTTAAAAATAAAAAAACTGTGGCAAATTAAAAATATAAAAACAAACAACGAATTTGAAAAACGCACCAACTACAATATCGTGTAGAAAATATTTATTTAATGCTTTTTATTCACTCACTAGCTGCGCCAGCGGCTTCGTCCGTGTAGAATTTTAAAAAACGTAGCCAAGTTTCTTTTTATAACATCAGCTATCATCACCTGTGAAAGTCCCGTCAAAATCAACCCAGCTGTTTCAAAGATTAGCCGTAACATCAACACAGGCGTTAATTCTGAAAATTCTATGTTAGAAATCTCCTGGTTCGAATTATCCCCCTTGATACTTTCATATTTTTGTTTTGACATTACAAACAGACAGATAATGTGAGAATGTATTGTTATATGTTGTGTCCGCATCCCTATTAAGAGCCGACATAAATGTATTATCACGCGGTCTGGAATATTTATGTCTGTCTGTCTATCTTTCTTAATAACTCAATTATTCCAAACGAATTGCAAATGATTGTTCACGCCATTTTAACCAAGTGTGCCGTGAGATCTTCGAGTTTCATAACTATAGTTTCTAACTATGTTACGGCCATTTTTCGTGTCAATTAACAGTTTTAAAAAAATATATTTAAAACACTATTATTATATTACAATGCCACTTTGGCCTCGTATATTTTCGTAGATTTCGCGATAGATATTTTGTCGTTTTAATTATTTAATTGATGTAAGACATAGACAACACGCGCGGAAGGTTGCGCAAGCGTACTAGTGTGTGCCCGCGTCCATTCCTATTTCTGAGTCAATCAACCAATTTTTTTCAATTTGATTGAACCGTGTAATTATCTTTTAGATTTAAATATATTATGCGATTGAGACAGACGATCGAGTGACAAAAAGTAAACGTTTAGAACGCGAAACAGACGAGCGATCGCAACAAGCATTGCGAGCACAAGTGTTGCTAGCGCGACATTGTTGCCACCGAGAAAAGTGTTGCTAACGCGCCGTTGTTGCCACTGAGACAAGTGTTGCTAGTGCAACGTTGTTGCAGCCGCGACAAAACATTGTCGCAATCGCTACTAGTGTTATAAATATAATTAAAATAGTTTGTTGTTAAGGTTTATCTAATAAATGCTAGGTTATATGTATGAAGAAATCAGAATACGAGACAATTAGTATAAAAAACACGCAGGTAACAGTCAGTACATTATATAATTTTACAGTATTTTTATTTTCAATCTACAGTTAACTATTAGAACATACGTTTTCGACTTTATTTTTGCTTTACAGTTTGGCTAATAAATGAGTGTAATGATAATGCAATTTTGTTAATAAAAAAAAATAAAAATGCATGTGTTAATAAATAATGTATTTAGCACGTATATATTAAGTTCGTCGTCGAGAATAATTTGTAAACATTACATTCACTGAATCACCAAACTGACCCCAGATTCGTTCGGTCTTTTGGTCCATACACCAATACAACGTTGAGGGTGTATGGATTAAACCCCACATTCGTTCGGTCTTAATCCATACACCCGTACAACGTTGAGGGTGGGTGTATGAATTAAACCCCACATTCGTTCGGTCTTTTGGTCCATACAGCCTTAAAATATTGAGAGTTTATGGACCAAACTGACCTTAGACTCTGATTCAGCGCATCGAAATACACAAGAATATATAAATAGATGTGGTCAAAGTTAAAGATCCTATTACAAGAGAGAAGCCGCGATAAATGCCACAACCTATAATAACACGTGTTCACAAAAATGTGGTCTTTAACTTTGACCGGACCTATCTATTCTTGTGTATTTTGATGCGCCGAATCCGAATCTGGGGTCAGTTTGGTCCATGCACCCTCAGCATATAGAGTATGTGCATCAAAAGACCGATGCTGGGGTCAGTTTGGTCTATACAGCCTCAACATATTAAGGGTGTATGGGCCAAAAGACCGATTCTGGGGTCAGTTTGGTACATACAGCCTCAACATACTAAGAGTGTATGGACCAAAAGACCGAACGAATGTGGGGTCAGTTTGATGATTCTGAGTGAAAAAAATTCAAATTATATATAAAAGAAACAATAAATATACGCATGCATTCTACTTTTTATGTAATGTTTACAAATTATTCTTTACTTTAATACTGAAATAAATTACTTATTTTAAATTTGGTAGTACTATTGTTACGGGACTTGAATTAAAAATGCCGTTGGAATTATTATAGAGTTTATCAGAACTATACAAACACGTATAACACGGTACAAATATAACCGAACCACAAGAAGACCAAACGTAATGCAGAAGGTCGTATTTCAATAAAACGCGCAAAGTCCGTAACTTATTAGATTCCCGATTGTAGTACTCACGTCTCGCTTCGCTCGTGGTTCTCGCTCGACTGACTCCTCCCTCAATCGAGCCATTTATCATTTATTGCGAGGATTTTTGCTTTATAATATTTATGAAAATAGAGTAGCGTGCCAAGGACACGCTATTGAAATTAACAGAATACCGAAATAAGGCAAAACTAAGATTGAGAGGATAGTTTTCGGCGATTTTGACGACATAGTAATAACAGAATTGGACTCCTTTTTTTGTCAATGCTGGGGGAATGCATTTGCGCATATCCTCAGGCCCCGGGGGATGTCACTAAGGGTATGTGGGACTCCCGGCTGTTGGTGCCTGCACCGACCGCCAGACTACCCACGAAACCTTTCAGCGTCCCTCCGCACATAGAATTGGACCCCTGGTCTTCTGTTTTCCGCATCCAGCGCTAACCGACTTTACGAGTTCAGCTGACAGGCAGATGGGCCACTTGATGGAAAGCTGTTACCATGCCTATTAACATTTTGCAACACCAAAGATGCTACAAATGCGCCGCTGCTCTCTTAAGGGAGATTGGTACCTGGTCACTAACGCCAAAACACAGCTCAGTTTTGTTGTTATGGCGAGGTAGTTTAGACCAGGGGTGGTAGCTATCCAGTCGGCCAAATGCCCTACCACCTGGCTGTGGATTGTTTTGTCGCCTCTTACGACAGGCCGCCCGGCCGCAGGAAATTGTACTCTTGCTCCGTTCCTGCAAGGATAAATCCATCGGGCTGGAGTAAGTCCTACGTTACGTTTACGAGATCTCTACTATTATAAATTACGTATATCGTTTATTACAAACCTGACCTCCACGCTGACTGGGCTCAGCTGCTGGGTCAATTAATAGGTCATGTCATTCATAGACCATGACCTATCACCTTTGGGACATAATGCAGAATACTCATCTCCTTATCGTTGTACCCGATTGCGTGTTATAGGAATCCGTTTGACTTCGTGCTTTATATTGTTACGAGTCGTGAGACTCGAATTAAAATGCCGTTAGAATGACTATAGTTTATTAGAACTATACAAACGTATAACACAAGTACAAATATAACCGAACACAACAAGTCGTAGGTCGTAATTCAATAAATGCGCAAAGTCCGTCATTAGGGTTCCCGATTGTAGTACACAAGTCTCGCCTCGATAGTGGTTATCGCTCGACTTCCTCGATCAGAGCATTGCTTTATACAGCTCAGATGCAATGTCCCCGTATCTAGGTCAACTTTAACGCGACACACCTGGCTAATGACTGCCAAGATTACAATACCACTATGGACTTTTCTCTAGAATAACTAGTTAAAGCATGCCGATAAATAAGTAAACAAGAAGTTTAAATGCCGAAAGGTAATAAAATGTGTTTTTACAGGTATGCAGGTGTGAATTTGCTTTTGTCGGCGTCTAGACCTTAACAAAATATACAGATTGCGATGTAGTTAATAAATTTAAATTCTTAACAAGGTTTTAAGTTGCAAACCAATCCAAGCTAGCTTTTCGTTACGCTTCTCTCGCGTTAAAAAGGATTATGTCCCTATGTCATGAAAGGGGCATGTTACAATTTTAGATATGTAAACATACACCCTAGATAAACAAATTCTTTGACTTGCACTAACTTTTGGGTTTCTACGTGTATATTACAAATTGTCATATTTTCATCTATCTCTAAAACCATAATAAATTAAGATCCCTGAGCGATCAGACAATTTATTTTCACACAGATGAAACCTACGATTCTCAGTAGCGGCTCATGCTCTTTGAATACCTGCATGCTTGTAGAGCTCGCCTTTTGACACTGGGCAGGTAACAGGTAAGAAAGGTAACTAAAAATAAGAGTTACTTAACTTAAATTTACATGGCTGATTTTTATATATGTTTCGTAGATTATTATTATAAAATATTATCATAAGTGTCAGACACTTTCCATGGTCCAAAACTTTTGTGAGACGCTTTAAAGCTTCACAAAAAATAAATGATCTTTACTTATTTTAACATGTCTGATTTTTAAATATAATAATAATAATAATAAAAATAAAAAATAATAAAATAATAAACCCGCAGGGGGGCTTTGTGGCGAAGCCTTAGGTGAGTGGCGACACCTCGTACCTGACTCCGGGGGCCAAGACAAGGCCTCCGCCTCCGTGCTTGCCTTAACCAGCCGGCACGGAGTGGAGATCGCTAGAGCTAAGACTCAAGCTCCAGGGGTGGAAGTGATAAATGGCCTAACGTCGGAAGTAGCTTCGGTGAACCTGCAGCCCACCTCTCTACACCCCTTAGCCACTCACACCCATGTTGCCCCTGCCTTTTACGGCATTTTTAGGGGCCCATGCAGGGAGTGGCGAGTCACCGTCTGCCCATTTTTCCATGTTCCCTGAACATTGCGACGGGCAGACGCCATAGTCCCCATATTCCCAGACCGCTAGTACCACTAACAGTTCATCCCAATAGCCCGGTACTTTTTGTCCTCATTTCCCACAATAGTCCTACACTGGCCGGGGCTTGTCCTTGGGTGCATTATTATATGGTGTAGACAGGGATAATCGCCGGTCAGTGTCACGCCACATATTTACATTAAATTTGTCAAGGGGCCTCTACGTGTTGGCCTCCCCATGGCCCCACGCAAGCCCTCCAAAAGTCCGGGCCATTTTTATGGCCCGTGGTCTTGAAAGACATACATATAATAATAATAATAATAATCATTTATTTCGAATTATTTCAAACAATTTCAAACAATTCATATGTTGGTTAGTAAAATTGCATAAAACAGAAATACTTAAAATTAGTGTTAGTAGAACTTATAGCCTAAAGTTTTGTCACAATAGGGGTAATAGTACCGGTTTTACATTTGCTGGCACAACAATTCAAAATGAGCACATCAAACCTGTCAGCCAGGACTTTTAGGATGTTGTTAGAGCTGGCCAGGATCCTGCAGAGCAACGAGGCAGCTCTTTTCCGAACAACAGCGTAATAGTCGTCCACTCGTGCTTCTGCGAACATACCTGATGCACTACAGAACTAAAGAAATATGTTATTAAGGTACCTATTACAAAGTTATATTTCATTACTCAGACGTTGTGTGACTCTTATTTTTAGTCGCCTTTCTTACCTGGTACCTGCGCAGGTATCTAAAAGGCCAGTTCCACAAGCATGCAGTTATTCAAAGAGCATGAGACGCTACTGAGAACCTTGGTATATAAGTTCCGTCTTGATCACATTATATTTCATACCCTTTCTCTCGAATCCGTTATTTGTACGAATATAACAGCTGTGCGACGCGGTTGTAACTGATAAGTTGTCTTTTAATAACATAATTAATTATTCTGTATATAATTAAATCAGCAGAAATAGTTCATTGACCAACAGTTGATATAAAATTATGAATAATCCAATGCCGTTACAACTGTAATTGAAATTAACTGGCAATGAACTATTTTCTACGGTTTTATACTGTTAGATCTGTTAAATTGCTGCTTAGAGTAATAATATCTAGAGAGATAGTGTCCTAGTAAGTTACATTCAGAGTTCAATTACAAGTAGTAGAGCCGGTGAAGATCTACCTTCAGTCATTTGATAAATGTAGAATATGTTACATCTTTTGGTTCGGGGGCCTCAAGAGCCTTTATTTTGTTAGGGTCCGGACGCAAACCGTGGTTATCTATAACAAATCCCACATACGTCCCACACATTCTTATCCGTGCAGGAACGGATAAAGAATACAATTTCCTGCTGCCGGGCGGCCTGTCGTAAGAGGCGATAAAACAACCCACAGCCAGGTGGTAGAGCATATTCCCGACTGGATGGCTACCACTCCTGCTCTAAAGTATGTCGCCATAACAACCTTGTGTTGTGTTTCGGCATTAGAACCAGGTTCCAGTCTCTCTTAAGAGAACATCAGCGCATTTGTAACACCTTTGGTGTTGTAAATGTCCATAGGCGATGGTAAACGCCTTCCATTGATTGGGCCGTCTGCCTGTCTGCTGATACCCTGCAATAAAAAAAAGACTTATTTTGAATAAACTTTTGAATATTGAATTTAGGGCTTAGTGCGTACCAGAATGATCTTCTATGGAAAATAAGGTTGTATTACGTTTCTCGTGTTGTCCTCACGAGTATTTGATGCACCCTATATAAAAGTACCATTAACTATTGATTCATTAGTTACCATCCTTGAACCTGTTTGTTGGTCTAAGGATTCTACAGGATCAAATTGATGGATACATAGGCCAAGGTGAAACGGCAATAAACCGTTTATTGAAAGATTTCCATTCCGCCTGCATCGCTATTGAGCTTGTGATTTTCCTATTTGTAACATTATTGCAAGATTGTATCAATCTGTACTGGGTGCTATTTATGTATCAAAAAGTATCATCTATTTCTCTATTTTTACAAGGTTTTATTTAGCTTGCAGTGGATGTATCTTTATATGTATGTATGTAAGTTCGGATGGAATCCTGCAAGTTACATTTAACCTACTTACTGGTTTCCGATTGAGCTGAAATTTTGCACGCATATGTATATCGCGTGACAATGCAATAATATGGTACCATGGAGCCGATCTGATCGAGTCAGAAGGTAGGAATTCCTGTACTAAATAAGATAGACCGGTCGTGTTTGGGCTCGCTTTACTTGTCTTTGTTAGCACTCTGCTGCTACATGATATCCAGGATCGCAAAAGCTTCTATTTAAAAACCTTTTAAAAAATATTTTTTTTTTAGTGGCTTCCTTAGTACTTTCAAGGTATTCGCAATTTCACGTATTACCAGTTTTAAAGATGTAAATTGTTTGAATTCACTTACGACATTAGGAGTGTGGAAATTTGTTACAATAAATGTTACTATTTTATATCTCTATATAATATATTAGTACGTGAAGAAAAAACTTTGTACCACTTTTTACAAAAAATACACGAACGGACGAGTATGACATTTCGCACACTTATAGTTTATGCAGAGAAGACGTGACGAATGCTAATATTTTTTTCAAAATATACATAAAAAATACATTGAATCATTTTCAAAAATCATTACACACACTACCATGTATTTGACACGCACACCCATATATACTCTTTTGTTTATTGTTAAGTCGAATTAACAGTCTTGGTGAAATTTGTGTTTATAGAAGTATAGTCTTTGACAACAAAACCTTAATAATGTTCAAACTTATAATATAAATCAATTATTATGGTCGAATTTCGACCACGATCACTAGTATATATATATATATACAACAGACGTTAAAATAACATCTTACTTTTGAAATAGGTAGGTACTATGATTTAAATAATTTTAATTATTTAAATCATAATCATTAAGTTGTTACATGAGTATTTATTTTAACTTTTGAAGTAACAAAGTACTTTATTGTTATTTTTATTAAAAATTATTTGTTTTATTAATTAAATATTATATAATTAGAATTAGTTTTATGAATTATTATTTGCTTTTTATTTGTTATTTAACATACATACGTTTGCTGAAAATGCGGCATACAAATTTTCAAATGATGCTCTGTGTAAAATCATGTAGGTATAAAGAATATAATACGTCGCTATTTCTTAAAAAAAAATCTTTTTTTTCTATAATTACTTTTCAAACAACATGCAATATTGCGTAATCCACCCATAACATTCTTGTAGTTTGACTGCTGTGTCTCTGCTGTGATAGATTTGAAGACTATCGCGATCCTTTCACGTGACTTCCAAGACATTCACATTTTCCTTTCCGTAGCAAGCAGCTCTTGTTTGTCTTTCAATACAGAAACCGTTTAGCGCTGACTTGCAGCCTCCTGATAGTTCGTTTAAATTAAAAATGTTTTCCGTTAAAATTACAAATTAATTTTCTTTTATTACAGAGCACCAACGATGGAGACGCGATGGAGCCTCATAATTCTACTGGCAGCATTCTGTATCAGGATAGGTAAGTCTAGAATTCAACATTTCTGTGCTCGTTCTGAAATATTCTTGTTTAATAAAGAAATTATGTCACCTATCTTAAAACTGCAAGACATTTTAATTTTATTAACGTTTTCAGTCAAGGGCGTGTCAAGTCCTGTTTTATAAAGGGTTTCGTGAAACTGATATATGACTATTGTTTTTATCATTTGGATACGGGAAGACATATTATGATTGATCACTATGATTTTCTTCAAATAATTTTCCGTTGGAAGTGTTTTCGGGACATTTCAACCATTATTTATTTACTTCGGAAAAAATGTAACTAAGTATATTAAAACTAAATATAAAGACAATTGCAACATGTAAACGAATTATTAAAATGTTGCAGTGTTATGAGTGTATTAGATAAAGTAATTTAAAAAAACTAACTGAATGTAATGAACCAGAACTATTAGTTAAGAAGACTAGACCCTAACTACATAAGACCGAAATCCTGCGCATATAAATATTTTATTCCTAAATATAATAATGTATATGGGACAAGGCACGAGGAATATAACTACACCAATCATTGTAAATGATGTCCCAGAAGTAAAATAAAAAGTAAGTAAATAAATGATCTTCACGCCAGGTCCCTTGCGGGGTAGGCACGAACAACAGAGCGAAAGAAAGGAATAATTTATTTGCTATGAAAGCGATACAATACATAAATATTTATACATACATTTTTTATGACATTATATTTATTTTACACCGCATTTCCTACAAATGAGGTCGGCAACTCAGCTTCATGCTGTGTTGGAGTTTCCTCCACCACAGCGCTGATTTTCAGTGCCGACCCCGCCTCATTTATTTAAAAATATTTGACCCAACACCACAGTATATGAAACATAAAAAAAACATAAGACATAAAAAAAACATAAGACAAACACGTGCACACAGAATAAAAGAATCATTATCCATCATAGTAATAAAAAAAATAAAAGAAATTAAAATAAAAAGAATAGAAAATGTTAACGTAAACAGAGCTACAATAACTGAATGCCAACTAGTACGGTAAACTATAATAATCTTATTACTATAAATTGTAACAAATAATTAAATAAAAACAGAAACAAATCAATTCAATGGAAATCAAATCAAATCCTTAAAATCCTTAGGAAATTTGAGTTGCGACATTCGGGCTTATTCTTACACACCTCACTTGCTTCTTTGACATTCATAGCTCTTGTCATGCACGCTCGTCTGTTTTTGAGGCATCCTCCTGGCATCACCTTCTGCTAGTACACGATCAATTTGATCATGGAAGGTGTGTCATTCTGTCATTCACCTGCAATTAATACACAAAAATAACCATAAATCGACTTAATATAATCTGAAAAGGTTCTAGAATGATTCCCAAAGCGGGGACCATCAGATTCACATGTGCAGATTTGGGACTAAATAAGAACCATGTATTAGAATGATGATAACAACTCCTCACCTCTGATCCTATTTTCGATATAACATATTGTATTAATTCATTTTCATTTTAAAATGTCATTATGTATCATTACCTCATGTAGTCTACACGAATCGCTGCGGTATGAATAAACCCTTGAGGTTTCTGTGCCACAGTAGAATGTGTTTGAAAAGAAAATACTGCCATCGATATAAGGTATTACCTATTTGTAGAGGTTCTATCTAAACTTAAAAATAACTTAAATAATGTACAAGGTTTTTTTATGGAGTACAGCAGATGTACTAATGACACTTGATGAAAAGTAGTTACCATCACCTATAGATATTTCCAACACCGGAGAGGTGGCTGCCAAAGCGCTTCCGGCCTCGAAGGGAGTCCAAACATGGCCACTTATGCCGGTACACTCAAGATTGTTACGGCGCTATACTTTATTACAAAAGTGGCCGTCCAAACGGATCTTAACGAAGTGCTGTTTTATAACGAGCAGCGCTCTGAGATAAAGGAAAGACAATGTAAAAAAATAAACTGATGACACATCACATTTCCTACTCTAGATCAGACATTAATATAGGTTTTCTTGCCATGAACAAGGCTTTAAAATTGAAGATTCATAAGCCTTCAAAAGCAAGGATGTGTGAGTTAACATGACACAGCATCGCATTGTAGACCTAGATCGTGTTTCACCAAACGGAACTACCAATTAACGCAATTATCGGTAGTAACATACCATCTTTTACTGACGGAATCAATGTGATATAAATGGTGTTTTCTGCTTTACTATGATCGAGTCATTCACTAGTTCAATGTTTGCTTGAGTGTTCTAGATTAGCTATATCAATATTGTTACAACCTAGGCGCTGGTAAAAACCAAATCCACTTGCATATCTGAAACAAAGCACATTTATAACCCGTCGGCATTTGAACTAATAACATTGAAATTCTTTTATGGTCGTCTTCTTTTGTTTACTTATTGGCATATGGCCTAGTGTTGTATTGTAATCATTAGCCAGGTGTTACGATTTTTATAGTAAAGTCCTATCCGTGCAGGAACGGAGAAAGAATACAATTTCCTGCGGCCCGGCGGCCTGTCGTAAGAGGCGACAATACAACCCACAGCCAGATGGTAGGGCATTTGCCCGACTGGATGGCTACCACCCCTGGTTTAGAGTATGTCGCCATAACAACCTTGTGTTGTGTTCCGGCATTAGTGACCAGGTTCCAGGCTCCTAAAGAGAGCAGCAGCGCATTCGTAGCACCGTTGGTGTTGCAAATGTCCATAGGCGATGGTAACCGCTGTCCATCAAGTGGGCCGTCTGCCTGTCTGCTGATCTCCTGCAATAAAAAAAAGTAAAAGCTTATTCTAGGAAATTCGGTTCACGTTGCCGGGCGGACATATTGCATTTGTGCTGTATAAAACAAGGACCTGATGGAGGGGGAGGCAGTCGAGCGAGAACCACGATCGAAGCGAGACTTGTGTACTACAATCGGATACCATAGTGACGAACTGCGCGTTTTATTGAGTTACGACCTTCTACATTACGTTTAGACTTGTTGTGTTCGGTTAGATTTGTACCTGTGTTATACGTGTTTGTATAGTTCTAATAAACTCTATAATACTTCCAACGGCATTTTAATTCGAGTCCCGCAACTCGTAACAATATGTTTACAGGTTTTTTTAAAGTATTTATTTGAGGAGACGCTTAAGAAAAAAATGTGGTGTCGCATCTCAATCCATGGACTATGAAAGGTTTCAAATAGATGACAATCTCTATTCATAAATACAATTATTGAATTCCAGGTGCAACAAATATACGGCCAGTTTTCAAACACGATATGAATAACCTAGCGCTATCAGAGAGCACGGCGGTAGGCACAGTCGTCTACAAGCTACAAGTTGACCCTGAAGGATTACCGGTATTAAAAACTATTGTTTTCATGCATTTCTAGACCTAATGTCTAGTCTAGAGACTTTTATGCTAAGAGCCCAAGCTCCTCGACATACAAGTTACACAAATTATTAATAAGGCAGTATGTATTGGTGATTTGTACGGGGAGAGTAGTAGGTGATTTTACTCGTACCAGCAGGTAGAAATGCGAAAAGATCTTGAAAAGGATGAAGAAGCTGTGTTTGAATAAGTAGAAATCGATGTCACCATGGCAATAGAATGCTTCGTTGTAGATGCTATTCGCACACAATTAGTTACTGTGCTATCGACTGCAGCTAATATAGCAGATAGGGCTTTTACAGATCTTGGTAGAGGAGAGCGATACTATACGTTAATGGTTATGAATCTCAACACTGATGGAACAACTGTCAAGCTGCTTGTAAAGTAAATTGTCATTTTATTACTGTATCCCGGACACCCTAAGATTTTCTTCAGGGTCAAAATAATCTTTATGGAAGTTATTTTATATGTCTGTCTTTAACATTGTTTCATGTAATTACAGATCAAATATGGACTAGTGGGGACAGATAAATTTTCGGTTGATCCTGAATCTGGTAATGTAACACTGGATAGGCCTTTGGATAGAGAGGTACGTAATTTTCAATTTGTATTTTTCATAAGCATTCCGCCCTATTTGAGTGAAAGCCAGGAGCTGACATGAAACCTGAAATGAATGGCGGAGTTTTGTAAAGTCAAAAAAGCCTATTTGTGCTGACCGTCTGTATGCCGACCAGTGACATAGTGAAGGCTGACCTGCTTGAATTTGAATTGCAATGATCAACAAGAGGCAGTGTTAGAGAGCAAGGAGGAAGATCCACATTTCAAAGGCTAAGACTCACATTGTGGTGGCTGAGCGACAGAATTAGTAGTAATAAGTACCTACTTATGTATTTTTAGAGAAATTATTAAAATCGTTTGCCTAAAAAAAGATACCGTCTTCTACATGACATTATTTTGTAATTTAAGATTAATAATATTTCTTGTAATATCTATAATTGTGTTCTTTTATTGATGGGGTAGCAAACAGGCTGAAGTACCTTTTGATGAAAAGTGGTTACCGTCGCCGATGGAGATCACACCAAAGGGGCTGCTAATGTGCTGCTGACCTCGAAGTGGAACTGTAACATGGCCATTGATGCCGAAACACAACTCAAGGTTGTTATGGCGGCGCATTCTAGACCACAGGCTATAGCCGTTCAGGCGGGCAATTGCCCTGCTATTTGGCTGTGGGTTGCTTTGTCGTCTCTTACGACAGGCTGCGCAGCCGCAGGAATTAGTATTCTTTCTTCGTTCCTGAGTGAAATTGTACTTATATCATGTTGAATGATATTATCCAATTAATCTGATATGTTTGACATTACAGGTTGAAGATACAATAAAGTTTTTAGTGTTGATAGAAGACCAGTCACCCGATGGATCGCAAAATTTATCCCAACAGCAGTCAGTCACGGTTATCGTCGTAGACGAAAATGACAATCCACCGATATTTAAGAACGTAAGTATTATTAACTAGAGTTTGCCCCGCGGCTGCGCCACTTGTCTATCCCTACTCAGTAGCTTTATCTGACTTACACAAAAATTTTATTCGGTTTTTTACATATAATAATAACAAAGAAACTAAGTCCATATAATCTAGACCATGCCAAGTAAAATATAAAGATGAGTCGAAGTCAACGTGATTTGAAGTAATACAACAAATAACATGTTCTTTATGACATGACAAAATACGTGTTTGTTGGTAAATTGAGGCTACAAAAGATATTAGTCGAAAAATGCTATTACGACATTCAAAGTTTTCTTGGTGACCAATTGTAAATTAAACTTGACTATATACATACTTTGAGATACTTTATTATTCTAATATTTTATTGACATACAATCCATAATTACTGTACAATTCTAGAAAAAAAGTTAAATTAATGTCTGTGGATTGAGCTGATTACACTAGTTGATTTTCAAATTATTACTATTTGTGTGCCTGAAAGGGCAAAAACATGTGAAACATTAAATACTAATATTTTTACTAACCATGTTTTAAAGCGAATAAATGATTTGATTTGAAAAAAACGCGATTGTATTACGCTATTTATTTGATCCGTCTATTTTATGTAAACGACATCACTAAAAATATCCTAATGATTGATTCGTGATATAAGCATTCATTTAAATCCGTTCTCTAGTTTTTAAGTGATGGTTTAACAGACGTCTAGACAAACAAAAAATCTAAAAATTCCGAATCTCCTAGTCCGAATTATTCCCCCTGAGTTTTTTCCACATTCTTAAACATATTTGTAAACAAACTGGAACAGATTTATTATAATATAGATAAAACTACAGATAAAAAAATTGTCCCCAACCATTGTCACTTGTTGGGAACATTGTCAATGGTCAGTGTTACCGTGTTAGATAAACCCAGCCTTTTGTTGACGTCAGACGTCTACCAGGGGTTTGGCGATCTGTCGATATAGTATTGTTGTTATACAGGGCGTTCCATTAGGGACTCACAACGACCACGTTCACGACCGCGATTTTTCCCGTTCCACTTGCTTGCGGACGTTATAATCATAAAAGCTAGTGGAACGGGTTATGGAGCGTTGATGTCATTAATGTCATACGAAAATGTCATTGGTTGATATGAAAATCGCGCCTTTTTCAAAGTGTAGGGTTGACTGATTTATGTTAAAAAACATATTATTATAGCTATTTAAACAAAATGTCCTTAATTGGTTCAATTTGGTATCCGCTACTTCATCGCGGTAATGATTCAGAGGAAAGCAATTCGTCTAGCTCAGATGAAGAGTGGGGGATAATTTTAGAAAAACGTAATACTAAAAAACGTGATCTCAGGCCACGTATCACACAATATGAAAATGTAGTCGATCGTTATTCAGATGAAGAATTTAAAAGCCACTTTAGACTTTCAAGAAATACATTTAATTATCTATCTGTCTATCTATAATTCTGCATTCTGAGTTATAACTCTTTCGTATAATTCTGCAGCAAAAGCTATGTCTACAAACAATGAACTTCTCATTAATTATATAGTTATATTAAAGTCAACGATAACGAAAACTGATTATAAATAAATTATGTAAATAAAATGTTAATAACAAATAAAGGAAAATGATAGATGGCTGTTCAAAATACATTAAAATTAATTTTACAAAATTAATAAAGAAAGATATTTTCTCATTTGCCAACTTTGTATCAAAATTCGCGCCTTTGTCAACGTATTAACAAGAGAGAATTAATGCTCTGTAGTCAACGCCCACTTCGACCCACCTTTTGACATGGGTGGTTGTGAGCGTTATGTGATCGAAAATGATGACGTCATTAGTGACGTTTTCGCCACGACTGCAACGCTCGCGGTCGCCTTGTGGAACGGCTAACTGAGCATTTTGGGCGTTGTGCGTTACTAGTGGAACGCCCTAATAGTAACTCTACAGTGGTAATAATGTACCATTAATAAGCGTCTGTCGGTAAAACAGTACTTGGACGTCGTAACGTTACATTCTATACAAAATCAAAATGGCGGTAGTAACATTAGCATGATGCTACTGCTTCATCTGGGATAACGTTATAGTAATTAGCAGTTTCATGTAGATATCGTGATGATATTGCTATTCATAGCAAATTATCTTAAATATTGGAGGATAGCGTATGTATATGCACTAATATATCTATTCGGTAACGGCGTTATTTTTAACGTTATAAATGAGACTTGTTTGGCCACAGTCAATAACTTTAAAATTTTCCCAGATGAAGCCTGAATAACAAAATTCCATTAATCAGCCTTTTTCGGTAAAACAGAACTATGACGTCATAACATAGTTACATCCATACAAAATCAAGGAAGATTGATGTTTGTATGATGATAAAAGCTGTCTCAGTCGATTTCATGGTCAACTACCCGCATTCAGATTATCAAAGGAGTCTCCTTCGTCATATACTGAATTGATATTATTATGTTTCCAGAGCCCATACGAAGTAGACGTGCCTGAAGATGAAGCGATAGGCACTACGATCTTACAGCATATTCAAGTCGAAGACAAAGATTCTGCTGGTGACAATCTAGAAGTTGGTTGCGTGCCCAATGAGCAGGTGACTTATATACCAAATTTACTATATCCTTAAATTTCATTAAATTTTCTGTGCACAAGATAACATGATGCGTGTTATATGTATTTATCGATAAATTTTGCCCAATTTAAATAAATATATATAATATATAAATTAAATTAATAGACTAACTTAATTACTTGAACCCATCCTGGCTTTGCACCGATGGACATTTATTTGTTAAACATTTTGGTATAAACATAAATTTAGCCCATGTTATTTAGGGGTAATGTAGCATTCTAATAGTGAAAGAATTTTTGAAATCGGCCTAGTAGTTTTTGAGTTTATGCCTTACAAATATACAAAAATAAAAATCTTTCCTCTTCATAATATAGACAAGACTTGAAACCCAAAATATAAGTGTTTAATCAAGTTGGGGTGGGTTCCGGTGGATGTTGAAAGAGGGCAGGCCTGCCAGTCACCAGTTGGGCTCAAGGCCATGTGGGGCCAAAAAGCCCGCCAGGAGTAAGGCCAGCCGGAAAGAGGCATCGGACAGTGTCGCGGCCGCGGCGGACACTCCAACCGCCGCGGGGAGCGCAACAGGAGACGCCCGTGGGTAAGCTACAACCACGGGTGGGCGGCAGCGGGCGTCGAGGTCTGGGGGATCCATTAAGACCTCCGCCCGCACTAATGCCGCGAGAGGGCGCGAGAGGCAGCCGCGCGTCCCTCTCAGGGCCGGGGAAACGTCACTCCCCGACCCGAACACAGGAGAGGCCGCCTCTGGTTATGAGGCGGCCCACCGCTCGCCGGGGTTCGCGGGTTAAAGCTCACGCTACATACCGTGTCCCCGGCACTCAGGCGGAAGAAGGCTCCCATGGGGTTTTAGTGGGTATACCGGCAGCCGGTCGTATTGAACCGGCGTCGAGGAGCCCCACACACCGGCCGCGCATGATCCCCCGCGCGGCTGACGGTGCCGTAACGCATTTCCCCATGTAAAAAAAAAAAAAAAGGATGTTGAAAGAGCTCAGTGTCCTGAGGCTTGCTACATAATCACTTTTAACTTACTCACTGAAACTTAACATCTTGGTCGTCCGTGATCACGGTTACTGAAAAGTGGGCGAAACGTCGAAATAAAAATCAAATTAAATGTCGCGCTGGAAAACGTTAAAACGTAGTTTTGATTATGTAATTATATTCCAGTGGCCGGAAGCTTGTGAGACTTTCGACGTTGTTGCTATTAATTCAACTGCGCACCAATACTTCGGTGCTTTGGTGCTGTTGCAGCCATTAAACTACAACGAGAAGCAGTTCTACCAATTTCAATTGTACGCTACTGTAAGTATTATTTGGTATTTTAATATTTTAACAAAATATGAGTTATATAGTTTTGTATCCTATGTAGATTTTAATTCAAAAGACTGGCCACATTCCCTCGTTGAATGGCAATGCTGATGCGTTGCCCGAGGTATAAACCAGTCTTTTGGTCACGTGATACATCCACTAGACGTTTGGCTATGTCTCGATAAAGCTTGTGCGCCTCTGGTGGTGGTGGTGGTGGTGGTGGTATAAACCTCCGCCATGGTCCCAGTCTGTAAAATTAAATTTTAAAAATAAATGTTAAGTTGTTTCTGTGAATGTGTGTGTGTGTGTGTGTGTGTGTGTGTGTGTGTGTGTGTGTGTGTGTGTGTGTGTGTGTGTGTGTGCGTGCGTGCGTACGTGCGTGCGTGCGTGCGTGCGTGTGTGTGTGTGTGTGTGTGTGTGTGTGTGTGCGCAATGCACAATTGCCTGCCATAAACGTGTTTTATTACCTTTCTCGCATTTGGACTTCTTTTGTTTACTTTGTGTTTAAAATTTGCAAATAGACAATAACCTATTCTTATTGTACTTGTTTTATGGCAGTCATTAGGCAACTGTGTCGAACTATTGTTTTACATCGAGGAATTTGGTATTTGTATGGAATAAAAGGAATGCCTGAACGCAGGGGTCTCACGAGAACCACGATCAAAGCAAGTCGTACATTTGATAAGCGATATAGTGATGGACTTTGCTCGTGTTATTGAATCGTGCAGTTTCTACTGGTTGTATCCAGTTATATTTGTACCTGTTTTATACGTGTTTGTATAGTTCTAATAAATTTTACAGTAATTCGAACGGCATTTTTATTCGAGTCCTGTAGCTCGTAACAGTATAATAAGTTTTCAGTTTTTTGGTAATCAATTTGCATAAGCCACTTTTGTGTGGTTGCTTTAATTACATGTCCTTTTAAATATACGATTTTTATTCACATTTATCATGTACTTTGTAATACAACAGTACAGAAAAGTGATGATGACATAAAATTAACATTTGGCAATATTTTTTTTATTATTTTATTATGGGAGTTCAGCAGACAGGCAGACAGCCCACTTGATGGAAAGCGGTTACCATCGCCTATGCCTATTAGCAACACCAAAAGTGCAACAAATGCGCTGCTGCTCTCTTAAGGTAGACTGGGACCTGGTCACCAATGCCGGAACACAACTCAAGGTTGTTATGTTATCTTACTTTAAACCACGGGTGGTAGCCATCCAGTCGGGCAAATGCCCTACCACTTGGCTGTGGGTTGTTTTGTCGCCTCTTACGACAGGCCGCTCGGCCGCAGGAAGTTGTATTCTTTCTCCGTTCCTGCACAGATACTAGTATTACATGGGATGCAGGGGCATATTATTTTGGTTTTAACATACTTCTTTGTTACAAGATATCTCCGTCAATTGTTAACCGATTTTCAATTTTTTTTTATCGTAAGTAGTATACACTTTATTTTAGTTTTAAGTCCTCTTACTCTTCAGCAGCTATTTTATTTTACGTGTGAATATACAGGATGGTGTCCAAAACTCAACGGCGCACGTGGAAGTGAAAGTGGTGGACGTGCAGAACTCACCGCCGGCGTTCATCGGCGCATTGGCAGCGGCGTTGTCCGAGGACGCTCCCGTTGGCACCCTGGCGCTTACCATCAGAGCCAGGGACGCCGACAGAGCCCAGCCGAGGCCTGTTGCCTTGGAACTGGTTACCAGTGAGTGTTTTAATTAGGTTTTGTTGTAATTTTCACTTTTTCTTATTGAGGGCTAAACTGTCACCCGTGACTTTAAATTAAATTAATTTAATTTAATTTAATGAATTTAATTCAATTTGCCCCCCGGTGCGGCGACAATACACACACAGATAACATCAACTATGTGCCAGTAAATTTTTTGTCAAAATCGGTCCAGTCGTTTCAGAGTTGTAAAAACGGATTTTTTGATATGAGTATATACTTTCATGTGTATTTAGTAAGAAGCTGTTGTTTTGAAGTTACAAAGAGACACACAAAAAAAAACCCACTAATATGAAGTCAGTAAAATCATAGGTAGAATTATTTTATTTTAATTCTTTCCATCTACCTGTTTACAGATCCTTTGGATTTCTTCTTACTGGACAGCAGTTCAGGTGAGCTGAGAACAGCAAAGCCCTTGGACAGGGAGGCCTTGGCGGACCCATCATCGCCACTCAATCTTACTATACGAGTAAGTCGGACAAGACAGACAATTTATTTTTTGACAAACACTCACAGTGTATATCCTCAAATTAACAACTTACGCTTGGTTATGGGTTGATTATAACGGACCATTCTGTAGCCGATCCCGGACACTCAGACCATAGTAAACAACAGAAATTTACCATGCCAGATAACGAACTCGGAACCTCTGCGTTCCAACGAGTTCGATCGCATAACCCGCTCACCAACAGAGGCCGTGACATAAGCACCATATATCTATACACTTTCATATGCATTTAATATAAAAAAAATTGACATTACAAACAGACACTTCAATTTTATTATACTACTAGCTGACCCGTGCCTACTTCGCTGAGTATCAGAAAAAAAATATCGCAATCAAATATATCCTATGTCACTCAGAAATAATGTACCTTTCCACTGGTGAAAGAATTATCAAATTCGGTTTAGTAGATACAGAGATTACCCCCTATAACATGACAAACTTTACATATTTATAACGTTAGTATGGATAAATAATGTAATACAATACGTATGCTTTTTAAATACAAGATTTAGAGATCCTAGATATCATGTAGCAGCAGAGTGCTAGCCAAGACAAGTGAAACGAGCCCAAACACGTTGGGTCTATCTTGTTTAGTACAGGAGTTCCTATGGCCACCTTCCGACTCCATCATCAGATCAGCTCCATGATACCATGTTATTGCATTGTCACGCGATAGACATACGCGTGCAAAATTTCAGCTCAATCGGAAACCGGAAAATTTACCAAATTTAACTTGCAAGATTCCACCCGACCTTACATACATACATTCATTGCAAGTTAAATAAAAGCTTGTAATAAAAGGAAACTTAACTTATTTCTGTTGTATTAGACATGTAGTCCCTCAAGACTATAAGTAGAATACTGAGCCCAGATCACCGTCTTCTATACCCTTCTGGGCACCTTACCCATAGGGCCAAAGGGCCATCTGGGCCCTTTGATCACCTGAAGAGTCAATGTGTTGTTTTGATAAATTTTGATAGAGGCTCATGGCCTCAGGACCCCACCTATTTTATTTTTCTGTATAGATATTGTTACATGCCGACGAAGGCAAAAACATACAGCTGCCTATCGTAAAGCGCAGTTTATCGCTTTCATGAATTTAGGAATTCTTTTGATCATTTGTGTTTAGAATTTGTCATTAAGAAAAACATGCTATTGGTTTTTCTACTTGTTTTATGGCCGTCATTAATGTCGAATTAATTCTTGTTGTTATTGTATTGCATCGAAGCTTGCCAGGTATGGGTCGGTCATGCGAGGATTACGATACAAGTAAGACGTACATTCGATGAGCGATATATTGATGGACTTTGCGCGTGTTGTAGAATCGTGCAGTGTGAACTGGTTGTATCCAGTTATATGTGTGCCTGTTTTATACGTGTTTGTACAGTTCTAATAAACTCTATAGTAATTCCAACGGCATTTTTATGACTTAACCAAAAAAGAGACAAACATTTAATTTGTAAATAAATTCCTTAAGTGTCAAAATTACTTACAAATAGAGAATTTGATAACAGTTACTGAATAACAATTAGTTTTACCAACACTCACACTTTACCTACACCCAAACACACTTGTAACCATTATTACACACTCACGCACACACGCACGCATGCACCCGCGTACACTCATACTTCACACTCACACACACATCTCTCTATAGTTTTATTTAGTTTTGATTTTTATTTTCTTTTATTGTAGTGCTCTTTGGTGGCGGTTATTATAGAACTATAGTAGAATTATTTTGTCCGTGCAGTTTGGGTCATAAATCATTCTCGGCCTCAGCCCGGCTAAGGCGGTGAGCATGTTGCGCGGGCGCAACGCCATTATCGATAAAAACTCATTTATATCAAAGAAAGATTATCATTCTTATAAAAATAATGATTATCTTTTTTGCTGATAATTTGAAACTTGAGATATAAGCATTTATATTTATTTTTAATGTAACTTACGTTGTTATATTCTAAATATATAGTTTTTTAATACATAGATACCTAATTAATAATTTATTTTAAATCATTATTAATCTTATTTTAATAAATACGTTGTTTTATCTATTTTTTTCTTTCATTTTTATCACTAACCCACAAAATGACAAAACGAAATACATTATCGTTAATGCTTATCGACAACAATAAAGCGCATCACTATGCCCGTCCATAAGACCTGTGAGTGGAAGAGAGAGCGAAATACTCGCTTCATCGTTTCGAATATTTATGACCCAATCTGCACGGGTAAAATAATTCTACTATAGTGCTTAATGGGAGGCGAGGGCCAGGAGTACCATCATACAGGGTTTTACCTAGCTAGGGCTCTTGTCCTTCCCATTTAATTAAATTTGTCAAATTTTTGTACTCTATAATTTTGTTTTTCATTTTATGGGAAGCAAATAAATACGTTATTATTTAAATTGGAGTCCTATGTAGCTCGTATTAATATATTTCTTTACTACCAGGCAACAGAGTTGGTGAACGGTGTGCCTGTAATCTCGAACCTGACTTCGACGACCGCCACGGTGACTGTCACGATAAAGGACGTGAACGACGAGCCGCCGAGGTTCAACAAGCGGGAGTACAGCGTCGAGATCCCCGAAAGCCTCCCCATCGGGACCCCCTTGCCCAATCTCGATATGGTTGTCACCGATACTGATGTGGTGAGTATATTTATATTGACTTTGGGCCGGGTATAGATATAGGGCACCTTTATTTTGAGTAATGAGAAGGGTGGAGGGGAAGTTTAAGTTAAAGAACTGGCAATACAATATTGATATATTTTTACATTTAAAGCCTTATGATAACATTGGCCCTTATTTTATAAATAAATAAATTAGGTCTCCATCTTATGACAGCTGTTTACCAATAAGCTTTAAATATAAGGGCTGCCAGTAAAATTCAATATAAGTGTGTTTGAAAAGGACCTTTATTTATAGGAACTTATTTATCTTCTATTTATTATTACAAATCAGTCTTTATATCATTATAATAAGAATAGATATGTAAAAAGTGAGTAAATGGGTTAATGTTAAACGGAAAGCTTAAGTTACCCTGATTGACTGTAGTATAATAAGAACTATACATTTTCTTGACATAGAGGTTGCAGAAGGGGTATGTATGCCTTCCTACCCTCCCCCTCCACCACCTTACACGCCTCCTATTACTTAAAATAAAGCTGCCCTTCATCTATACCGCACCTTTGATCTTTCATAAACAAAGGAAACTGTCATGTATATAACTTACTTATAACTAGATTTAGTCGAGATGAGTTTAATGTGAATTTTAGAGACTAATAAATATTTGACCATCTGTCGGTCGAAAGATTTTGACCCGAAATGGCATGGCTTTTTTTTGTGAAAGTTGACTTAAGACTTGGTTTCCAATATGCCGTAAGAGCAACCTTGAGTTATGTTCCGGCATTATTGTCCAGCTTCCTGAGTCTACCACCGCTTCCAAACCAATTTAAGTCACTATCAAAGGAGAAGAAGCGGTGCACCAAACTCCCCAGGAACATATCTTTTCTTTATAATATTGTATGTCTCTAGAGACCACGGGCTTTAAAAACGGCCCGGACTTTTGGAGGGCTTCCGTGGGACTATGGGAAGGCCAACAAGTAGAGACTCCTTGACATAAATCTGAATGTGGCGTGACAATGACCGGCGATTATCACTGTCTACACCGTATAATAATGCACCCAAGGACAAGCCCTTGTAGGACTATTGTGGGAAATGAGAACAAAAAGGACCGGACCCCTAAAAGGGCCAAGATTGGCGATTGGCAACATGGGTGTGAGTGGCTAAGGGGTGTAGAGAGGTGGGCTGCAGGTTCACCTAAGCTACTTGTGTGATGCCATTTATCACTTCCACCCCTGGAGCTCGAGTCTTGGCTCTAGCGATCTCCACTCCGTGCCGGCTGGTTAAGGCAAGCACGGAGGCGGCAGCCTTGCCAATAATAATCATTAGCCTTTTTTTAATGTAATTTATACTAATACAAGGTTTAACAAACTAATTTTTACAAATAACTAGCGGCCCCGACAGACGTTGCCCTGCTCTAAAACAATAAAAATTTAGTACCCGATTTCAGTGCCACATACCGGTTCCAACGAGATAAAAAGTATCCTATGTCGGTCTCCTGGTCCTAAACTTCGGGGGGGGGGGGGGTGTACCCCACCAATTTTCAGCCAAATCGGTACAGCCGTTCTTGAGTTATAAATAGTGTAACTAACACGACTTTCTTTTATATGCATACTAGCTGTCCCGGCAGACGTAGTCCTGCCCGGTAAAAATAGACGTTTCTCGCAGAGGGTTGATAAATTAGGGTTGTATGTATTTTTGTATGTTGTATCATAAAAAAACAGAAATTAAAAATTTTGTCTAAAAAAAACAAATTTGGAGTGGACTACTCTTAACATTTAGGGGGATGAAAAATAGATGTTGGCCGATTCTCAGACCTACCCGATATGCATACAAAATTTCATGAGAATCGTTCAAGCCGTTTCGGAGGAGCATGGCAACGAAAACTGTGACACGAGAATTTTATATATTAGAAATAGATTACTGGAAGAGCATTATTCCCATTTCCCATTTCTAGAAAGTGTATGACAAGCTGTTTATGATGAAGTCATTTTATAATATACCTTTGAGAGCAAATTAAATTTCACCTGTTTTTACCTTCTAGGGTCTTAACTCGGTGTTCGGTCTTAGTCTGTCAGATGAGTTCGGAGCCTTTGTAGTAGAACCTGGCACGGCAACGGGCAGCGCTTCCGTAACACTGCGTCTCAACTCCTCTTTGGATTATGAAGACCCCAACCAAAGAAAGTTTATATTAGAGGCAAGTATTTTAGGGAATAACTGATAGCTGTTTACGGATAGTTAAATAGACAACACTTTATTGATCACCAAATAAACAATTTAAAAAAAGTGTGCGTCTTTAGATGCGCGACAGAAGTGATAACTAAATGTAATCTAATTTGAACTATTTAATATTAAAATTGTTTAACGTGAGTAAAGCTTAGATTATTACTTAAATTTATATGTATATTTATATAATAATGTAAGGAAAGGTTATTTTTAGAAATTTTGCCAGGTGGTAGGGCATTTGCCCGACTGTATGGCTACCACCCCTGGTCTAAAGTATGTCGCCATAACAACCTTGACTTGTGTTCCGGCCGGCATTAGTGACCAGGTTCCAGTCTCCCTTAAGAGGGCAGCAGCGCATTTGTTGCACCTTTGGTGTTGCAAATGTCCATAGGCGATGGTAACCGCTTTCCATCAAGCGGGCCGTCTGCCTGTCTGCTGAACTCCTGCAATAAAAAATAAAAATGTTCTTAGTTACAATTCTTGAATATGTACATTAGAAATACGGCTAGCGCTGTGGGTTAGAGTGAGAGAGGAGGAGCCTGCCTTCCGCTGCCCTATGCGTAAGAGAAAGGGAAGCCGGATGTCGCCGTAACGCGTTACGTAACGAAGCGGTTCCATAAGAAGTTATATCACTTAAAAAAATTAATGCTACAAGTGACATTCTCTAATCAGGTGATAGCAGAGGAAGTGCACACGACCCCCCGTTTATCGTCTAAAGCCAGCGTTACCGTGTCGGTGGTGGATGTGAACGATAATGCACCGGTGTTCCTTGACGAGCCCTACACGGCCGTCGTTCCTGAACTAGCAAAAGCTGGTACGAGGGTTGCTGCTTACAGGGCCACGGATAGGGATACGGGCAGGTATGTCCTATTACATACATACATACATAAAATCACGCCTGTTTCCCATGGGGGTAGGCAGAGACTATGGATCTCCACTTGCGACCATCCTGACAAACAACTTTCGATTCACCTACTTTCATTAACCTCTTCATACATGTTCTATTTTATAATGAAATATTACAGAATAGTTATTGTTACGGGCAATTCGATAAATCCTGCCACTACGGATAGGGACAGGTCTGTCTACATGATGCCCGTATCAAGTGAGCAATAGGTTAGGGTATAGTTATATGGCACTTTTATTTATTACTAGTGGCCCCGGCAGACGTTGTCCTGATTTGAAAAAATAAAAATCCAGGACCCGATTCCAGCGCCACCTACCGGTTCTAATTGTGAACCTAAACCATCCGGGAACCCACAAAAACAAAATCTCCAAAATCACTCCAGGTGATGATCAGGAGGATTCTAGAACCCGATTCCAGCGCCACCTACCGATTCTAATCGTGAATCTAAACCATCCGGAAACCCACTCAAACACAAAAATAAAATCTTCAAAATCGGTCCAGGTGCTTAGTAGGAATCTAGAACCCGACCTCAGCGCCACCTACCGGTTCCAACGGGATAAAAAGTATCCTATGTCCGTCTCCTGGTTCTAAGCTACCTCCCCACCAATTTTCAGCCAAATCGGTACAGCCGTTCTTGAGTTATAATTAGTGTAACTAACACGACTTTCTTATATATATATATAGATAGATTATTGTACTAGAGTTAGTCAAACTCTAGTGCGTAGCTGTTAAGAGCAGTTAAAGAGCAGGTCTTAATATCCACAGTTTGTATTGTGTTAAATTTTTATGTCGGCACTATTTGCCCCCTGAAAATTCACTTCATTTTATATTGCAAACTATCCATCTGCCGGGATGAAAAGTATGTAAGTCCATTTTTGGTATATGAACAAATGTACATTAAAACCGATTCAGTACTCCAGTAGTTTTTCCGTGAAAGCTTAACAGACGGACAGATCGAGTTAATATCGTATTTTTTTTTATACATGTAGTAATGATTGATCTCTCGTACAAACTTTCATCCCTTGTTTCAACCCGTTCTATAGTAGAATTATTTTCTCCGTGCAGTTCAGGTCATAAATAATCGGAGTAGTGAAGCGAGTATTTCGCTCTCTATTGCACTCACGGGCTTTGTGGGCAGGCATAGTCATACGCGTTATTGTTGTCGATAAGCGTCATCGATAGTGTATTTAGTTTTGTCATTTTGTGGGTTAGTGATATAAATGAAAGAAAAAATAGATAAAACAAAGTATTTATTAAAATAAGAATAATAATGATTTAAAATAAATGATTAATTAGGTATCTATGTATTAAAAAACTATAAGTACAAAAGTTTAGAATGTAACAAGTTATATTAAAAACAAATACTTATATCTAAGTTTACAATTAACAGCAAAAAAGATAATAATTATTTTTATAAGAATGATAAGAACGAATTGTATCGTTAATGGCGTTGCGCCCGCGCAACATGCTCACCGCCCTAGCCGGGCTGAGGACGAGTTTAATTTATGACCCAAACTGCACGGAGAAAATAATTAAAGGAGAAAAACCCCTCGTGCCATCTATCTGCAAACTACATAAATGATAAAAAGGGAAAAATACTCAAAAATGCCGAAAAAATAACCAAAATTCCAAAAAAGACAAAAACGACAACAGTGCCCGAAGTGTCAAAAATTACCGAAATGCCAAAGGTGACCAAAATACCGGTAATGTCAAAAGTGCCAGAAATACGAAAGTACCAAAAAGGACAAAAAGACGAAAGTGCCATGAGTGATGAATCTCCACTTGCGGTAATCCTGACAAGCACTTTTCGCCTCATCTAATTTCATTAATCTCTTCACATATGCACATTTATTTCGAGGCTTTTTAGCTAAGATTTCTTCACTTTATCATTTTAAATTTTTCAGATTTGGCACAGAAGGTATAGTTTACCAGCTATCAGGTAATGGGGCAGAATTATTCACAGTTGATGGCAGGAGTGGGGTGATTAGTGTGGCGGCGTGTCCCACGCCTGGACAACCGCCATGTTTGGACTATGAAACCAGGAAGGACTACTTCTTGCAGCTCAAAGTGAGTTATTAAAATATTTTAAGGTGTTATTCCTCCTATTATTTATTTTTGATTATGAGTTTAAAAAATGTACGACGAAAGAATGACTAAACAGACATACAATGCAAAAGTGGATGGATGCAGAAGTCGCGGAAGGCCACGACACACCTTCCATGACCAAATTGATCGTGTACTAGCAGAAGGTGATGTCAGGAGCCTTAAGAACAGACGAGCGTGCATGACAAGAACTATGAATGTCAAAGAAGCAAGTGAGGTGTGTAAGAATAAGCCTGTATGGCGCTCTGTTGTTCGTGCCTACCGCGCAAGGGACCTGGCGTGAAGTTATGTATGTATGTAATAATTCATAAAACTAATTCTAATTATATAATATTTAATTAGTAAAACAAATAAATATTTTTTAATAAAACTAACAATAAAATACTTTGTTACTTCAAACATTTAAATAAACACTCGTGTAACAACTTAATGATTATGATTTAAACAATTAAAATTATTTAAATAGTACCTATTTCAAAAATAAGATGTTCTTTTAACGTCTATTGTATATATATACAAGTGTTCGCCCGTGGTCGAAATTCGACCATAATAATTGATTTAAATTATAAGTTTGAACATTATTAAGGTTTTGTTGTCAAAGAACATACTTACAGTATGTAGTTTAATATATTTTGATGTTTGAAAAGTGGATTCTGTGTAGTACTACTATTATATAACAGCTATTGGTTACACTACCAAATATGGTTCTGTACTAAACTTTATGGAGAAAGAATATATTTGTTGCAGCTAGGCGGCTTGTCGTAAGAGATGATATAACAACCCACAGCCAGGTAGGCGGTAGGGCCATAATAACCTTGAGTTGTGTTCTGGCATTAGGGACCAGGTTCCAGTCTCCCTTAAGCGAACAGCAGTGCATTTGTAGCACCTTTGGTGTTGCAAATGTCCATAGGCTATGGTAACCGCTTTCCGTCAAGCGGGCCGTCTGCCTGTCTGCTGAACTCCTGCTATATAAAAAGATTACAAAATATGAATAATTTAAATTAATAAACGAATTTTCCATTGTTTGTCCATTCTTTATAAACGCTTAGTCAAACTTTGAAATGCTTTTCCAAGCCTTTTACTATTTTTTTAAATTTATTTTCATTAGGCAACAGACGACGATGGATCCGGTCAGAGCACAGTGGTCTCATTACACATCTCCGTTGAGGATTCAAACGACAATCCACCGGTTTTCCAAACTTCCGTCTACAAGGCCTCTATTGACGAGGATGCTGTCAAGTTTGAACCAGAATTGCAGGTATGTTTAACACTGAACTCCAGTGGCGGATTTACCAATAGGCTGAGTAGGCTGGAGCCTAGGGCGGCAAGTTTAAGGCCAATATTTTTTTATATCTTACAGAAATTATCTCTTAAATTCTCTAACATACTAAGATAATTCTTATTAAGCACACAAACAATTCAACATTAATATGGTTCAACACTTAGATAAATGTCTTTATAATTTGAGTAGTCGCTTTTGGCTATGGCAGAAACAAACCCATCGATCTCCTGCTTTACAATCTACTAATAATGGGAATAAAATGTTGTGTAATTAAGACGATAGTGCACAAATCATAAAGTTACAATTTCATTGGCAAAATAATAATAATATGATTCTGAACTAGGGTATCGATTTGTAGAGGTCGGTACGGGCGGCAAATGTCTTAATCCGCCCCTGCTGAACTCGTATTCCCCCTTTTTTTCAAGGTACCCATATACTTTGTATACCAGTTACGTTTACCGAAGGTGGGTAAGGTAAGGTTAGGTAACTCTTCATTATACACCAAAGCATAGACAAACAGAAATAGAAAAATAAAAAAGATAGTACAACGGGCGGCCTTATCGCTAAAAAGCGATCTCTTCTAGGCAATCATGGCAGGGATTAATATATTTTTGAAACTGACCGTGGTGCAGTCTATAAATATTGATGATAAGTATGCATAGTGCATATAAATAAATACAAAAAGTCGGTGCTTAGTAATTTTCAAAATAAAGTAATTTTTATGTTTTACTTTGCACCGACTTCAAGATGTTTTAGATAATATATATTAAAAATGAGATATTATAATTAAAAATAGCTTTAGAAATAGGTTATTTTATACTTTTTAGTTTTTTAAGTCTGTTTTTTTAAACGAAGTTTTTTTTATTGTTGCTTTTTAGTGTCTAACTATGGGTAGGCCTACGAAAGGTGCCGCGCGCCTTAAAAAATATAGGTCCCAAGAAACGGGAACAAAACAACGATCGTGAAATGAATACTACTGGGCCAAACTATATTAATTTTTTAGGGGACCAAATGATAACTACTCCGCATCGAACTAAAAAAGAATCACGTAAATCGGATCATAAATTTCAGAGTAATCGGTGTACATACATAAAAAAACATACCGGCCAAATTGAGAACCTCCAACTTTTGGAAAGTCGGTTAAAACAATATAACTAAAAACGTCGTGGAAAACTCGTTGGACGTGTTGTTTATTCACGATAACGCTCCCGTTCATCGATCTGAAGTTGGGCTCAACACAATCCCCTGTGGGCTTCAAGCTCCTTGACTACCCTCCACATTCACCGGACTTAACACCAAGTGATTTTCACTTATTCCCGAAATTAAAAGAGGTAATCCGTGGAACTAAATTTCACTATGAAATAACGCAGTTATGGTTGCCGTAGAGGAAGGATTCAAGAAAAACATTCTTTTCGCAAGGAATAAGAAAGTTAGGAAACGCGTTATTCTAAATTCATTATATTCGATGGAGATTTGTAGAAAATTAAAATATTTTTGTTTACATTTTCGCAACGAATATTCATATAAAAATCGTAATGTTTTTAATTTAATAAGTGTAGTTTTATTAAACATTGGATATTCCAAGCCACAACCCTTGGTACCTTCAATATTGAAATTGACTTTGCGTGGAACGACACGTGGTTTGCCAATTTTCTTGGTTTTTCTTTTTTCCAGGTTCAAGCACGCGACGTAGATGCGTCTTCCGAAATCCGATACTCCATAATCGATCCTCCAAGAAATCCTTTCTGGATTGATCCCTCGAGTGGGAAGATTTCAGTTGTTCCCGACGCTGGTGGAGTTACGGCTGACGATGATAGCAGTAGGATTGTTCTTACGATTTTGGTAAATGACAATATTATACTTCCCGAAAGACATTCATTTTATGCATTGTGATAATATGGGGGGAGGGGGGGGGGCGCACTTCCTGATATTTTTTTCTTTGTATTACTGCATATTATATCCTTACAGGAACGGAGAAATAATACAATTTCCAGCGGCCTGGCTGCCTGTCATATGAGGCGACATAACGACCCTCAGCCATGTGGTAGAGTACCTACCCGTCTGGATGTCTACCACCCCATGGTCTAGAGTATGCCGCCATAACAATCTTGAGTTGTATTCCGGCATCAGTGACGAGATACCAGTCTCCTGAAAAGAGCGATAGCACATTGGCAGCACCTTTGGTGTTGCAAATGTCCTTAGGCGATGGTAACCACATTCCAGCAGGTGGCACAGGCACTATGTTATTTAACTACCGTTAATTCAAATTGTGAGTACTTAAATATCTATATCACTGTTAATTGCCAATCTATCTATTACGTAGGCAACGGACGGCGTGCACAACGCAACTTGTAAAGTGGACATCACAGTCAGGGACGTTAACAACCATGCTCCAGTTTTCGATACAGATATATACGACGCCGATATCTCTGAAGATGCACCGATTGGTAAGAAATTGTTATAAGTACCCACTTTTTTCAAATAATATTTTTTATTTTTTATGTGATGTTGTGTGAGGTTGAGTTTGCCGGGGGATAAAACTGGTCCCTTGGCAGTGGAAGTGACCATCTGAAGCCCACGCCTGCCAAGGCTGGAGTTGAGATAGTTTCTGCTTTCCCTTTGTCCCTTTTAGTGGTTATCCTTAACCTGGGTGTAGCCAAAGCATGGCATCAGTTCTGACTGGACATGCTGGTGCCATCCCCGACCTGGCGAACCCCCACAGACGTAGTCGCGAAATAACTCCCCCCCCCCAAGGTTCTGCCATTGTGTCTGCTTAAGGTTCTCAACCGGATTTCACCTCGTAAAAAAATGAGGTGTTAGGTTATGATGAAGGCAGCAACCCTATGATCACCTAAAGAATCGATTTAAAATAAACAGTAAAATGTTGGTGTTATATATATGACTCTGAATGAATTTAGAAATATTAAAATAGTGCGGTGGACGAGGATTGTGAATTGATATATTGTCTTCTAACTATACAAATCCAAGTAACGAAAAACGTCATTCTCTTAAATCTAAATACAAAAATCTTCGTAACAGTCGGTTAAAAAAAATGCCTGTTGCCATAATATATCTAAAAGATTTTTTTAAAGGTACGGAAGTGGCTCAGGTTGGAGCAACAGATTTGGACAGTGGATCCAATTCTGTAATAAAATATGCCATACAAAAAGGTGCTCTGGACGCCTTCGCGATAGACGATGACACTGGAGTTATCACCTTGTCCTCAAAGCTGGACTATGACAAGCGAAACACTTACAGGATACAGATAACTGCCACTGATCTTGGTGAGTTGTATTTTGGTTCTCAGTATATTTTTAGCTACCCACAAAACTTTGTGACCGAGACAGTCGTCCGTGACACATGATATGAGACAGGTGATAGACTATTTGGTCTGTCTCATTCACCTATGTGGAGAACTGGACAGGTACCAGATGATAGTGGCTCGAAACCACGTGTATCGTAATTTAGAACGAAATAATAATGTAGAATCGAATCGATCCCAATACTGCTTGATGAAGAGGATGATTTCATACGAACGAATATTCTCATTTATATACTTCACACTTTAATATTGTTACGAGTTGCGAGACTTGAATTAAAATACCGTTGGAATTATTAGTTTATTAGAACTATACAAACACATATACGTAACACAGGTACAAATATAACCGAACACAATAAATCCACGCGTAACGCAGAAGGTCGAAATTCAATTAAACGCGCAAAGCCCGTCACTATTAGATTCCCGATTGTAGTACACACGTCACTCCCGTATCGCAGTTGTCGCTGAACTGCACAGAGTACTTTATATATACTGGTATAGAGTCAACAGTTATAATATATATAGTAACGCCCTCTATCGGTATATAGCATTATTCAACGGCAAAAACCATCCAGGGGGTCTAGTGTAATTTTGATTTTTATATTAGACTTTTGGAAATTGCGGGAGTTATAATTTAACTCCTGCAATTCCCAAAAGCCTTTCCAAAAAATGTTTATTTGTTAGTAAATAAAACAGCTATTTAGCGGTAGCGTGATTTATTATGTTTCCTTTTATTAAAATATTCAAAGGCATACATTTTCATAACATTATTTGTATCCACATCTAATCTGGTGCCGTTAAGATGATGTACTTACAAGTTTTACCATATCTGGGCACACAACAATCTCTTTCAGAAGAAGCCATAATCCAAGTCATCAGAAAACAAATCGTTAGGCAAATTGGTGTTCAGGGTACATGATTAAGTCCGACGTGATCACAGAACACTAGTAAACGTGATAAGCGAAGTCTTTGGAGTCCAGGAATCAAACGAAGTTATCGAAAAATAATCAAAACACAAACAAAGTACATACGTTCACGAATGTAACTTGTATCAGTCGGAATGTCATTTTGGTTTTGACATAATTGACATTTTGAAATAAGTTTTTGGTAAATCGACAATTCATCAAAAATCTATTAATTAAAGTTAAAAAGAGCTTTATAAATTGAAAAAGGTGAGGACTAGAATTTACACACTTTAAAATATATTTATTAGCTGATATGGCTTGCAAAAACGTAAAAACATATCAAATATTTCTTAAACAAGTATTAAAATAACTGCGTATAAAGAAACATATTATATTCATTCAATTGGTGATTAATTTGAGAACAGTGACATCTACTGCAATACCTACCCACTAATAGAACGCAAAAAATCTCTAAGAAAAAATCATTGTACTGACTGTTAGGACACTGCTGAACTGCCTCCCTGTCTCCACCAGGCCGTCGTTTTATGCTCCACAAATGCAATTGTATGTTCGCCCGACAACGCAGCCACAGTTTCCTAGAATTGGCTTGTAACACCTTGCTAATGATGCTAATGAGCGAGTACAATAGGACAATGGGCTGTTCTCCACAATAAATTAGAAACGTATGCCAGTAAATAAGTGAACAAAAGAAGACTATCTTAAAAGTATGACAATTAGTTCAAATGCCGACAAATAATAAAATGTGCTTCGTGGAATTTGTCTTTTTAATTAACACGCTTTTATTAGCTTCACCTGTATGTATGTATGTTTGTAACCGACCCCTTTGAGCTCGATTTTGTCCTACTTTGAACGATCAGATTTAATTCAAACTTTGCACACTTGTCAAAGGTCGATGACAATGCAATAATATAGTACCATGGCGCTGATCTCATGATGGAGTCGGAAGGTGGCCATAGGAATTTCTGTACTAAACAAGATAGACCTGTCGTGTTTGGGTTCGTTTTACTTGTCTTGGCTAGCCCTCTGCTGCTACATGATATGCAGGATCTCAAAAGCTTGTATTTAAAAACATAAAAAAAAATCAACTAAAAATGAAAAATAAATAATAGTTAAAAAAAAACAAAAAAAAAAACGCTTTCATAAAAAATCCAACTAAAAAACAGAAAATAAAATTTAATAAATTTGGTTTCAGATGAATGGGGTCTTAAAAAAAGCGTGGGGTGTATTCAAAGCGCTTTTAAGATATTAAAGTAGAAGAAAAAGCGCTTTCTGTTTTTTAGTTGGATTTTTTATGAAAGCGTGTTTTTTTAGTTTTTTTTTTATTTGTGCTAAGTTGTAACCATATAACTATATATAACGACTATTCTTCTATTAATTAATAATAAGATCGTCTTCTTAGGTGAAAGCTCTAAACTGTCATTTTATAACTTCAAAACTAAGTGTCTCGGTCACGCGTTCTAAATATTCTCCACACAAAGCAAAAATGTCGTCTGTGGCGATCACTTTTTGACGTAGCGCACGTTAAATCGTCCCTTTGATGTATTTTATAACGTTTTATGATATTTTGGAAAACTTTCAATACTGAGTTTAAGATCAAGGATGCCAAAGTATCTATCTATTACTAAAGTTTAAATGCATTCAGATTACTTAATTAGTTTTAAATATTTACTGCGATTATTATTAGACCGCTCTTATAGGTTTTAAATTGTGTATTAAAAAAATCTATCCCTCTTAAATAAAAAACAAACGCTTATGCAATAGTATAGAACAATTAGAAAATCACTTACCACGCAGCGATCTGCAACTAATCTAGAGAGAAAATCAATTTTGCCGTTAAATATAACTATACACTGTTTGTAGGAGTACCAAGTTTAACTGGCACAACGGAACTGACAGTCCACGTAATCAATGTAAACGACAAATCGCCATATTTCACCCCCACCACCCAAAGAGCTGCTGTCTCGGCCGATGCTGAAATTGGTGCTGAAGTCCATGACTTAGCAGCAGCGGACCCTGATGTCTCTGATCCTACTAAATTACTCTTCAGTTTGGCAAAGGACAGAGTTGTTAAAGCGGTTGATAACAATGGAAAGGAGGTGAGATTTATATGGTTTGTAAGTTTGAGATTTAAGTAGAAAGTCCAGGCTTTTATTATATTAGTTTTATGTCTACATTCAAACACACGCACACACATGTTGTAAAAATTTGTAAGTCTTATGTATTTCATTTTCTGCATCAGGTTTACTATAGCCTGTTTGTCTGGCATCGCAGACTTGGTCTGTTGTATAATACCCATAACACAAGCGTATTTGCTATGCTTAGGAATATACTGTTACGAGTTGCAGGGCTCGAATTAAAATGCCGTTGGAATCACTATACAATTTATTAGAACTATACAAACACGTATAACACAGGTACAAATATAACTGAGGATAACCAGTACAAACGTAATGCACGATTCAATAACACGCGCAAAGTCCGTCACTATATAAATTACCGAATGTACACACGTCTAGCCTCGCTTGTGGTTATAGCTTGACTGTCTCACCCCTCCGTTGGGGCATTGCTTTATACTGTACAAATACAATATGTCTACTCGACCGCGTAGACTGAATTTCCAAGAATCACACCTGGTTAATGAGAACCATAAAGATTACAATACATAATAGGCTGTTTTCCAAGCACATTTTTTAAACACAAAGTAAACAAAAGAAGACGGTCATAAAAACAGTTTCAATGTTATTGAAACTGTTGCCAACGGATAATAAAATGTGCTTTGTTTACCGATATGCAGGTGGCCCAAATTGTAACAATACAATATATGTGTTTGTCTATTGATTATTATTATCTTAATATTGTTTTCCTAATTTTAACCATACAATTTGAATTGTTAAATTTGCGAATGAGATAAAACATTTAATTAGATTATTTAATGATGGCACAACTACCTGTGTTGCGTACAGCTCTCGTATTTATCAGGAGGTCTGCTTGTTTGTCTATTATGCAGAGCTACTCAATTTTGAGATCTTTTGCGATTTTCAGGTATCTAGTGAAGGTATATTCAGCTCTTGGTTCGATGTATTACCAAATGGAACTGTGATTGTAACACAGCACTTGGATCGAAGTAGGGCTGCAGTTATTACTCTGCCAGTGAGGGTTGCCGATACTTCTGCTCCTACACTTCAGGAAGCCGATGGTAAGATAATTGCAGTTACCTCATATCATACTTTAAGAATATTGAGAGAATGAATGATAGCAGAATCACAAAAAAAGTATATGATAGCAATGTGACTGGAAGAGTCGGTGCCGGTAGACCAAGACGTACTCACCATAATCAAATTGAAGATATTTTGAAGAAAGGTGAGAAGATTAATAAAAGTTGATGAAGCGAAAAGTGTTTGTCAAGATCGTTACAAGTGGAGATCCATCGTCTCTGCCTACCCCAATGGGAAACAGGCGTGACAATATGTATGTATGTGTGTATGAAATATTTATTATAATTTAAGTTATAGAAGTGTATGTATGTCCTAATTGTTAAGACACAAGTTGGAAGCAGTTTTCTGACTGAAGCCAGAAAACACCACTCAAAAAGATAGACTTCCAAAACTGTCATAAAGCTGATCATGTTATGATCATCATTGATTATCAACATATATAAAGTGGTAGATAGACCAATAACGTTTCCATTTACCTGAGACGAGATGGAATATAAAATGGTGTTACGAGAATGGATTCGGAGAGAAAGAAGTACATAGGGAGACCCTTACAAATTGCATTTGTGATTCGAAAACTATAAAAAGAAAATTTTAAATGGTACGGGCATATTATGAGGGGTGCACATTATGTGAACATTGATGGATAAGAGTAAAAGTAGACCAAAAAAGAGATGGATAGATGCATGATGATTTTGATAGTGACAAAAAGACGTATGTGCCACAATAGAAGTATTTAGAAGTAAAAGACTTATGACGCATATGAACAGAGAAAGAATACAACTTCCTGTGGCCGGGAGCCTGTTCAAAGAGGCGATAAAAAAAACTCACAGCTAGGTGGGAGGGCTTGCCCGTCTGGATAGCTACCATCCCTGGTCTAGAGAATGCGCCATAACATCCTTGACTTGTGTTCTGGCATTAGTGGCCACGTTGCCGTCTCCCTTAAGAGAGCGGGAGCACATTGGTAGCGCCTTTGTTGACATTAATCGCTTTCGTAAGTACCAAACGCATCGTGTCCAATGGATTAGGTTTTCACAACGCGTCATCGGCACGCATCGCATATGTTGCCCCTCGGAGCACAAGCGTCGGCATTGCCGATGATGAGATTCGTGCGCTCCGTACGATGAGCGTCAGTGGACGCACTTGTGTTACTTTCTGTACAAAGAACGGATCGTCTGTTTGATACGATGCGTCCGAAGTATAAGATGCAGGCATGTGGACGCTTACCTTATACTGCAATTGGGCTTGTTCACTTTTCTTTCAATCTAGCTATTTGAAAAACCGTTTCGAGGAATAGTGTCCCTAATCATTTCTGTCTAGTTAAAATTCCAAAAAACGTAAGATCGTCTTGTATTTTGTAAGAAATGCGTTTGACCTTTATTTGACCTTACTAAATCCAATCAGGTGGGCCGTCTGCCTGTTTGCCTGCTTCAGGTGTAAAAAAAATCTAGCTGTACATTATTTGATTTAAGTTCTGTAACATAGATTTTCTCTATAGACCACTTTAAAAAATTTAACGATAACTATAGAAAATAATAATGGTTGAACACGAAAAATTATAAGCCTAGCGACAAAAAACACTAAAATGATCACGATACGTAATGAGTAATAACAGTGAGTGACATTTAAATAGTAGCACAGATTACTATGATTATATACAGATAAAACTTACTTTTATTATTTTTGTTTTCTAGGCAAAGAAATCAATGTAAACTTGTTCCTTATGACGTCATCGGAGAAATAATTTTATAATCGAAATATAAAAAAACTAACACTTAAAATACAAAAATATAAAATCAGAGGGTTATTTTTCGTGAACAATCCCCATTGCGCATGCGTTTAAACTAGTTGAACGTCAGTGTTGGCTGCTAAATATGCAAGCGCACTGGTGTTAGGGAGTCCGGGGCTGCGAGGGTAGGCGATCATGGCGGTGGGGTCGATCTAAGCCCCGCCAGTTTACTATGTTCTAATGTGTTCATAGGTTCAGACGTAATGTCTCAGTTTCAGTCAGTTCTGGTTGGTAAAGTTCAGCACTATAATAAAATTAATTAATTAACACAGACTTATACTGTAGCTTTTTTACGGCTGTAAGTAGTTAAGTTCTTAATGTATGTTTTATAACTTTTATTATTTCGCTCTTAGGTGACTTAATAATAACTATAGTCGATGTGAACCGCCACGCGCCAGTATTCAGTGAGCCTTCATACCTGCTAAAAGTTGTAGAGGAACAACCTATCGGATCAGTTTTAGATACCTTTGTGGTTACTGATAGAGAGACTCCCATTTCTTCGATTGTCATACACCCACCGAATCCGTACTTCCAGATTAATAACGTCACAGGTGAGTATTTGGAACAATTCTGTACTATCATAGTGTGAAGGTTCAAATTTGTTATGAATTAAGTTATAGTTAGGTAAACCGGAATTAATCAACAAGGTGAAAGTTTTGAGATAATTAAGATTTTCATTAAAAATCTGGTCGAAGGACCAATTAAAGTTGTTTTCTAAAAATATGTTAGACGACAAAAAACGCTATTTCCATCCTAATTTCTTCCTTTATGAATAATAGTGATATGCGATAAAAACACGTTCCAGAATTAAAATTAATACTTACAATTAATGCAATGCTTCTTTATCTTTTAATTTTATAAAGTCTATCTCAAATTTTAACTTATAGTAAAGCAAGAAATATTTGCTTGACGTCGTGAGAATGACATGTGTACTGTGACGGCCAGCGGTTTCAGAGCTGACCAGAATCTATTCTTCAAATGAGAGACTGGTTCAGGATATAACTTTATTATTATCCTTCAAGACAATTTTACATGACGACGACTAAAGGGGTTGGTCGTTATAGTACCAATGGTCTCGCAATAATGGATGGCTAAGGCCGTGCGAAGTGTAGAAGGAAAAGTAGAAAAGCAGTCCTTGTGCTCCGAACTGAATGCTCCGAAGCGATTAACTTTCGGATGACGATGAAGAGTAAAAATAAGTGAATTTCTAATTCGTGAATTATCAACAGGAGTAGTGAAGTCAACCCAACGCATAGACTACGAGAAGATCCACAGCATAAACTTCACCCTAATAGCATACGACTCGGGAGTACCTCAACGTTCTACCACTGCTGGTGTGACGGTGGAAGTGGTGAATGCGAATGACGAAGAGCCGGTGTTCTCTCAGGAAGGGTACGAAGGCATTGTCCAGGAACACGCACAAGGTGGCACTGAGGTGCTCACTGCTAAGGCTGTGGACAAAGATGAAGGTATTCAAGTTTCTATATTTTGTTTTTATAGTACCTATCAAAAATTATTATATCCATCCATACATCCAAACTACCTCTAAAAGCTACTCAAGAGTTTTTGGCTTTCATAAAAATATAAAATAATATATATTTAGCTGTCGCTTAAAAGGCCATTTCTTGTTTTTTGATATGCAATTAAATAAAAGGAATTTTATTGGGACCTTTTTATATTAAAGTACTGTTTTCAAGTTTGTATGTTTTGTTTTTCTGCTATCAAAAATTATTACATCCATCCATAGTTCTGGACTATCTCTTAAAGCTGCGCAAGAGTTTTTGGCTTTCATAAAAATACAATTTATTTCCTTACTTAGTAGGCCATGTTTTGCTTTTTGGTATGCAACAAAATGAAAGTAATTTTATTGCAACCTTTTTTTATCAAGTAATGTTTTCAAATTTCGATATTTTGTTTTTCTAGTATCAAAAATTGTTACATTCATCCACATAGTCCCGGATTATCTCTTATAGCTGCGCAAGAGTTTTTGGCTTTCATAAAAATACAATTTATTTCCTTACTTAGTAGGCCATGTTTTGCTTTTTGGTATGCAACAAAATGAAAGTAATTTTATTGCAACCTTTTTTTATCAAGTAATGTTTTCAAATTTCTATATTTTGTTTTTCTAGTATCAAAAATTGTTACATTCATCCACATAGTTCCGGATTATCTCTTATAGCTGCGCAAGAGTTTTTGGCTTTCATAAAAATACAATTTATTTCCTTACTTAGTAGGCCATGTTTTGCTTTTTGGTATGCAACAAAATGAAAGTAATTTTATTGCAACCTTTTTTTATCAAGTAATGTTTTCAAATTTCTATATTTTGTTTTTCTAGTATCAAAAAATTGTTACATTCATCCACATAGTTCCGGATTATCTCTTATAGCTGCGCAAGAGTTTTTGGCTTTCATAAAAATACAATTTATTTCCTTACTTAGTAGGCCATGTTTTGCTTTTTGGTATGCAACAAAATGAAAGTAATTTTATTGCAACCTTTTTTTATCAAGTAATGTTTTCAAATTTCGATATTTTGTTTTTCTAGTATCAAAAATTGTTACATTCATCCACATAGTCCCGGATTATCTCTTATAGCTGCGCAAGAGTTTTTGGCTTTCATAAAAATACAATTTATTTCCTTACTTAGTAGGCCATGTTTTGCTTTTTGGTATGCAACAAAATGAAAGTAATTTTATTGCAACCTTTTTTTATCAAGTAATGTTTTCAAATTTCTATATTTTGTTTTTCTAGTATCAAAAAATTGTTACATTCATCCACATAGTTCCGGATTATCTCTTATAGCTGCGCAAGAGTTTTTGGCTTTCATAAAAATACAATTTATTTCCTTACTTAGTAGGCCATGTTTTGCTTTTTGGTATGCAACAAAATGAAAGTAATTTTATTGCAACCTTTTTTTATCAAGTAATGTTTTCAAATTTCTATATTTTGTTTTTCTAGTATCAAAAAATTGTTACATTCATCCACATAGTTCCGGATTATCTCTTATAGCTGCGCAAGAGTTTTTGGCTTTCATAAAAATACAATTTATTTCCTTACTTAGTAGGCCATGTTTTGCTTTTTGGTATGCAACAAAATGAAAGTAATTTTATTGCAACCTTTTTTTATCAAGTAATGTTTTCAAATTTCGATATTTTGTTTTTCTAGTATCAAAAATTGTTACATTCATCCACATAGTCCCGGATTATCTCTTATAGCTGCGCAAGAGTTTTTGGCTTTCATAAAAATACAATTTATTTCCTTACTTAGTAGGCCATGTTTTGCTTTTTGGTATGCAACAAAATGAAAGTAATTTTATTGCAACCTTTTTTTATCAAGTAATGTTTTCAAATTTCTATATTTTGTTTTTCTAGTATCAAAAAATTGTTACATTCATCCACATAGTTCCGGATTATCTCTTATAGCTGCGCAAGAGTTTTTGGCTTTCATAAAAATACAATTTATTTCCTTACTTAGTAGGCCATGTTTTGCTTTTTGGTATGCAACAAAATGAAAGTAATTTTATTGCAACCTTTTTTTATCAAGTAATGTTTTCAAATTTCGATATTTTGTTTTTCTAGTATCAAAAATTGTTACATTCATCCACATAGTCCCGGATTATCTCTTATAGCTGCGCAAGAGTTTTTGGCTTTCATAAAAATACAATTTATTTCCTTACTTAGTAGGCCATGTTTTGCTTTTTGGTATGCAACAAAATGAAAGTAATTTTATTGCAACCTTTTTTTATCAAGTAATGTTTTCAAATTTCTATATTTTGTTTTTCTAGTATCAAAAAATTGTTACATTCATCCACATAGTTCCGGATTATCTCTTATAGCTGCGCAAGAGTTTTTGGCTTTCATAAAAATACAATTTATTTCCTTACTTAGTAGGCCATGTTTTGCTTTTTGGTATGCAACAAAATGAAAGTAATTTTATTGCAACCTTTTTTTATCAAGTAATGTTTTCAAATTTCTATATTTTGTTTTTCTAGTATCAAAAAATTGTTACATTCATCCACATAGTTCCGGATTATCTCTTATAGCTGCGCAAGAGTTTTTGGCTTTCATAAAAATACAATTTATTTCCTTACTAAATGGGACATATTTTGCTTTTTGGTATGCAACAAAATGAAAGTAATTTTATTGCAACCATTTTATATCAAGTAATGTTTTCAAACGAAGCTCTCGTGTCCAATGTCTGATTGATGGGAATATTCCTGAGAATAATTATATTGTGTTCAATTTTTTAATTTTCTAATACCTTTCTGGCTAGTTCTTTGCTTCAGAATGGAGTATTGATTTTATTGTTTGAACTTGCGACGAAGATGCTATATTATTTTGAGAAACTGCTGGTATCAGTTTATTATTTTTGTTAATGTTTTCAGGTGAATTCGGCGAAGTTATTTACAGTCTATCAGGTGATCTGTCATCACTGTTCACCATCGACCCCATCACCGGGGTGATGGCAGTGGCTGACGGAGCGGTGATAGACCGCGAAGCTACTAGTGAGATTTGGTTGAGAGCTATCGCAACTGACAATGCGCCTGCGCATGTCAGGAGGACCACCAGTGTTCCTGTAGGTTATGTCTACTACTATTATTACTTAATATAATATTATATCATCAATGACCTAAAAATAACAATTACACAGATCCACAAAAATATTTGTGTTTATTTGGTGTCAGAAAAGACTACACTGATTTTTATCAGTGTCTTTGGTTATTTTTTTGTTGACAATTGCTCATCAGGAAAAAATACGCTAGAAAATGGTATTCTGACAGCCAGCCACATAACTTTTTTTCTAAGGATATAGGTCCACAAAAACACAATTAAGTAATTCTAGAGCAAAACCTCTAATTCCTATATGATCAAAATTAATCAATCAATCAATCTTTATTTGTAAGAATGTAGTTTATACAGGTGTTACATGATTGTAGATGCACAGTACATTCTACCACATAGTGGTGTACAAAATTAATGAAATCAAATTAACATAAATATTCTAATTAAAGAAGTCATTTATCGATAAAATACAAGTAATTAATGTCAAGAGAAATAATAACAAAAGATCACTTAACTTTTTTCGAACACATCTGGCAACCCTAACTAATCTTAACTAGACATTTGGAGATTGAAACAGAGTCAAAAAATATCTAGGGAGATACCGACAGTCTTGGACTTCTGGTCAACACCATATATAAAACCGTGTGTTAACTTTATTAATTAATTGTTTTTTCAAAAAACTTAGACGACTAATCGTTCTATAATTTCAATTGCATTGTGTGTCACGAGATCTGTGAATTGGACCTGTTGATGTTAAGTAAATCATAAAATAACTAACTTCGCACCGACTTCAAGATGTTGTAGAAGATGTATTTTTTTTTTGCTTTTTCAGTCAGTTTTGGTAAACTCTGGTAAAAATGAATGTTTGTCTGTATGTCCTTTATGGAGTCGTAAACTATACATTTAATCATGATGTGATGATGTTTAGCAAAGTTGTTGTGCACGAGCCAGAGAAGGTTTCTGAGTTGGTACACAATTGGACCCGGTAGGTGGCGCTGCTGTCGGCATATCGATTGAAGCTTTTCCGGGCAGAACGACGTCTGCCGGGACAGCTAGTATACATATAAAATTTGCACGTTGCGGCAACGTTTTATACGAAAATACGTGGTAATCCTAGTACTTTACAGAGATCATTTATTTGAAAAAAAATATGCTTCTAGGTCCATATAAAAGTAGCGGACATTAACGACCACCCTCCAATATTCAGTCAGAAAGTGTACAAGAGCACAATAGCCGAGAATCTGCAGCTTAACCCACCGGCTGCGATACTCCAGGTCCTGGCCGAGGACAAGGATGAAGGGGTCAACGGCAAGGTGGAGTACAGGATTGTGGAGCAAAGTGAACCAGGTAAGTTGGGTATAGGAGGACAAGTTCGAAGTTGGCACTCCCATGGTCCATGGACCTCAGAGAGAAATGACAATGCCAATTTTAGTATAGAGTATTGCTCTAGTTCAGTGGTTCCCCAAGTGGGCGATAACGCCCCCTTGTGGGCGCTGCAGGCCTAAAAGGGGGCGGTAAGAGACCCAGAAAAAATGGGTATTGGCAGGTGTAGCCCATAAGAGTTAACTTGAGACCTCAGCGCCGTTGTGTACTACCTACTGCGCTTAGGTCTCAAGTTAACTCTAGGGGGCTATAGGAAAAGTCTCATTTAGAATTAATGTTTAATCTCCGCTAATGTAGCTCTCAATAATCAATTAATTTAATTTGGCGTTATAGTAGTTTTTAAGAAGGTGAAAACAGGGGGGCGCTAAAAAATTATTTATTCTCAAAGTGGGCGGTATACAAAATAAGTTTGGGAACCACTGCTCTAGTTTGAAAAATTAGTTGTCAGTAAAATTATACATTGTTTTAAATAGGTAATTAAATCTAATTTTGGCGAACCTTTTCATATCTCGACTGTAGAATAGAAAAGAGTTTACTTCATTGAACACAAGAAAATAATACACATGAATTAACAATCTTATAACTAGTACAATGGGCGATCTTATCGCTAACAGCGATTTCTTCCAGACAACCTTCTGGAGATAATTTTACTGATAATAATGAGTCGGTATTCAGTGCGCATATTTTAAAATATATACAATCATATATACATATAGTAAAAAAAATGCACATACATATTTGTATACAAATATATGAAGGTACATAGAGTTACATAGACATACATAAATGACTGTTTACAAAGTTAGATAGTGATCTTAGAGGAGTTTATTAAAAGACTAGCTGTGCTCGCGACGCCGTCCGCGTGGAATTTGTTTTCAAAGCCTGTTCCTGAAATTAGCGCCTTTAAACAAACAAACTGTTCAGCTTTATATATTAGTATAAGATGTAAGTGACTTTGCACTTCTGATGTTCACCGGTAATGCATTCCACAACCTGTATATCATCTATCAAAAAAAAATCCCCTGGTGTTGCAAATGTCCTTAAATGATAAATGATGAAAAGCGGTCACTATCGCCACAGTGGCCGCTTTTCATCGGTTGGGCAGTCTGCCTATCTGCTCTCAACTCATGCAATTTTATTTTTTTATCGTAATGATAATTCTTTCAGGAGTATTCACAGTGGATCCCGTAAACGGGATAATATATCCATCGAAGTCGGTGAAAGGGAACACGACGTACCATTTGACGGTCCAAGCGACGGATGAAGTCGGCCACGGCATCCATTTTGATACGGCGAGGGTGGACATCAGCGTGCTGAGCGTCAACAGGCACAGCCCTGTGTTTGTTGAACCACCACCCGAACAGAGGCAGTTGGAGATACCCGAGGTATGGGTGAACTTTTTTTTTTTTACCAGGGGAAATCCGATTGAGGACTAAGCCGCGACAAGGGCAGAACCTTGGGGGGATAATTCGCGACCTAGTGTGGGATTCGCCAGATTGGGGGTGGCACTAGCATGCCCAGTCAGAACTGGTGCCATGCTATTGCCACTCCCCAGTTAGGGATACCCACTAAAACCCCTGGGTGTTCCGTCCTTCGCCTTATGCCAGGGCTACGGGTATATGACCTAGCCTCTCCGCAGCCCTGGCAGGCGTGGGCCCCCATCACGAAGCCTCTTCCATTGCCGGGGAACTCATTCCCCGGCATCGTCATGCTCTCTTTGGCGTGGGGCGGTTTGTAACTCGCCCCACGGGAGTAGAGATGAGCGCGCGCGGAACACTCGCGCTCTCATCTCGACGGCATATGCGGGTGAGTGAGAACCCCTATACCCCAAGGGGCCCCACCCGCGCCGCCCACTTACGGCGGCCGAAGGTCCGTACTAGCCCTTCGGCGTCGGCGCGTCCTCCTTTGGGAGCGGAGCCGTGACGTGCGCTCACGCTCCCGCTCCGCCTCCTCCTTTGCAAGCATAACGTACTCGCAGGTATGGGTGAACTGCTTTAACATCGTAGGACCAGAAGAAAGAAATAATATATTTGCTAAGAAAGCGATACAATTATACAGAAATATTTATACATATTTTTTTATGACGTTATATATATATTTTACACCGCATTTCCTCGGCAACTTAGCTTCATGCTGTATTGGAGTTTCCTCCAGCACAGCGCTGACTTTCAACGCCGACGCCGCCTCATTTATTTTAAAAATATTTGACCCACAATATATGAAACATAAAAAAACATAAGACAAAAACGCGCACACAGAATAAAAGAATCATCCTATATAGTAATAAAAAAATAAAATAAAAAAGAAATTAAAATAAAAAGAATAGAAAATATATACGTAAACAGAGCTACAATAATTAAATACCAAATAGTACGGTGTACAATAATAATCTTAATATGCTGGAGTTGACCTTGATTTCAGCTCTTAATCGATGTAATCTATTACGAGTGCAGGACTCGAATTAAAATACCGTTGGAATTACTATAGAATTTATAAGAACACGTATACAAACACGTATAAAACCAGTACAAACTGCACGTTTCAATAACACGCGCAAAGTCCGTCACTATATCTCTTATTAAATGTACTATGCGCGTCTTGCTCGTATCGTAATCGTCGCTTGGCTACCTCACATCCTCTCCCCCCTCCCTTCGGGCATCGTTTTATATTTAACTGTACAATACAAAAATCGACTGCGTGTATTGAAGTTTCCGAGAAACCGTAATCTGCGGCCATAACCAAGTACAATAACAATAGAATGTTTTTTTTTAATTACAAATTTTAAATACAAAGTAAAAAAGAAGTCCAAATGCGGGAAAGGTACTAACACACCAGGTGTGCATTTACTTTGTCGACGTGTAACAATACTTTTAAACAACTAAAAATACCTCCCAATGTACCTGCACAATAGCCCAATTTTAGTAGCTCGGGACAGTGTACGAATCGTGTAACCGGAACAGAGTTAAGAACGCATAGCAAGCAACACTGGCATTTCCGCTTGCGAATAAAGTTCGAAATATGTTATTTACATGTCGGAAACCTGTCTTCACTTTTCTGCGCAAACGAAATTTGCCATTCGGGCTTATAAGTCGTGTACCACATATGCGACTTAAAGTCGCTTGGTTGAATTTTGAAAATATCCTCAATGTCATGAGTTTATTATGTTAAAAGTAACATGTCATGCTTGGTTGGCGGTAGGCTAAATAAAACTTTAACAAAACTCGTTGGATAAATGTCACCTTGGTTTTCCGTGACCACGGCCACTGAAATGCGGCCGAAACGTCGGAGAAACCAAAACCTAATAAATTACCGCGCTTAAAACCGTTAAAACGTAGTTTTACTATAATTATTTCCAATTGCGACACACACAATACAAACAGAATAGAAAATCCATTACATACAAAAAATGAATGCCGAAACATGTTTCGAGACAGCACTGGTTTTCAGTGCCCGCCTCCAAAATCACATCACATCCTATCTATTTGTTTTTCATACGTTTTCAGAATGCAGCCCAAGCGGATTATCTTATAACAACAATAAAAGCGACCGACGTCGACAGCGGGGAGAATGGACGAGTCTCCTACTACCTGAAGGTGGACAACCAAAATGTAGGGGAGACCCAGGAGTTCAGTTTGCACCCCGATACAGGGGAACTACGGACCAAGACATTCTTGGACCGGGAACATAAGTCTGAATATCAGGTGAGTTAGGCATTTATTTACTTTCATCAACACACACACAATCTCAGCGTCCTTGATTTTGTATGAATTGAATGTTTCTGACGTCATTATACCAACTACTGGCTTCTGACCGCGACTTCGTCCGCGTGGAATAGTTAAAAAATTTAGTTTAATAAAGCTCCCTATTTTGAAACATTCTTCATTGGTGCTCCGCTCCTATTGGTCTTAGCGTGATGATATTTATTTATTTGGACAACACAACATAACAATCAGTAATTCATTTATATAATATAACTAGCGGCCCCGGCAGACGTTGTCCTGCCCTGAGAAAATATGACCCGATCCCAGCGCCACCTACCGGTTCCAATTGTGGATTTAAACCATCCGGGGACCCACTCAAACACACAAAAATAAAATCGCTCCCCGTTGTTAAGAGGATTCTAGAACCCGATCTCAGCGCCACCTACCGGTTCCAACGGTATAAAAACTATCCTATCTTTCAAGTTGGATCAAACTGCACACGGTGTGCAAATTTGATTAAAATCGGTTGAGTAGTTTAGGAGTCCATCGCGGACAAACATCGTGACACGAGATTTATATGTATTAAGATTTATAAATTATCACATCTAGATTGAGGTCCAAGCGTGCTGACACATCCATGTTAAAATTATATTTTCGCAAACAAAATTATGTGAATAATGTCAGTAATAGTGATTTAATAAATAATTAAAGCTAGGACATTATTTTTAGTCATACATTATAAGTTAATATTAAGAAAAAGAAAGCATTAAAAAAATTACTAAACAAGTGAAGAGGTGTGATCTTTCGATATATAGCCTTCCTCTATAAATGGGCTATCTAACACTGAAACATTTTTTCAAATCAGACTAATAGATCCAGAGATTATCCCCTACAGCGTCACAAACCTTACCTCTTTATAATATTTGTATGGAGTATAGATTAGTTACAGTTTCAGACAAATAATAACTTCTTCCAATGTACCGGCGTAGTAAACTAATTTTAATAGCGCACCACAATGTGCGAATCGTGTATGCGGGACAGAGCTGAGAATGGCAAGCAACACTCTGCATTTTGCCCTTGCGAATAAAGTTCAATATAAATTATCGACCACGGGCGACCATTACTAACATGAATTACATCATATTAGAATTATCTATCATTTTTAACCGACTCTAAAAAAAGGAGGAGGTTTTCAATTCACCGGGAACTTTTTTTCCTAATGTATGTTCACCGATTACTCCGAGATTTATGATCCGATTTACGTGATTCTTGTTTAGTTTGATGCGAAATAGCTTCCAATTGGTCCCCTAAAAAATTGACATAGTATGGCCCAGGAGTTTTAATTTTACGAACATTTTTTTGGTCCCGTTTTTGGGACCTATATTTTTTAAGAAGCGCGGCACCTTCTAATAATTACTTTTCACAGCATAAAATTATGTCTTATTATGACTTTGAATCGCAGCTGGTAATAGCAGCAGTGGACAACGGCACTCCGGCGCAGTTCGAGAGTCTTCGACTCCTAACAGTGGTCTTGGCTGATGATGACGATAACACTCCGCATTTCCTCCAGTCTTCCCACCAGTTCACCGTCAGAGAGAATCTACCACCGGGCGTTATAGTTGGTAAGTTTTCAAATTCATATTTTATTACTTTATCATACTTGGTATAATCACTTTCCAATATTGATTTTGGCCATTAGTTTATTTAGATTTTATGACAAACAAAAAAAAATTCATTTAAAAAAACCGACTTCAAAAACTAAAAAGTATAAAATAACTTATTTCTAAAGCTATTATTATTAATTTATATTATCTTAAACATCTTAAAGTCGATGCTTAGTTATTTTAAAAATATAGTAATTTTTATGTTTTTCTTTGCACCGACTTCAAGATGTTTAAGATAATATATATTAATAATAATAGCTTTAGAAATAAGTTATTTTACACTATTTAGTTTTTGAAGTTGGGTTTTTTTAAAAGATGTTTTTTTTAATTCATTTGTTGCTTTTTAGTGTCTAGCTATGGGTACGCCTACGAAAGGTGCCGCGCAAAATGGATTTTTTTTTTCATAAAAAATATTAACAAAATGAAAACTACTGGGCCAAACTATGTAAAATTTTTAGGAGACCAAATGGCAGCTATTACGCGTCGAATAAAAAAGAATCATGTAAATTGGATCACAAATCTCGGAGTAATCGGTGAACATACATAAAAAAACAGATTCCGACGAATTGAGAATCTCCTCCTTTTTTGAAGTCGGTTAAAAATAAAGTGATTTACAAATAGTAGTATTCACTGTCGAGTTCTGATGTGAACTGATTTATTTTAGAAACGGTACCCTTAAGTTCAAATATTAACAATTCGTACAGCTAAAACAATATATAACACAATCTGTGAGCGGGACGGATGATGTGCGAGCGAGATAGAGAGACTTAATATATGCGCAAGGGATGTTCATGCCATAAAAGTATCGATATGTTTCGATATAATATATCGTAATGTTCTACCGATACTTTGCGATATATCGCAGAAATATATCGATATCTTCGATATATCGTAAAAAAATATTTTTCGTATTTAGCTAGTCTATAATATTAAATATTTGACAGGGATCAGGTTGATATAAGTAAAAACAGTTTATAATTCCCAATATTTTTTGTCTAGGCCTTGCATAAACAAAATTTTAATTAAACAAAACAAATAATAATTTTCTCGCCACAGCTTGCTTCTTCTATACAATTGAACTGTAGCGTTTTTTATATATCGTATTATTTATTTTTATCAGTTAGTTTTTATATAACTGTATTTACATTTCGCAAACTGTATCAAGGAAAATATTCAAAACAGACAACTTTTATTTGTAGGTTATTTTGTACTGAGACCGAAACGATTAACCACAGACACAGATTATACAGTTTTTAATACTAGTGCTGCCCTTACGTAGAATTATTTTCGAATACTAATATTGAAAATTGATTATGAAATAAGTAGGCTTTCTTATTTTCATAGTCGGGTGATTTCATTAATATATCTCATAATCGGCAACCGCTGAAAAACTACTAAAAATCAAATCGAGAGTTTATTCGAGAGAGCATATTATGGGCTCCAGCGTTGCGCTAGCCAGTAGTTCGTTGTCCTCTGCGATGACTGGACTCATGTGGCCCCCATAGTCTAAATGAGTCGTAAGTCGCGTTTATATACTTGCATTGTCCACTTCCTCGCTACTTTCCTGCTTGCTGCCGTGAAAGTGGACATAACGTAAACAAAGAATAAATGATAAGTTTCACTGCGTTAAGGAACGATTATCAACTATGAGGGTGGCAGTTAGACTGTCTTACTTTGTTAATTTGTGTTGCGTTCTTGCAGGCGAGTCTTTTTCAACCTCAGACATTTTTTTCGATTTTTTCAGGTACTGTGAAAGCCATAGACAAGGATTCGGGTGAAAATGGTAGAGTTTATTACCACATACTGGAAGGCAATGAGCAAGGCGCCTTTACTTTGGATCGAACTCGAGGAATTATTAGGGCTAACATCAGCTTTGACAGGTAGGTCAGATTTATATTAGTTAACTAGGATATGTCCGTGACTAGGTCCGCGCTTGATATAAGGTTCCCGCGAATTCTAGGGACGAAGGTACCTCAGCATTTCAAAAATAATATAAGCTATCGTCTTAGTGGAAACTGCGTCGCAATAAGCTAATTTTATGAGCCCGAACAACTTCAAACCGCTCTCGGGAAAATTCACATAAATAAAATTCATATAAAACCACACATTTTTCTACGTAAAATTTTCTATCCATCGGAGAAAAAAAATCGCATTAGAATTTGATTTTGTTTCATATGCCATTTTAAATAATGTTAGAAATTTTCCCGTGGGATTCCCAGGATTTTAAATCTAAAAACCGCATCGAAATCGACTGACTAATTTTTAACCCGAACAAATATTCGGGTTCGACCTAAAAACTAATTCCGATTTTTTTAGATTTGTCGTCGATATTTAGTCGGCAAATCTAAAAAAACCCCGTCGAGTTCATCTTTTTTTTTAAATAGCTTCAATATACAGACACAGAATATTTAAATTTTATAATAATATAGATTTTTATATAGATATGTACTTACCGAATAAATAAATAAAACTATTTAAGTTTTATTTTGCAATGCAGCTGATGCTTAAAATCAAAATTACTTTATCGACCTCATTGCAATACCTAACTTCAAACCGTGTTAATATTACCATTAGCTTATATAATATTTATTATACCTTTAAAACTGTCACAACAGAGTAAAAATAATTCTAAAAGTTAAAGCAAGATTACATACAATTCCAGACGATAGTGAAATGATATTGCTAAATTTACTCTTTGATAATTTTAGAGAAAACCAAGCAGACTATGCTTTCATGGTGTATGCGAGCAACAATCCATATTGGAGCATGTCGCCGCCATCTTGAATTCTGTTGAAAACTCAACTGACAGTACCGAGAGTACGGTGACAACTGTCAAAGTCAAAGTACTCGATGAAAATGACAATGAACCTAAATTTCAACAAACGGTTTACTACGCTGGTAAGTATTTTATTTTCAAATCAATTACTCTACATCTGAAAGAGGTGAAGTGCACTAGACTAGGAAATACGATTTCATTGAAATTATGATCTTCAGATGTGAATAAAGCTGTATTTGCTCTGCATTTCTAATTTTCTTCTCTAGTTCTTGTCATTTTTGACTTCATATTATGAGGCCTCAGGCACGCATATCATTCTTTTTATTTATTTTTTTAAATCGGCAGACATACACACACATTGTATATCCCCAATTTAAGCAAGTTACTCTTGTATTATGGGTAATATACAACGGACCACTCTGGGACCGATCCCAGACACCCAAACCATGGTAAATAACGGAGAAAATACGTTTCCGAAATTTACTATACCGGGAATCGAACCCGGAACCTCTGGGTTATAGTGAGGTAGGCCGTCAAAGGCTTAGCCCGCTAAACCACAGAGGCCGCCGATTCTCAAAACATCAATCCAGGAGTTCTTGAATATCTTCCTGTTTGCAAAACCCAACCTAACACTTTGGGTCAAGTACCTATTTTATATGATTTTTAAAAAAATCCTCTGCTCAAATTAGAGTTACTATAGGATTTTCTAATTATCTTGAAATGATCTTCAAATTCAAAAGATTGTATTCAATTTTTGAAGGTCATACATATGAGCAAAAATTTAAACTTACTTCCTATTCTATGTGATTGGCTTGGCAATGGAGAAGAAACGATAAGACATTCCCAAACACCATTCCTAGCTACAAAATATTTTTCTTCATATTTACGAGTATCTATCTCATATTTGTGCAGGAACTAAGAATTAGTACAATTTCCTGCTACCGGGTGGCCTATCGTATAAAACAGTCCACAGCCAGGTGGTAGGGTTTCTGCCCGCTGGTAGGGTGGATGGCTACCACTAGAGTATACCGTCATAATTACCTTGAGCTGTGTTTTGCACTAGAGACCAGGTTCTAGTCTCCCTTTAGAGCATCAGCGCATTTGTAGCCTCTTTGGTGTTGCAAATGTCTATAGGTGATGGTAACAGCTTTCCATCAGGTGGGCCGTCTGCCTATATACTGAAATTATGCAATAAAAAAATATTAAAAAACGCACACTCCATAATGAATCCTGTAAAATACCGAAACCCTTAGGTGTTTCAAATTTCCAATGGCGATGGTAACCGCTTTCCATCAAATAGGCCGTCTGCCTGTCTGCTGAACTCATGCAATAATAAAAACTCCATCTCAGGATCTTATTTTTTAACTATTGAAGTATTTTATACATAACATATATTATAAGGGTCCTTTATTAACTCTGAAATGTGAAATCATTCCATTGTACCACCAGGTATCAAACACACAGCACGTGTGAACGAACCGGTTCTATCGGTAGTGGCTGAGGACCCAGATTTGGAGGAAAATGGGACTTTGGTGTACATGGTGGCCGCTTCCAACTTATATAAATTTGGGGCTTCGGAATCCAGTGGAAGTGTTGTGCCTTCGCCATTCAACATCAGCCAAGACGGTATGTGGATATCTTCTCTTATTTATTGAATTACGTATGGCCTCCTAGCAACATGACTACTATATCTTTGAATTCTTAGCTTGTTAACTTAATGACTTCTAAGAATGTGCAACAGAATGCAAACGAAAGAAAGAAGGATTTATGACGTCTTGTGAATGTGATTGCCGGTAACGATAGAGCACTCAAATTCAAAGGGGTAATGATAGTTAGTATCGGTTAGCAATACAATTTTTTATCATACACAGGTGTCCTAATGACAGCCCATTACATGTCCGAATACAACCAAGACAGATTTGTGCTCGACATTATCGCTCAAGAAATAGCACCACCGCATCGGCAGGCGAAGGCGCAGGCTTATGTAAGTGCATTTTAATTATTACAAAAATCAATATAAGAGGGATACGCTTTCGTACATTCTTGGGCCCAGATTATAAAAAAATGATAATGATTAGACTTAGACTTTCCATTAGAAGAGTCGTCTGTCTGTTTCCTAGATTCGATAGAAAGGAGATCTTATTACCGGTAAATATCGAGCCTTCATTTTAATGTAAGCGACATTTGCACCTAAATATATTTTTTGTTGAAAACGGTATTTAGTTTTGATTTAGTAGTGTCCTAATCTAATAAAACTGAAAGTCTTAAAACAAAATAATAGTTTAAAATATCTTTTATATTGTTACCAGAGCGAGATTCGAATTAAAATGGCGTGGGAATTATTAGAATTATACAAACACGTATAACACAAGTACAAATATAATCGAATTCGACAAGTCCAAACGTAATGCAAAAGGCCGTAATTCCATAAAACTAACTAAACTAAGACACTAATAGATTACTGAACGTACTAAATGTATGAAGTGTCGCCTTGATCGTGGTTCTCGCTTGACTGACTGGTCTCTCAATCGGGCGCTGCTTTTATACCTCACAAATACAAATGTGACTGTATTGTAGTCGACCTAATCCGTAACACTTGGCTAATGATTCAACCGCAACGCATCGCAATAAATAAGTAAAGAAAAGAAGTCGATTATAAAAGAATTAGTTCAAATGCCGAAAGGTAATAAAATATGTTTTACAGATATGCAGGTTTGAATTTGTGTTTGTCGGTGCCTAGGTTGTAACAATGTATAAAGAAAATGTACTCAGCTCCAGTTGGCGCTTACGATAAAATCTTGATATACCTGTAACTCTGGTTTAAATTTTACAGCATCCTCATCAATAGAGGCATTGTAGACAACCGTTTGGAAAACGGTTTTTGTCGTTAAATCTAAACAAATAAATTATTTCTTTTTCTCGTTAGATATGGATAATAGATAGGTCAGCGCTGATCCGTATGGTGGTATCCCGGAGTTGTGCCGCCCCTGTCAGCGGAGTACAGCGAAGGCTCGCCGATGCTGGCAACGCGTTACTGGTCCCTGGCAGGAGACTGCCATTGGTGCAGGCCGATAAGAAATACGATGATTGGTAAGAACCTTAAGCCTAAGTCATGTTGTGATAGTGGCCGCGGTGTATTAGAGCCGACTAAAAACTACTTATGATGTCGTTATTGTGGATATTAGCGGAATATTCTGAGTGCGTATCCGACTCGCACACGGCCATCTGTAATTAGATATATCATTTAAACCTCTATATATTTTAACCTATTTCAAAAAATGAGGCGGTTCAGATATTTTGTGTTTAGTCGTGTAGCTGGCAAGCGGATGGGTGGTTCTTTTAAATAATTATAAATAACTTTTTAAGAAGTTTTCCGTTTTAATTGCTTTGTTGACAACAATAATGAGCGCGAACCGGTTATGTTGTAGTCAAAAATTAATAATCTAGCATTAGTTTTAATAGCTTAAGAATAGACGAGCGTGCATGACAAGAATATGAAGTCAAAAGCAAGTGAGTATGTAAGAATAAGCTGTATGCACTCTGTTGTTCGTGCTACCCGCAAGGACTGGCGTGAAATTATGTATGTATGTATGTAGTTTTTAATACCTGGTTGTCTACTAGCCAATTATGAAACATGTAGATTGTTGTATTCAAGTAAAAAACCCCAGCCTCTTGTAGGTCTGTGACTGACGCTAAACAATGTTCTTGTGGCTGGTTGAAAACGCATTTTAATAACTGGATAATGAAATTGGAGTTGATTTTTAATTAATTGAAATTACAATGGTCTTCTCTTTAACCAATCAAAATAAAAAATGTGGAAAAAATCAAGGGCCATAATTGGGACCAAAAAATTATGAAAATGCAATTTTTATAATTTCTGTCTGTCTGGATATTCCGGCTAATCTCTGAGACGGCTGGACCGATTTTGACTGAACTTTCACTGACAGATAGTTGATATTATAAGAAGTAACTTGGCTGCTTTTGAAGTTAGAGTTCCGTGAAAAAAATCTACACAGACGGAAGTAGTGGGTATAGCTAGTATTTAAAAAAAAACTTAATTAACAAAACATCATGCAACAAGTTCATAAACTCGTCTCAAAACTATGTCAGGTGCGAAATCCATCTCCACGCAGTAGACCCCGCGACGTACCAAGTACTACCAGTCGAGAGAGTTCTAGAAACGATCGACTCGAAATACGACGAGCTGAAGGACATATACCAGGAGTATGGTGTCGAAACTTTGATAGCTGCCAGCGCCATATCTAAAGGTATTGTTGTTTATAAAATTTCTCAAAACGTTCCAATCTCAAATTTTGTACGAAAACTATGTACTACATTATGATGTATTAGTTTAAACGGTAAATATGTATAAACGCCGAACCTGAAAAATACTCATTTTGTATTCAAAGACTTTACATATGGTTTGCTATGGTATGATAACGACACTAGAATCATCGGTAGGCCATCATTTAAACAAAAAAAAAAAAAAAATTGTGCGTACTAGTGTACACACGTAAGAAGTGAAACTTCTTTAAATTGGTTAAATAAATACAGCCCCTACCACGGTCCAATCGACCGTGGTAGGGGCAAGAAAAATTAGGCGCGTACGGAAAAAATGTGACGCGTAACCGAAAAATGTGACGGTAAATTTAGATGGCGCGCAACGAAAAATGTGACGCGTAACTGACAAATCTGACGGTTTTTTTGTTCAACGCCGATGTGAAGTTTCACTTCAACAATACAAATTGTTACGAAATACGTGCATTGTATCGATATAAATAATTTTCAATTTTAGCGTGACATACTAATTTTAATAAAAACAATTATTTTAATTTAGGGATTAGTCTGCAAATGTAACATATATGACATGAACAAAATCACGCTAAATTGAACATTATTTTTATTGATTTGACGTAGGTTTTAAACGTAATTAATTGTATTGTTTATTAATTTTTACCTAAACGTCGGGTTCCCGACAATTTTAGTGTCTTCATCATACCATTGCAAACCATATTTATCGTCTTTGAATACAAAAAACGCATAATTTTCAGGTTCCGCATTTTTGTACATTTACCGTTTAAATTATCGAGGCATGGTTTTGATAATAATAGTCACGAACAGGATAGTCACGATAAAATACGAATGTTTGCAGTTTTGTGAATTTGCTTTTCTTATAAGGTAGTTTTGTTTTTTTTAGCTCCAGACAGCTTCGATCCAGCTTTGGCAGCGTTGATAGCACTACTCATAGTTCTATTCACAGGGATCGTCACCTTCATAGTGGTGTGCGCGTGTCTTAAGCATTGGTAAGTTGTTCTAATATTATGGGAAAACAGTACTACAAAATGTCTAGAAATTATTTTATTCTAGAAAGCTCATAAAACTGCCATTGTTAGGTTGTATCACATGTTATTCTACACCTCCTCCTTTTTACTTTTATTTTTTATTTTTGTTAGTGTATTTCTTGTCACATCATTATAAACCTTTCTTCTTACTAATGCTAAATGCAGTCCACACGCATACAAAACTTCATTTATTACAATGTTCCTTCCAGTCGCATGTGAACCACCGACTTGTTGTGGGTGTCTCGGTCACCTGTCTCGGCCGCGTACCTCGGTCTGTCTCAAGTCTATTATTTATGGTCTGACTTAAGTTTCAGCTTAAATGCCGTGTATTGTAATAATGTAATAAATTGTGATTTAAAACTGTTCTAATGACTGATAGATAGATTCATTGTATTTTACAAACTGTGAACTAATTTCAACCAAGTTTGAAAATATCAATACCTAATAAGTCAATGTAACTTGTGTATATTAATTAAAATTTACGCTCTTGATTATGTATATATATTTTTTTGTTGTAAAATATATCAAATACCCGATTATATTTTTCAGGGTGATACCACCACCATCGATGCAATCAAGCAAAGGGGACAGTTTGGCGCGGCGTCGTATTCTGGAAGAGCTGTCTACAACCGAAAACCCCCTTTGGCTGGAGACGAAGTTGAGACCTTACGAAGAACAGGAGCTGACCATGAACGTGTTCGGAGACCAGAACGAACAGGTCCATATTGAACCTGCACCGGTGAGTTACTTTTTGTTTATTTTATTTAGGCGGCTAACATCTATAATAATATTAACAAGAATACAAACTAGGTTAAGAGTTATTAATAAGTCTCAACAGATGATAGATACATAGCAAAAAAATAATGAAAAATTGAACAAAGAAACAATAACAAAAAAAACTATAGAGATATAATGGGCTTTTAAATGGATAAATCCCAGTATAAATAAAATTTAACCAACTTTGTACTTAACGATGCTACACTGTTACTAAATAGGTCTATGTCTTACAACTTACTGAACTTATTAAATTCATTTTCTGTTCTGATATAGAATGTTTTCTAAATATAGAGAGGAAATTGAGTTTGTTGTGATATACTAAAGAAAGAAAGAATTTTTTTTTTAAGAAATAGCGACGTACTTACATCACTGACATATATCTTAAAGTAAAAACGTAATTTAAGAACTGGTATGCCACGTACTATATACCTGGTTTAATTTCAGACCGACAACACATACGCAACGATACAGGGCAGTCGGACCACGGAGCGGTTCGGTGACTACGCCACACTTGGTGGCGACTCACCTACACCGCTAGAGGCTGCGATGGGTTTTCAGGTATGTTATCTTAATATAAATAAAAACTATATAAAAAAGGTGATTTTATAAAGAAATGTGTTTAAATATTTTTTTAAAATATTTTAGGCCTCGGGACATTGATGACCCATAAATAAATCCAGCTTCAATGAATACACCTATTCATTGTAAGTAAATACTGTTTATAATTTGCAGGGTAGTACATTCAAACCGCCATCTCCGGATACTCCGGAACCACCACCCAGACCTTCGGGATTGGGAGCGCTTTGATAGTCAATAAGTTATATTATAATCTGTATATATCAACATAGTATACTATTATTTAATAAGAAGCATGTTGGCTATGTATTATAAATTTATAACAATGGATTACTGTTTGATCATCAGAAAGATCTCGAAGACATTTTTTGTATGTAAACCAGGTTATATTTTACATCTAATAATGTTCACAGTGAAAAAATATTTTCTGTAACTTGTATGTATATATCAATAAAATTGAAGTGCCTGTTTCTGTTTTCGGTATAAATGCCAAATTTGAAGGACGCCTCGTCATAAATTAGCGTTTTTAAATTATTATCTATTAGTCTGCATAAAAAATTATCTTGAATAACTAATTCAGCAGATTTCAATCAAGAATTTCGTTTTAATATTTCGTGTGCCTCATTTCGCTGTCTGACATTGTTCATATCTGTTCGTTCTGGATATGAATATGAAGCCCAAGTTTTGTGCTGACCTAGTGGTGTGCACTGCTATTTTTAATTCAATTACTACACTAATGGTATATCAACAAACATTATATTTAAAACATCATTAGATACGATAAAAATAACTCTAATATCGCTTGTCAATTTTAATACTTCTGTATGGTTGTTGATTTGTGACAGTTTCCTTCCAGACTTATTTGTTTTACTATCTTTTGAAAGTTATAATACCTAGACAACGTCCTATGTTTAAATGTCCATGGATGGTAATATTATTATTCATATCGAATCTCGTTTATCTCTTAGCCAATTTTTTAGGTCTAATTTTTAAAAGTATATTTTTTATCGTTTACCATTTATATTATAATGCCGTAATTGTATAAAGTGTGCAAATAGTGTACAAAATCTTGTACTTTTATTATTTAAATTATATTTGTAAGATTACACAATGAACTGCCAAACGTCGTCTTTATTTGTTTATTTGTTTGGATACACGTCTACACGTACACGTACACGTACACGTCACGTAACTACGTCCGAAGAGTGGACTGTGTGTATATTTTGAAAAATATGTGAATATAAAATTTCTTGAGCTTTTTTTATGCAATTTATTAATCTACTAAGACTGGTGTCGACTAACCTTGCGACAAGTATTTTCAAATACTATATTTAAATAAAGAGGTATTAGATATTGTTCTATAGGATGTCAAGTCTGCAAGTGACACTTGGCTGACTCAAGTGACGAATGACAGCGAGAGTAAAGTGAGAAGGCGACATTGATAATTTATGGAAGATAGGCTTTGTTAAGTCACTTTGTATCAAGTTCTTTTAAATGATAAGAGGTAGATATAAGATACTTTACTCAACTGTCGATTTTGAAGGGAAAAGGAATGTTTTCTTAAGTTTTCGCGACTTGTATACATAAAAAAACTACGTTTTAACGGTTTTAAGAGCGGTAATTTATTTGATTTTGGTTATTCCGACGTTTCGACCGCTTTTCAGTGGCCGTGGTCACGGATGACAATAAACAAAATGAAATAAATTACTGTGCTTAATACCGTTAAAACGTAGTTTTTTATGAAAAGGAATGGTAAATAGCTATATATTTAGGTAGAGTACGTACAAACTATGAATAGCTACCACACCAAGGCGCTTTGATACCCATAATTTATTTGAATTTAGAATAGAGATTGTTTCGGTTTATAAATTTAAAAATATGAAGTTGAAGTACGCGAGAGAGACAGGAAACATACATACATAACATACGACACACGACACATGTCAGCTGTGTTATTTCAAAACCCAGAAAATTAATTCTAAGGAATTTACCACCGCAGCACAAAAAAAGTCATGAACTTCAACGATACACTAATTCAAAACTATTTATTCAGCTTGTTGGGAGCGATAATTTTAATACAGTTTTCAACATGTTTGGGCAAGCACAATAACCTGGGAAAACGCCCAGTAACACAATAAATGCACAAAAATTAATTTAAACAACAATGCCAGTTGCTAGATTTTGAAATTCACGGCATATCTGCTTTATATCTAATTGTGTGTCTGTTGTCTTCTCGCGATCGTTTGTCTCTGTCTTGCGCTCCAAATATCTTTCATACAAGCATACAAAACACATGCTGTCTCAGTCCTATGTTGTTTGGTCGTCTCGTGTCTCGGTCCTTTGTCGCGTGCCTCGTTCACCTGTCTCGGCCAACGTACCTCAGTCTGACTTCAGATTCAGCTTACTTGACGCGTATTGTAACAAATTGTGATTTTAAACTATTCTAGTGACTGAAAGAGAATCACGTTTCAGTAATAGATTTATTGTATTTTACAAATTTTAAACTATTTTTAACGGAGTTGATGATATCGATACCTATTAAGTTAATTATTAGTCAATGTAACTATACTCAAGTCGTTGGTGAGTGAAAATATTCAGAATGTTAAGTAAAATTAAAATAATTTTATTTGTTTGATTTGAACAATTGTTATTTGGATACTTGTTTGAAAATTACAACATTTTTTTAATAATTGTTAGGCTACTTGGCGTTACATGTAATGCTCATTATCTAGTTTTAATCAAATGAAAATAGATGAATTCCTTACTTGACGAAATAATTTGCAAATAAGTCAAAATTCGTTTAACCGTCAAGTTCTATTTGACTTAATGTTTTCTTAAGTTTTCGCGACTTGTATACATAATAATACTGCGTTTTAACGGTTTTAAGCGCGGTAATTTATTATAGAGGCTCCCATAGAGTAAATAATAACCATAAACAAAATTAAAAGTAAATAATTCAAATGAACAAATTGGCGGTAGGCTAAATAAAACTTTAACAATACTTGTTGGACAAATGTCACCTTTGTCGTCCGTGACCACGGCCACTGAAAAGCGGCCGAAACGTCGGACAAACCAAAACCTAATAAATTACCGCGCTTAAAACCGTTAAAACGTAGTTTTATTATCTATTTAACTTGTTCGTTCATGAATTCATAACCAATAAAGCGGTAATTATAAAGTGTTATATTATCCTCACTCACCATCAACTTTATGCTAAAATTATTGTAAATATTCTATTTTTTATACCTAAAAGTATTATTTAAACAACGAAAATGTCCAATAAAGAGATTTTTACATAATTGATGATTTTTATTTCTAATAACAAGAATATTAATTAATAAATACCACCTGCTTTCAATTTTATAACCTTTGCTTTTTAAGGTCTGGGGAGTGACGCTCGCGGACCGCGTTCGTAATACCGAAGTAAGAAAGAGAGTTGGTCCGAAAGAGAGTGTCGGGGTGAAGGTAAGGAAAGGAATGCTCCGGTGGTTCGGGCATGTGGAAAGAATGTATGATGAAAGAATGACTAAACAGATATACAATGCAAAAGTGGATGGATGCAGAAGTCGCGGAAGGCCACGACACACCTTCCATGATCAAATTGATCATGTGTTAGCAGAAGGTTATGTTAGGAGCCTTAAGAACAGACGAGCGTGCATGACGAGAGCTATGAATGTCAAAGAAGCAAGTGAGGTGTGTAAGAATGGGCCTGTGTGGCGCTCTGTTGTTCGTGCCTACCCCGCAAGGGACCTGGCGTGAACTTATGTATGTATGTATGCTTTTTAAGTAATTTACTGATTAGTTTGATGCGTAATGCCTAAGACAGTGAGATTCACCAGTTAAAATCTTAGCTTATTTAATATACAATAACGAATTATTTGAGTTGATCACATGGGAGAAAAGTTTTATTTTGCCATGGTTTGTTTAAGACACCAATATGTCGGAATTGTTTTAATATAGCTATTAAATAGTTTACATTTCTATATAAGTAGGTAACAGAATTTGAAAATACCATAACTTTAAATACTTTAAGAAAATCTATGTACTAATTTAAATGCGTATAGAGAGAAGGAAAAAACAATAAAGATTCTGGACAATTTTATACTAATAATATAAGCGTGAAAATTAGGATGGATATAATATGTTGCTCAATAACACCAGAACGGGATAAGAAATCTGGATGAAATTTGGCGCAAAGATAGATTATGGAATAGCACATACTTTGTATCCCGGAAAAATGTACTCTTCCCGTGGGATATCATTAACGCGAACAAAACCACGGGTAAAGGCTATTTGTTTATTATATAAGACTAACTGTGCCCACGACACCGTCCGCGTGGTATTTGTTTTCAAAGCCCCTCCGATTTTGAAGAATTTTTCATTGCTGCTCCGCTTCTATTGGTCTTAGCGTGATGGTATATAGCCTTCCTCGAGAAATGGGCTATCCAACACTGAAAGATTTTTTCAAATCAGACCAGTAGTTCCTGAGTTTAGCGCGTTTAAACAAACAAACAAACAGTTCAGCTTTATATATAATATATAAGGTAAAAATACAGGAAAAATATATCGGACAATTGTGTTCAACAGAGATTATTAAAAATGTGAGTAAAAAAATTAAACAATTTTTAATTAATTGTTATTTTAGTTTATTACAAAAATAAATTGTCAATTACAATTATTGATAAATAATCATATAATTTTTACAATAATATTAACAACATTAAGTTACGTCGAGAAAATAATATCTTTATTTATTAAAATAAAATTGTACTCATTCGCTTAGATTAATATTATAGAAATGTTATTTCACACACAGTTAATTATATTTAATACTTTAAAGCCGATATTGAAACATTATATTAACAATAATAATTAAATTAGTACATATAGTTTCACTGGCTCTAATAATCACTGGTAAATTTCACCTTTTTAAATAATTTTACAAGATTTTTGAATGACGATAAACGAGGGAGTTTTTGTTGCAGCTAAAAAGGTACATATTTATTAAACCTTATTTTATTGTATTTAATTATTTATATATAGTTTATTTCATAACTATTGTTAATTTTATAGATTTTTCCTACATAATTGCACAAAAAAATTTTCAGCCAAAAGTTCCTTAAAAATATATTTTATTGATAATTATTATATTATTAAAATAATATCCATTAGTGTAATATAAACTGTTTTGAAAATAGGTTGTCTTCTAATTGCTCTCATTATACTATACAACTTCTCCGATGGCCTTCGATGGCCTCCGTTGGCCTCCGAAACTTCGATCCAACCAGCTGTCCCAAAGATATCTTATTTCTTTTTTATTGTATAATATTTAAGATGATTTATTGTTAAAAAAATGTTTCAATACAAGCTTTAAAAAAAATTATCTACAGCTATCACAGTGAGTCTATTACAATATATTAACTTAAAATACAGGTCACAAACCACATAGCCCGATTTTTTACATACAAATATAAATTTTCAGTATTGCACATTTTTTTTGAGTTTTGCACATTGTATTAAGATATACTTCAAATGCGCACTTTATTGTATTTTTCGTATATTATTATAGAATACTGCACATGTAATACAAATAGTTCGAAATAATAATAAAAAACATAAATCATCTTTATATAATAAATTATATAAAGTTAACCTTATGTCCTAAACTATATTATGATTATAGACTAATATGTTAATATTCGATTGTCGACATTGTGATATTTTTAAATTTTTGCAGTATACTTAAATACTGCGTACATTCTATATAACGGCACTGACGGCACTGCATTTTGAGGCATGGTGAGAAGTCTGTTTATTTTTGTCTGACGTCTTTTCCAGCACCAGTAATTTTGTTGTATTATTTACTTATTTTGTTCATATCTTGCGATATTGAGGCATCTTGGTGATAAAAAAAATACTTAAAAATTGTGGTATTTTGAAATTTCGGTATACATGATGCCGTCAGTCGAGTTTATTACGGACTAGAATAATAAAGCGATAATAGAACGTACCCAGCTGCGCAGTTTTTTCTGATTTTGGCAACTTAAAAGGCACTTCTTATTACTTAATTGTTGTCGTTATTGAGAGTGGGTGTAATGCTATATAGAGTGTATCACTGTATGGAAGACAAGTTAAACCATTCAAAACGAAGTGATTTTGACGGTTAATGGTGTTTGTTGTTAAATCGAGTGACGTTACATGGAGCTTACACTGTGTATCGATTTAAAATTAAATCAAGGTCAAGATATATTTCGCACACAATATTGCATTATATGCTCTTTAATAAGTATATGAATGTTGCCTCGAATAACAAACGTGAAATTTTTCATTATAAAATGTATAAATTTCAAGTCGAGATGAATTTATTGTATTAATATCTATTACTACATTATAACGTGACTTACTTCTTAAACCTGCTAATAGTGCAATATGGCACGATATTTTTTTATTAAATCTTCATCTACGTATAATATAGCTAATTACCTACTAAATTTACTTGCATATTACCCAATGAAGTTTTATGAAGGTTATATTGGTACTATTTAATGGTGAAATCTGAGACATGTAATTTTTAAATCAGTTGCAGACAGAAAATAATAATTAAGTTATAAACAAACTCAAAGCTTGTTCTTGACGGAATATTAATTCGGAATTAATATTAGAATAGTTTTTACATATGTCATATGTGATATTGTTATAAACAGAGATACACAGTTGCCAGACACTTCCTGTAACTTTTGTCAGACACTTTAAAAAAATGTGGCAACTTACGTTATTTTAGCAAGGATGAATTTTATATATGTTATGAAGCATAATATTTTAAAATATTTTCCAATGAGCTAGACAATTGTGTCGGGCCAAACATCCTTCCAGACTCGTTAAGAGTTCAGCTGTGGGAGGAGGCGCGAGAGCATTAGAGCATTATTCAAGCGTACAAGTGAGATACACTCTGATTTGAATATAAATAATATTAAATTGACTTGAATAATGCTCTTGCGCTTTCCTATCTCAGTCTAATACAACATATAGCTGCTCAAATACAGCCTCAATCGTCACACCGAAGTTTGTAGTTAGTATACAACGTGTTTCATTTCAAATGACAATAAATCATAATTTTAGCAGTCTTACTCCATACAAAGTTTTTGGTACTATCAAATCAACCGTAATGACAAAATTTAAAAAAAGCAATTTCCGAACAAATTAATTACGATAAAAAGACAATAAAAACAGAACATCTTGTAAATATTGGTTCACTGACCTTGGTAAGAATGAACATCTTCCGCGTTTAATGATGAAGAGACGAGCTGGCAACATGATACATTTGGTCACTAACCTACCGATTTAGTCACAATAACAGATACATGTTGTTGTAAAATTCTGAAATGCAAAATGAGGTCCTGTGGCTAAACCAAAGAAGCTACCTCGATTCGTTTTTGTATTTGGGTAGAGTACGTCATGACGATAACGTGGTCTGATTTATTGTCGTAAGGTCTGAAACACGCTGTATAACTATAAACTTCGATGTCACGATTGTAGTACTTTGTGGCGTATGTTTATTTTTAAAGGCTGCCGACCGCTCTGTTAGAGAATCACGAGAAACTAGTGCACGGATTTAAATGAAACTTAATGCCGATAAGTAACGTAGTTTGGTAAGTGGTGGCGCTGTGGTCGCGTTGCATTTCAGTAACAAATATATCGTCGTCACGACAACACGAACGAAGTTTCAATTACACACTGCTAGTCTATACATGCAAATAAATAATATTATAGTGTCTGTTTATAATGCCAAAATAACAGCTTTTTACTAAATGCATATCAATGTATATTAAAAATCAATTTTAATTTTTTTGATCCGTCTGTTTGTTCAAACTAATCTTTGAAACGGCTGGACTGATTTTGACGGGAATTACACTGTCAGATAGCTGATGTTACAAGGAGTAACTTTTAAAATTAGGGGTTTACGAAGTCGCGGCCATACTACGTAATAAACTTAAAAATTAATACTCTTCCTAAATGAGATACTTTGCACTACCTCAGGCCAATTTACACTATCTGCATTAATACCCTCGTTGTAAACACTCGTGGTACTTCTCCACAGCATCCCTCGCTCTCACAGTGATCTGTTTGCGAAAGTGGATCAACTTGCGCCTTGCATGGTTCACTATATCGTGGTACGATTTACGGGAGTGTTGTAAGTCGTCGCGGACTCTGTGTAACTCTTCGGCCGCTAGACGGCGCCAGCGTCTTACTCGTGGTGTGACCTGTAAAATATTGTAGAATATGTCTAATGGCCGGTTCTTATATCATACCAATCGTTCATTTGCCTTACTGTCGGTTAAAATTTGACATAAGAAAATGTCAAATCTGTCAAAAAATATTACCACATGAGAGAAATTTAAAAATTATGTGGACGATATTTAAGCCATTTGTGAAAAATCAAATTTTTGTTTAAACAAAAGAGCTATCTCATACAATTAAACCTAGAAGTACTTAACTTTTTAGTCAAACGTCGAACGTGAACCAATCTGTTTTAGGCTTTGCCTAGTCCATCATAGAAGCGACTAAAGCAGATTCGGTTAATCGACGATTCGTACTGCACTTTTTACATGTTTAATGACTGCATAAATTAGTATATGTTTACATATATATGCAGAAATGCTATATTTTAAATAGATATATACTTAATATACATACCATGCCATACGTACTATGTCATATGCAAATAAATTTTCATTTAATTTCAGCAGTGGAATGTTTGTGTAGTGATATTATCAGGGCCGTCTGAGCCACATTGGGTGCCGGGTGCAAAAATCATCTAACCCCCTTGCCAACAATAATAAATGACATTCATTTTTTTATGTTACATTTTTTGAGGTTCCCCAGGCAGTTAGACAAAAGCGTAAACCTTAAGACAGGGATTCCTAAACTATTCTGGGCAAGAGACCCCTCTTCCAAAATTAACTGATACCTCAGACTAGATTTTTTTACCTAGTCTTTACTTTCAAAATCATATCTTTAGTTTTTTTCTTATTGACACAAAATACTAATTTAAAAACTTTGCAAATGGTTACGTGAGTGCACTGGACACCATTTCCTCATCAAAATTTAAAATAACAGACATAAAATTCAGTAAGTAAATATATGAACTTGTGTTCGCTTATGTTGAGTTTTTTAAAATACAACAACAATACTTCCTACTATAATAGTCAATCTTATAACAAGTTGGTACAGGTAACACAACTTATACAGTATCTCGAAAGTTTCAAATAAGAATTTGTGTTACAGGGGTCGATTTTTAAACCTGTCGACCCCCTAAATCAGTTTTCGTTTATTTCGACCCCTGCGAAACCAATATGAACCACTGGGAATCCCTGCCTTAAGAAATCCTCATTCTCGTTCGTATATCTGTCTGTTGCGAGGTATGTGTAGGTGCCCGGCTTGCGATCTCTACGTCCTTGCACCACCGGGTAAAGCCGGCCCTGGATCTTATAATATGTACTTTTTAAATAATATTAATCTTGATATTTACCTCACATGACGTACCACAGCCTCGAAGCATTCTATCGCTTTTCTGTATATATTCTTCGCTCTGCAAACGAAATAAAAATGAAATTACAAGTACAAATAAATTTCTTATAGAGGAAAGGATACTGTGTCTGTCATGTCTAAGGCGGTACCTTGACGTGTATAGTGATCTAAAGATACTGATTTAAACTCAATATCTGAGATTTGCACTGAAAAATAAAATTATGTATCAGTATGTACCGACACACGACTGGGGTTTACTCGTTAATTACGAAAGTCTTTGAATGTTCTTTGAAATTCTGATTATATGGCTCCTTCATTTATTTCAAATTCTTTTCGACGGGCGAACTTCAGCAAAGCGACGCGTGTATGTTACACCAAGCCCTCAGAAGTATTGATAAATTCCATACATTGGGACCGGCAAGCGAGCTTTTCGAAGTAATTTGTTATAAAATAATTAATTACTTTCAAATTGACTAAGTACCCGATTAAAAGAACTATAATGATTATATTATAATATTATACGTTACTGTTATTTATTTTAGCGATGTACGATTACACAGTACAGTAATAACAATATTAAAAATTTAAGAACGCGTTTAGAAGTCACTTTGGAATTATTTTCTATCGAGTAAATTTATCGAGAATGTGTTTTTACTATGATTGGTACCTCAAAAATATGATAAATGTTATTTTTTTTCACTGCTATAAAGTCATGTAAATTACTGCCATAATGGCTGAGGAATCAATATATCAATAAAAATATGGGTTTTGTCTGTTATCGCGCTATTAATAGAAGGTTACAAAGCACAATGAAACCTTGCATTAGGTGCGTGCGTGCATACGTGTGTATATTTAATGACGCCAGCGAAGTGGGCCGGATCAGCTATTTAGATGATATGTAGGACCTACCTTGTTGAGGTGAATTCGGAAAACGAGCATGTGTCCCCGCAGATACTTGTGGTGGTTGTCCCCGCTGAAGGTGGCAGCTCTTTGGGCGTCGATTGCAATCTTCCTTAATTTAGCGTTGAACGCTGTCCGGCAATCGTCGGGTGCCTGAAAATTTGAAATCAAAATATTTATTGCCCTCGTCATAATAGCGTGGAAGAAGATTAGGAATGAAAACTGTTTTATTTTATTGCTGGAGACAGACAGGTTGACGGCCAAATATGATGGAAAGTGATTTACGTCGCCTAATAAACATTTGCAACATTAATGTGCTGTAGATGGGGTCTGGAACCTGGCCACTAATGCTGGAATACCTACAATTCAAGGTTGGTATAGCGGCATACCCTAGACCAGGGGCGGTAGCCATCCAGACGAGCAAACACAATACCACCTGCCTGTGGGTTCTTTTGTCGCTGCCTGACCGCAGGAATTTGTATTCCTTCTCCGCTCCTGGACGGATAAAAACGGAAAAAACAATGGTGACTGAACATCTTAATCCGAGTGTTAAATTCCGGTTGCGTACAGAGCGTTCGCTTCGACATCCCTTGTGTTCAACGCGCATCGGCCTGTAAGAAAAATTTAAATTCATGGAACAAACTCGAGTCTCTTACAAATTGATTATAGTAAAATGTAGATTACATACAACATGCTGAAGGAAATTAAATGCGCGCCTAGAGTAGAGTATGTTGCCAAAGCCAGCTTGAGTTGTATTCCGGCATTAGTAGTCAGGTAGTAGGCAGTAGGTTCCGGTCTCCTTTTAGAGAGCGACAGCGCATTGACATCACTTTCAGTGTTACAAATGTCAATAGGCGATGGTATCCGCTCTCCATCAGGTGGGCCGTCTGCTGAACTCATACAATAAACAAAACCCTTCGAAATGGTAAAGTTCGATTCCAGCCTCGTCTATGAATCGATATAATTATAGTAGTCTTATAATTCGGAAAAGACAATACCGTGGAGTACAAAGCCGAAGCAAATAAAGCCAAGGGAAAACATTAGTGAATAAATCGAGTATAAATACGTAACGACATGTGAAAGAGTAACAGAAGGGAACATATAACGGATATTCATTAATAACAACGTTGTGTTGATCTCATTGAACTACGCTAGGAGCTTGGAAAAGCGCGGAAAATGAAATTAATATCTATATTTTTTAATTTGAACTTTTCTTCTTCGTTGTTTATATTTATTAAGGTGTTAGTGTCCAGGCTCCTAAGCAGGAAAACCAAAATTCGCGTGTATAAAACTGTCATTAGACCAATTTTGATGTACGGCTGTGATGTCTGGACACTGACACTGAAGGAGGAGTACCAATTGCTGGTCACAGAGCGAAAGGTTCTCCGAAAAATCTTGGGCCCAACAATAAAAGAAGATGGCAGCTGGAGGGTCCGAACAAACTCCGAAATAGAAGACGTCATGGCCAAGCCTAAAATAATTGGGGAGATAAAATCTCACCGTCGCCGCTGGCTCGGACATGTTGAGCGGATGGAAGAGGATCGATCGGCGAGTGAAGAAAGCATACTTGGGACAACCAATCGGTCGGCATCCGGTTGGTCGTCCCAAGTATCGCTGGAGAGATAGAGTGGAAGCTGACCTAACAGCACTGCAAGCCCACAATTAGCAGGACACTGCGCAGGACAGAGGGAAATGGCGGGCTCTCGTTTCGAAGGCCAGGACTCACTTTAGGTCGTTTAGCCAACGAAGTTAGTTAGTTAGTTATATTTATTAGTGGTCGCCCGTATAATTAGTGTCAACGACTATACTTCTATACTCACAGATTTCCCCATGGCTACACTGTTAATTTGACTTTAACAAGAAACAAAAGAGTATGTGTGTAATGTGTTTTTTTATTGATTTAATGTATTTTTTTTATGTATAATTAAAAAAAATATTAGCATTAGTCGCTTCTTCTCTTTATAAACTACTAGCCTTTCCCGCCTGCTTCGCCCGGCGAATGACAAACAAACAAACAAATTGAGAAAAAATGGAAAAATATATAGCCTATAACCATCTACGATTAATTCCGCGTCGAATGGTTGTGGTTTCATGCTGATCGGTCCAGTAGTTTTCGACTTCACCTCGGACAAAGAAAACAAACTTTGCTTATATACATATAGATAAGTGTGCGAAATTTCATACTCCTCCGTTCGCGCAATTTTTGGAAAAGGGATTACAAAGTTTTTGCTTCACGTATTAATATATAGTAGATCCTGTTTATATTTTCTTAAGTTTTCGCGACTTGTATACATAATAAAACTACGTTTTAACGGTTTAGATCCTGTTAAGTCCGTAAAACGACGTTTAAAGCAAAAAACAGCGGCCTTTGTGGTTGAGCGGTCTAAGTCTTAGTTGACCGAACTCGTTGCAACATAGAGGCTCCAGGTTCAAATTCCTGCCATGGTTAATATCAGAAGCTTTCTGTTATTTACTTTGGTCTGAGTGTCTGGGATCGGTCCTAGAGTGGTCCGTTGTATACCCATAACTCAAAAGTAACTTGCTTAGCTTGGGTACATTGTGTGTGTCTGCCGATTATTTAAAATTAAGAATTACTAATTAAAAATTACAATACACTCTGTAGCTCTAAGAGTAAATTGTTGTAAATCATTTTTTTCACGTTCAGAGTATTTACAATGTAAGCCAATTAACCTAATTTCAGGGATGCCATGTAAATTATGTAGTTAGCTTCTATTTTGTATACGATGCCAAGCTTAGGAAGGGCGTATTAACGGCAATGACTACTGTTGGATTACCCAACATTTACAGTATTAAGTTTACTTGCAACACTGATTCTGCACAAGCAACACTAAAATCCCCATCCGTTGTTGCATCTCCTTTGTATCCCACCCGCTCTTCCGCCTCCAACCGTTGAGAGCAATACACGCAATTTACAGTTCGCTCCGTGCCTTTTTTATTTGTAATCAGCCCCTCATTTAAGTTTAATTAAATTAAATACAATACAGTCAAGTGTAAACAACAACCCAAGTATATGGCCTGGCGCAGCAAAGTGAGGAGCCCTGATCCTAAATAATGGAATAAAGGTTGAACAAGAATAAGAAAATTATCAATTTTCGTCTTGGTATTTTAAAAGTAAGATATTTCCAAGATATTTTATAACACGCGTTCTTCTATGTAAACATTATTGTTAGAAATGATTACAATATATAACACATACCCAATAATAACTTTATGTACGATGCAATTGTACAGACCGCACAGTCAGAACTTACGCAGGCATAGGATTTTAGGTACCGAATAAGCTCAGCTCACGCAAGGACATCTTCTACTCGCGTTCCTGACCCCCTGGACTGGCCCTAATACTTAGCGTAACGATATGTCATTCTCTTACATTTTCTAATCCATCCGTTTAAGGCTAATACCACTCGTCTAGGGGTGTGAACTCATATCCATAAATCTATCATATCTAAATTTCTTTTTTATAGCCCAAAGCTGGCCAACAGGCAGACGGCCCACCTGATGCAAAGTGGTTATCGTCAACGTGGGTGTTTTCAACACCAGGAGTGTCGTCAACGCGTTACCGATCTCTAAGAAATTTTATGACACTCTTCTTAAAGAACTTACATGTCGTAATAGCTCAAGGAAAAACCGCGGCGGGAAGTTCCCTTCAGATCATTGTTGTAAATTCTTATGACATAGGAATTATCTATCATTTATAACATCTTCAGATGTAAAACCGTACATATAGTATGTGTTTTGTAGAAAATAAAACATATAATAATATTTTATCAACTAATGTATGGTTGTATGATATGGAAACCTTTTTAAATCGCTAATTTCGTGAGCACACAGCGTCAACTCAATGCCAAGGTTCCTTACATGTGTGACGTGGGTAACATAGTATATTAATATATAATAAACTTATGATAAAATGGTTTAGTAGTTAATAAACTTTGTTTATATTACTTTATTTTTGAACATTTAACACGGATTTCTATTGATGAGGTAATACTGTGATTTTGTTTATTGCAGAAGTTCAGCATCGAGGCCCACTTGATGGAATGTGGTTACCATGGACATTTGTAACACGAAAGGTGCGACAAATGCGCTGCTGCTCTCTTAATGGAGGCTGGAACCTCGTCATTAATCCTGGAACACAACTCAAGGTTGTTATGGCGTTATACTTTAGACCAGCGGTGGTAGCCATCCAGTTAGGCAAATGCCCTACCACCTGGCTGTGGGTTTTTTTCTCGCCTCTTACGACAGGCCGCCCAACGCAGGAAATTGAATTCTTTCTCCGTTCCTGCACGAATATTCGTCCTACCTTACGGAAACCAAGTCATTTATTAGGGTAGTACCTTAAGTGTTGACCTGGAATACAAGGTACTCTGTGTAGAATTTCATTTATTATATATATATATATTAGGGTGATCCAAAAAAAAAATATTTTAATTTTTTTTCCAAACAGGCTCAAAAGTTTCTTTTGGGTGTAAAGAGTCTTGAGGCACGTGATGTCTTGACTTGAAAAAATTATAAAAAAAATCTCAATGTTTTTTTCATTAAAACGAAGCTTTTTAGGGGGCGTCGCAAGAAATTTAATTTTTAATGACCACCCTAATATATATATATATATATATATATATATATATATATATATCATCCGTTCATTAGTTTTCACGTGGATATAAAGGGTGTTTTTTATAGAGGTATAGAACTTTAAGTTGCCATAAAACAACGATGGATTATTCGATTGACATGAATTTTATTTATCCGAAAGATAATCTTGTGGCATTACATTTTAAATATGATTTCTGGCATATGACTGCCACGGCTGGCGCGGATGTAGTTCAATCTGAACGTCCAATTTTCGATGACTTTTTCCAACATTTGTGGCCGTATATCGGCAATAACACGGCGAATGTTGTCTTCCAAATGGTCAAGCGTTTGTGGCTTATCCGCATAGACCAATGACTTTACATAGCCCCACAGAAAGTAGTCTAGCGGTGTTAAATCACAAGATCTTGGAGGCCAATTCACAGGTCCAAAACGTGAAATTAGGCGGTCACCAAACGTGTCTTTCAATAAATCGATTGTGGCACGAGCTGTGTGACATGTTGCGCCGTCTTGTTGAAACCACATCTCCTGGACATCATGGTTATTCAATTCAGGAATGAAAAAGGTAATAATCATGGCTCTATACCGATCACCATTGACTGTAACGTTCTGGCCATGATCGTTTTTGAAGAAGTACGGACCAATGATTCCACCAGCCCATAAAGCGCACCAAACAGTCAGTTTTTCTGGATGTAACGGTGTTTCGACATACACTTGAGGATTAGCTTCACTCCAAATGCGGCAGTTTTGTTTGTTGACGTGGCCATGCAACCAGAAGTGCGCTTCATCGCTAAACAAAATTCGCTTATGAAAATCTGGAACAGCGACAATCTCGTTTTGGGCCCATTCCACGAATTTACGCCTTACTTGATGATCGTTTGGCTTCAATTCTTGCACGAGTTAGATTTTGTAAGCACGCAAACCAAGATCCTTCCGCAAAATCTTCCATAAAGTGGATGGACACAGATCCAATTCCTGTGCTCGATGGCGGATGGACTCATTCGGGTCTTCCTCAATGCTACGCTCTACAGCAGCAATAGCTTCTTCTGTACGCACCGTACGGCGTCTCTGGGGATGCGAGTTATCAATAAGAGTAAACGTGGTGCGAAAACGTTCTATGGTTTATCGAATTAACTGCTCTGATGGACGATTTTGTCGACGATAAAATGGACGTAGTGCGCGATACGTATTCCGCACAGAACCATTATTTTCGAAATAAAATTGCACTATTTGCAAGCGTTGTTCAGGCGTGAGTCTATTCATGATGAATTGCCAAACCAAACTGAGAATAAATCACTTGACAGCTGTTAAATCGGTCGCCATCTTGAACAGTAATGCCAACTTAAAGTTCTATACCTCTATAAAAAACACCCCATACAATGAAAACTTCTCAAGTTGAATTTTGTAATTATCAGCTCCGAAGTTAGCCATCTTGATTTTTAAATTTTTTTAATCCATTGTAAAAACCGGGCACCTCCAACAGATATAAAATTTTATTTTCTTTGCAGTTTTTTAGCTTTAATTTATTTTTTAGACTTTTAAAAAAATATTCATCAGATTTGATTTTTTTAACTCTTGCTTTCGATTATTGATCAAAAGTAGCTTACAACTTATAAATAATAATTGAATATGCAATAAAGTATTAGACGATGTTTCAAGTACCAATTTCTTTCTTGTTATAAAAGTTCAAAGAGAATTTTACTTAAATCTCATTATCATTTTTTATTACAATATTATTGTAAAATATGCTTTGTTCTGATGTTGGCACTTTAGCGAATATTTATGTCATAGTGTCATCAGACTGCTATAGTTATAGCCTGATTTCTTTTCAATTTTTATAGAGGAGAGCCTAAAAATAGAGAATAATTCATATAAGATATATTCTTATATGAATTATTCTTGACTTCTGCTCATAACAGATTTTTTTGGAATGCAAACCGTATGACAGGCAAGTAGACCGCACTACTACAAATATTACAGGTGTACTCTGCTTAGGAGAAGCAGCCGTGGTGAGTTAATTGGTAATAAATGGGGAGACCCGAGACCAGCAGTGAGACGTTATGGGCTGTTATTATAGTAAGGAAAATATTAAACCTAGTATTCAAATAGAAGTTAACCTGAAGGTTAAGTTGTAGTAGTTACATAGTTAGTAAATAAAAGTAAACTTTAGGTTAACTTCTATTTGTATTCTATTACTATTTCAAATATAAGTTAACCTGAAGGTTACGTACGTTACGTAACTACTACAGCCAGATATTATTATCTAGTAAAGAAATTAATTAGGTATGAGATAAACATGATTAATGCTTATGAGATGTCCTAGAGTCAATTCAAATAATTTATTACTAGAACATGACCTTACGCAATATTAGTCACAGAACGACAAAATTGGCACTGGTTTTAATTTTCAGTCATACATGTGAATTATTATTGTTAATTCATGAAGGAAGAAGGATATTAATAATTGCCCACTTTTCAATTTAAAATAGCTTCGATATCCTATATTGCCAGTTAAATATTAATGCTGGTGTGCACCGAAATTTAATCAACGGTTAAAATAAAATAATCGCTGTTTATGCATTTTCATAGATTATTTTGTTTTAACCACCGGTTAACCAAAATTAATCACTGTTTTTCCATACATTTTCGGCGTTTATTTTATTTTAACCATCGGTTAAAAGTCCTGGTGTGCACCGACTTTTAACCGATGGTACCTTAAGACTCCTAAATTAATTTATTCAAATTTTACTGAGCTGAGCTGTACTGAGCTATAAAAATACATTTTATCAATCAAAAACACATTACTATCGATTCTACCTGTAATTATAAGAAACCTATATAGAAAACGGTTATATTATGTGAGGTAGAAAAGGAATTGATTAAAAATGTCCGACAGAAGGTATGCTTGCTTGGCTTGATAGGTAGTGTAACGACTAAAACCTTTTTTATTCGTCAGTTGGATTAAGAAATATATTTATTTGATTTTAAAATTTAAATTCGAATTATACCGAATGCCTCAAAATACAATCGATATCATTATTGTATCGGGCCGCGGACTGAACAGATGTTATAGCTTCCTGATTGAAAATATAAAGAACATATTCCATGAACCAGTCTATCATTTGAAGATCCGTACCGAGCTCGAGCCCTGGGTGCGCCACAGTAGGCATCTGTTGATTTCTATATTGTTACAACTTAGAACTCAACAAAGACAAAAACTAATTCCACGTATAGATTTGTAAAAGCACATTTCATTACCTGTCGGCATTTGAACTAATTGAAATCCTTTTATGGTCGTCTTCTTTTGTTAACTTATTTATATACGTTTCTAAGTAATTGTGGAGGACAGCCTATTGTTTTATTGTACTCGTTTACGGCCGCTTGCAGGCTGCATCATTAGCTTAGTGTTGCGGATTGCATTTACAAGCTAATTCTAGGAAATTGTGTCGACGTTGCTGGGCATTTGCATTTGTGAAGTATAAAACGATGGCCTGATTGAGAGGGGGTCAGTTGAGCTACAACTACGATACGGGCGTAACGTATGTACATTTGGGAATCTAAAAGTAATGCGTCCGGCATTTGATTGAATCACGACCTTCTTCATTACGTTTGGATTTGTTGTGTTCGGTTATATTTGTATCTGTGTTGTACGTGATTGTATAGTTCTAATAAATTATATAATAATTCTAACTGCATTTTAATTCGAGTCCCGCTAACTCGTAACAATATATTTATAGAAATTCAGATTTACGCAAAGAAAGTCGCTAGAAGACCTTAGTTCAAGATTAACCCGGTAATACAGCAACATATGCCCGTCAGCTCATATCGACGTCATTGGCAGACATTACATAGGTTGACCTAATGCCAACATTCACTGCGTCATTGGTCGTACTACCATGATTTTGAGATCATGTGGATACTTTACTATTTTCGTAAATAGACTACGGTATCAACTAATTATCTTTACACATAGCTTTGATATAGACAAAAGAGGGAACCATTACTACACTACTGGTATATATTAGAATAGTGGGTATCCAAACGTAAAGAAACTTTGTTTGTTACTTTCATGATTAAACAGCATGATATTGTATGAAGAGTAAGAATATAAAGGGCATTTTGGGGTGATAATCGTATAATACTTTCATAGGCAATACTCTTACATAATCATCACATTGAATACTAAAACTCGCGTACGAGTATGTCATGCGATAATTGTCAAGTAATTATTACCAAGAGTTTTTTTTACACTAGGACATGAATCGCATTGTGATATTTGCCAAGAGTTTTTCCAGTTGTCTAAATAAGGACTTGTATAACATTTTTTCAAGTACATCCGAGTATCGTACAAAACAGTTTAAAACACACCCTCTGCCAAAGAAATGTCAGCATCAAAGCTTAAACCATGTTAGTAAATGGTTAAAAACTTTAAATTACAGCGACACAGAATGTATACTACCAAGCCGACTCTAACACTAGGGGCACATACAACGAACACAAACACACACGCAGTCCCAAACACACATACACACACGCAAACACGCATGCACTTATAGTTTTAGTTTAGTTAATTAATAATTCCATTATATTTAAGTTTCCATAATAAAATTGTGTTGGGTGCCGCGATACAGACCACGAGTCTAGTGCAGCACCCGCCGCCAAAGCATTAATTTTAATTCAAAATATGTTATTACTATAAGTTTTAGATATAATTATATAAGGCCTAGACATAAGTCTATAAAATAAATGAATTTGAACTTGAGTTTGATCCGATTTGAATGCGTGACTTGTCTTTGCAGCTCAGTGACAAACACTGTATGTTGTTTACACAGGGACGGCCATTCATTCATAGACCAGGCGATTATCGCCCTTGCAAGTACGGTATCGTGTATTTAGTTTACATGATCATATTTTTTTGGCTTAGACCATCGTATCTTGGAGGCAAGAAACTCTCTCCATGTAAATTGCCCTTAAGTGTGACTTTTTTCACTCATAATAATTTCCAATAATGTTTTAAATTAATATATTAGAAAGAATATAACAAAAATAACTTAGTTATATTTTATTTTACTTATAATCTTCTAGCCTATAAGTAGAATAGTGAGCCTAAGTCACAGGAGCATAGTTCACTAGATCCTATGGGCAAGGTGCCCAGAACGCTGTCTCCCCGTTGGATTGCAATAGTGATCCGTTGTCTGCAGTGGGTACCAGCCCTCTGATCACCCGAAGAATCAATGAGACGTTGTGATTATTTGTAGAGGCTGATAGCCAAGAGCAACACAATTCTTTCATATAGAGATTTGGACAATTGTATTTAAGTTTTTAATAAAAAAGGCAATATAAAAATACATGTTTCAACGTTATGTATACCTTTTAAATTTGCTTAGAATAGAGACCCATATCTTACTATCCCCAGTTGTGGGAACATTTGGATCGTTCAGTCCAGGCACGAGTTAATTGTGGGCTCGATTGTAATTTTGAGTCACTTGCGATTTTTTGATTGTTTAAATCTTGGAATCTCTCATCGCAACACTGCATCTGATATTAAAACTTTTTCTAGATTTTTGCAGGACTATCCCGAAAAAACTTCATGAACATGGTGAATATATCAGTCACCCAGACTGCAATTGGCGTTTGCTTACCTTGACCGTGGCGAATTCAAGTGCGCTGACTAACATCTATTACTTAGTATTGGTGCAGTTGCATTTGGAGATTATCTCATTGCTTAATGTTAAGGCCAAAGACATTTCTATGTATGTGTTACAACAATTTATGTAAGTCATGGTATGAAAATGTTCGTCACTTTTCAAATTGATTCATATAACGTTCCGCAAGCACATGTTGCCTTTTCAAACTTAGGCTGGTGTGCACCGACTTTTAACCGATGGTTAAAATAAAATAATCGCCAAAAATTTATGGAAAAGCAGTGATTATTTTTGGTTAACTGTCAGTTTAATTTCGGTGCATACCAGCACCACAAGTCACAGAACTGGCCGTTCCCCAGAAAATTATGTTTAACTATTTAACAATAAAATTTAAAATGACTTACACCAAAGTTGTTTCATTTCTATCTTGTCTAAGAAGATTGTTTAGAGATGTGAAACCTTTTTATTGGTTTTAATATTTATGATAAGCGTCATTCATAGTCATTATATCCTCTTTGTGTCTTAAAGTTAATCGACATTGCAATTTTCTTTTTTCACGTGTCTATATTTTATAAATGTAATATTTATTAAAATTTTGGCAATATCGTTTCATGTACTCGTGCAAGAAAAAGTCGACTTTAAGATGACTAACATTTTCATTCCGCGACTGTACAATAAAGTTACCTACATCATAGTCTTTGTAATTAAGTTTCATAGGCTCTAAGAATTCCGTAGACATCTGCTTCCATACTGAGGGAGAGATTGGATTTCAGCAGGGAGTACAGCAGACAGGCAGCTTATCAGCACTATGTCGACAATAGGCACTCTAGTAGCAGCTCGCTCCTGTCTATCGTCAACTTGTTCATTTTATTATGCTAAAGACTTAATAAAACTTTAACAATGCTCATACCTATATATATATCATATATATATATATATATATATATATATATATATATATATATATATATATATATATATATATATATATATATATATATATACATATATATATATATATATATATATATATATATATATATATATAAGTATCTTATACAATATATTATATATATAATTATCAATGATATAGTCTTAATTTGCACGCCAACAATTTATTGTGATTAAGATTCTTGTCCATCCAAAGGTTGCCTGGAAGAGATTGCTTTAAGCAATAAGGCCGCCCATTACTTACTACCTTTTTAAGACATGTCAATGTGTTACTGTTTTAAGTTGGTGTACAAGAGTATTGTTGTTGTTGTTCGCGAAAGTCGCGTAAACTGAAGAAAATATTATTTAAAGAACCCTTTAATGGGCGTAGTCCGACACGCACTTTACTAGAGTTGAAAAACCAAGATTCTACAATCTCAGTATATATGTATCTCAGCATATATAACTAGCCTCTATTTTAGAAACCCAGATTTTTGGCATCGGAATTCATTGACATGAAACATATAAGTTATTATTTCCTCTGCAACAGATTTTGAGAGTTATTTTCAAGATTTATAAATACATGTGATGCACAGAAAGCATGTTTATGTTTACCAATTCACTTTGTCGGTGAAATTGTTTTGAAATCATGAAACGCCAAGATGGAAAACAATGATACAAAGTAACAGAGGATTATAGTGGTTTCTTGTTGGAAAATAAAATTCATTAATTAGCCGAGCCAAGTGGGAAGTGACTATAGGGGCATGAAAAACTCCCACTGTCTGCGTTATCATAGAAGTATTTTAGGAATTATCTACGGTAAAGCGAGCATCAACGGGTAAATGTGCTATAATTTTCAGATCAGTCGGAAATGTAAAAGCTTTTTAAATTATTGACTGATTTGATCTGAAAAGTATATCCCAAACCAATGTTCCCCAAACTATTTTGTCTCGTAGACCCCTAACCAATTTGCACTGCATTTAGTGGATCCTTATCTTTTTAACCGATTTCAAAAAAAGGAGGAGATTCTCAAAAAACAAACAAGTTCTAGTTCTACAAAAAAGGTCTGATAAAATTTTTTGATTTGTCCACGCGTTGAAAAGTTATTCAAGATCAAAGTTCAATTGTTCAAAAATTTTGATCGAATTTTATAAATTACACCGAAACTGTTGGTTTCAGTGTCAAAATAAGGATCAATTTTTTTGTCAAATATAATACAGTTCACAAGGATTTATTTGAAGGCAAGCAGCGAGCGCGAAAACTAGCGTTTGTATACGAGCAGGTATGTCGTGCGTACGTGTTGAAGGCGTGAGTCGGACTGTAGCTGAAAATCAAAAATCGACAAATCAAAAAATGTTATTAGACCTTTTTTGTAGAGCGTTCAATTCTCTATAAAGATTGGAACAGCGATTTATCAGTCAACCAGTCGTTTGAACGGTACAAAAATCAGAAGAAGCAAAAAAATGTTTTCCTGTGGTATTCTTATGGGAATTTAAAAAAATGCGATGAGGACAATCTTAATATTAATATTAAGGGCCCATCTTTTCACAGAATTTTTTTACACCCAAAAGAAACTTTGAGTCTGTTTGGAAAAAATAATTAAAAAAAAATTTTTTTTGGATCACCATTTTGGTGTGCAACAGTGTTATATATCTCTCTCTATATATATTTGTGAAATTCCACACATAATACAACATCGGCATACGTTCCCGGGTTATGGGATGCATATTGATGTAATGAGAAACAAATGGTGAACCGTTGGCATGCGCAATGCCTGCATCTGGCGCGATTGTGTTGCGCGAGCGCACTCCCCTTAGATGTTATGCCAACTTGGCAAGATTGTGACTAGCTGTAAAGATTGTAAGGCGAAAGTTTTGGATTATGGAGCAAACGTTGGATTAATATCTTGTTTTGATTTATATGATTTTCAAAATACATTGGCGCTTGGCAGTCTGCACACAACGATCGGCCCGCTAGCTATGGAGCAGGGTCTCAAATTAGAGAACTTTATCAAATTTGCGGTGAATCTTTATTGGGGTAAGTATAAATTAAACATCTCAGGGATGTCAAACGACGGTCGGGGTGTCATGTTACTTAAAGCATAATAAATTCATCAACTAATGGAAACAGTCAAAACTTAACCTGGAGCCAGACCTTACTATAGAGCTATGAAAAACCTAATTTCTGACTACTCAAGTGTTGGTAGCGTAATGGCTAGGTCACGCGTCCCAAACTCAAAGGGCGCGAGTTTCTATCCTGGCTGGAACGCATGCACTACTTAGGCAGTTTTCTGATTTAATGTGTATATTTCTACAATTACCACCTGCTAACAGCGGTGAAGAAAAACATCGAGATGAAACCTACACATCGAGATAACCGATGTGTCAAAGGTGCCAAGCCGCCTTGGACAAGCGTGGCGGGTATACTGTTCGTTCCCCTATAGTGGCTGTTTATGGGCTGTTATTATTTATATGTCTTTCAAGACCACGGGCCATGAAAATGGCCCGGACTTTTGGAGGGCTTGCGTGGGGCCATGGGGAGGCCAACACGTAGAGGCCCCTTGACAAATTTAGTGTAAATATGTGGCGTGACACTGACCGGCGATTATCCCTGTCTACACCATATAATAATGCACCCAAGGACAATCCCCGGCCAGTGTAGGACTATTGTGGGAAATGAGGACAAAAAGTACCGGGCTATTGGGGTGAACTGTTAGTGGTACTAGTGGTCTGGAAATATGGGGACTATGGCGTCTGCCCGTCGCAATGTTCGGGGAACATGGAAAAAGGGGCAGACCATGACTCGCCACTCCCTGCATGGGCCCCTAAAAATGCCATAAAAGACAGGGGCAACATGGGTGTGAGTGGCTAAGGGGTGTAGAGAGGTGGGCTGCAGGTTCACCGAAGCTACTTCCGACATTAGGCCATTTATCACTTCCACCCCTGGAGCTTGAGTCTTAGCTCTAGCGATCTCCACTCCGTGCCGGCTGGTTAAGGCAAGCACGGAGGCGGGGGCCTTGTCTTGGCCCCCGGAGTCAGGTACGAGGTGTCGCCACTCACCTAAGGCTTCGCCACAAAGCCCCCCTGCGGGTTATTATTTATATTATTATACTCAACGGATACTGTTCCTACTTACTATTTGACACAATTTTCCATTTTGAACTTAGTATTGGTGTCGTCGTGGAAATTCATAAATATGTCGTCATGACAACGCGGACGAATTGTCGTTATTATAATGCTGGTGTGCACCGACATTTAACCGGCGGTTAAAATAAAATAATCACTGTTTATGCATACATTTTTAGCGATTAATTTATTTTAACCATCGGTTAACAGTCGGTGCACACCAGCCTAGTCTGTACTTCCTTACTTATACAATAATCCTCATCCCTACTAAAATTATAAACGCTAAAGTTTGTAAAAATAAATGTATGGATGTATGTCTGTTACTCTTTCACGCAAAAACCACTGAATGGATTTTGATAAAACTTTACAATAATACAACTTACACATCAGAATAACATGCAATAATTTATAAAGATATGGTATGAATTATTCAAAATGTAAAGATTTTCCATCACTACGCGGGTCAAACCGAGGCCGCAGTTTTAAATAAAAAAGGATACTCACATCATCATATTGGATGCTGTTGTTGATACTCCTAACTGCGTCATCAGCGTAAAAGGAAATATTGCTCAGAAAATTCCTCAAGTCTACTCCAGCTTTTGCAGTGAACTCGGTGTATAAGTCCAGGATATCCTCTCTCGCTTTCTCCAGGTCTTGGCTAAGATCTGGAGAATACCTGTCCTGGTTTCGGAGATCAGTTCTTCGAGGGGTGTCTGACTGGTTTTTCACGTCTACGTATAATGCATCCTGAAATGATATTTTAATCAATTAATGGATAATTAACATGTAAGAAATTCTTCTGTCATGGTAGGTGTTATGATGTGTCATAACAGCTCAGATATTAAGACACCTGTCTTCTTCCAATAAGGAGTCGAAATCTGCAATTCTATTTTATCGAAGTCAATGGGTAAGGTTCCCAGAGCTTAAATTGAATCTCAAAACTTTATCAAAATCGCAATATCATTAAGATAAATATTAACATTGATTTTACCAACAAAAATGGACATTTACTTCGGAAATAGAGTAATAGCATTTTCTTAGAAGATGACAATATTACAGTGGAAAGTGGACTCGGGAGCGGAATCTATGTCATCTATGAAAATTAGATCGTTCGCAGATTATTTCTTTATCAAATTAATGTTATAAAAATATTAAATAATTAACCTACATGTTTTAAATTCCACGATTATATCGTAAAGAATTTTTATTTTTACGACTTTTCTAACCTAAATATCAAGGTTAGTGGTGTTTAAATGAACTTTCCGCAGATTTGAACCTTCTCTATTTCTTTAAAAAGGAATAGCAAGCAAGTAGCCTTGCTTGCTACTGTCCAAGATATTGTTTAATCGACGTTTTACTATTACTAAATACTCTTATAATATCTATAATATGATCTATTTGCAAGTTACTGGACATTTTACACTTCGCACATATACAAGTATAATTATTAACGGCAATTCGAGATATTTTATTGTATAAATAATCCATTGAAATCTTACAATTTAAGGACCGAATATTGCATTTTTTAGAGGACGCAATTTCTCTAAGAAATGCAAAGCTCATGTAAAATTGCAATGGACTAAAAGCCCCCGGTGAAATGCGGTGAATACGGTTGTTCTACTAACTGCCAAGCGGAAGGTTCTTCAGTAAACTGAGTAAGTAATGAATTTTTTTTTTTTTTTATTGCAGGAGATCAGCAGACAGGCAGACGGCCCACTTGATGGACAGCGGTTACCATCGCCTATGGACATTTGCAACACCAAAGGTGCTACGAGTGCGCTGCTGCTCTCTTTAGGGAGCCTGGAACCTGGTCACTAATGCCGGAACACAACACAAGGTTGTTATGGCGACATACTCTAGACCAGGGGTGGTAGCCATCCAGTCGGGCAAATGCCCTACCACCTGGCAACTACACGTAGAGTTACATTTATACATGTAACTCTACGTATTTACTATTTATGTATTGTTGTTTTTCGCTGTTTTAATTGCGAGGCAAGGAGTGACTATAAGGGGAGGTTGTAAGTTACCGGGCTAAGTTGGGCCCAATCTTTGTATCATATCATATACATTTGCGTATATGATATATGGTCGCAAAATATTCGGGTCGTTTTAGTATTACGCTAAAAGGAAGGTTTGTACTGAAAATCAGCGTTGTGTCGAATATTATGTCAGCACAGCAATAAGCTGAGTGTAAACCTTGTTTCCTGAAAATGCGGCGTACAAATTCTCAAATTATTTTTTATATTTTTAAGATACATGTCAGCAATGTAAGTACGTCGCTATTTCTTCAAATATTTTTTTCTTTCTTTCTATGTTGATATAAAATTATTGAGTACCATTGATAGAGATATTATTTCTCCTACTTCTTTTGTTACGATATATGCATTTATTCATATAATAGCTGTACCGCCAGACGCCGTGCTGCCCGGAAAAGCTTCAATCGATATCCCGACAGCAGCGCCACCTACCGGGCCCAATTGTGAACCAACTCAGAAACCTTCTCTGGCTCATGCACAACAACTTTGCTAAAGATAATCACATGATCAAATGTATAGTTTACGATTCTATAAAGGATATATTCATACAGATAAACATTCTCTTTTTATAAAGAAGAAGAGAAATAGAAGATTATGCGACGTTCCGGTGTCGCTAATATCTGCAAGAGTTTATTGACTATCTGTCATATCACTCGTGCGCCCATTCAAAGAGATCAAAGCGTAATTTCTGCAAAGTGAAACGTAAGTAAACCCAATTTAAAAATTTGAAACGTAAACAAATATTTTCAGCCGACCTTACTCCCCTAAGGCCAGCAATAAAAGCTCGCCTTACGCAAAATTATTCGCGTGATGTCACAAAGGAAACCCGTAAAGTTTTACTACTGTAGTTGTAACTTTATTTTTAGTGATAATTCATAAATTCATGTTTGTCTGACGTTTGCGGACGGCCTTCTATAATTCGCTATATTGGTATCTTATTACATGTAGGACACATGTTCATACCCACAATCTAGCATGCGCACTTAGAAAGGTTAAAGATTAATTAATTTTAAAACATATTAAACATTTTTTTAAGAGAGCAGAAATATTAAAAATATGAGTAGAATAGAGCGTAGTCTAATATATAAAATTCTCGTGTCACAGTTTTCGTTGCCATACTCCTCCGAAACGGCTTGAACCGATTTTGTTGAAATTTTTTGTGCTTATCCGGTATCTATGAGAATCGGCCAACATCTATTTTTCATCCCCCTAAATGTTAGGGGTAGTCCACCCCTACATTTTTTTATTTATTTTTTAAACAAAATTTTTAATTTCTATTTTTTTATGATACAACATACAAAAATACATACAACCCTAATTTATCAACCCTCTGCGACAAACCCCTATTTTTACCGGGCAGGACTACATCTGCCGGGACAGCTAGTATAAGTATATAGTGATGTATAAAGTAAAGAGTAAGAAAATAATCTTTAGATCACAAAATTGTATTTTGGAAATATTTCTTAACTAGATTAAATTAATTAGCAAAAAGAATAAAAAGAGAAAATAAAATAAAAATATATATGAATATAATTACCTCACAAGCGTGTGCGTCAGGAGGAGAAAATGATTTTTTTTAAGGTTTATAAACTAGTTTTAGTTGGTCGTTAAAGAAAAATAGTAAAATAAAATAGAAAGCATGCAACAACGATTCGATCATTATGGTCTCGGTCTCGGGGATCAGCCTCAGAGTGAACCGTATAGTTAGTACAAGAAGCATGCTGTGCTTAGCTTGAGGGTGTCAGGGCTGTCGTAAGAGACGACAAAACAACCTACAGCCAGGTGGGTTTGCTCAATTGGATGGTTAACACCCCTTTTTTTTTTTGGCCAGGAGAAATCCGCTTGAGGACTAAGCCGCGACAGGCACAGAAGCCTGGGGGATGCTCGCGACCCTGGTGAGACAGTGTGGGATTCGCCAGATCGGGGGTGGCACTAGCGCGCCCGGTCAGAACCGTTGCCACGCTATTGCCACTCCCCAGTTAGGGATACCCACTAAAACCCCTGGGTGTTCCGTCCTGCGCCTTTTGACAGGGCTACGTGTATGCGGTTTTCCCAACTCCGCTGCCCTGGCAGTGGTTAACACCCCTGGTCTAACGTATGCTGCCATAAAAAAACTTGATTTGTGTTCCGGCATTAGTGACCAGAATCCAGTCTCCCTTAAGAGAGTAGCAGCATGCATGCATGCATTTGTAGCACTTTTGGTGTTGCAAATGCCCATAGGCTATGATATTTGCTTTCCATCAAGTGGGCTGTCTGCTTGTCTGCTGAATTCATGCAATAAAATACAGTGCATTGGAAAGTATAGTCTCTGAATCTTGCAAGATATAGGAATGATACATACATACACAAAAGTTAAATTTAAACTTCAACAACATAAAAAAACGTCGAAGTAAATTTTTTATAAAATACCGCCCTGAAAACCGTTAAAACGTAGTTAATGTGTCTACTAGTCGCGAAGTTATATTATTATTTATTAACAAGCGTCGTATAAATATCAGTTTTCATTTATATTAAGATACATAATTTTTATATAGATAGGAACAAGTAAATCCTTACTCAAAGAAGAGTTTATTAAAATTTATTGTTATTGTGTAATTATTACATACCTGCCTTATCTATTGAGGCTGCTCGCTTATCTTTATGGTTTTATGAAATATATTAAATGCTCCTCTTTCGTAATTTTTAGAGGGATTTCATTGTTAGTGGTAGACCCACGCAGAAAATCTTACTAAGTACTTAATAAAGAATTAAGAAGAAAAGAAAAGAATAAAAAAGAAATTAAGAAAGAATATTTCCTGAACAAAGTCTCTTATTTGAGATCCCGGTCATCTGTAGGGTGAATCTCTCGTGAGCACCCACACCATGTTCTTAGAGTTTACTCTTTAAGAATTGATTTTCATAAAACACCCCAGTATGGACATTTTATGAGGAGTAAAATAATATATAAGCGTTAACTCAAAAGCGTCTCGTTTTTTTATAATATTATACCATTTCCAACTTTAATACTACGAAGTAAGATCTAAAGTAATAACCGATCAGTGTATGATAGGAAGATTTTGTAATTAGGTCTTGAAATCGCCCATATTTGGCCGCTACATTGCATTCAAAGTCTTGGAGTAAACTCCGCTCATAAAAATTAAAGTTGTTGAGTAATAAACAAACATAAACAAAATTGAAACTAAATCATTAAAATAAACAAGTTGGCGGTAGGCTAAATAACTTTAACAATACTCATTGACACTTGACATCTTTGCCTTCCGTGATCACGGCCACTGAAAAGTGGCCGAAATGTCGGAATAATAACCAAAATCAAATAAATTACCGCGCTTAAAACCGTTAAGACGTAGTTTTATTATGTATAAAAATCGCGAAAACTTAAGCAAATATTAAGTAAGTTGGACTTCTTAAAAATAAAAACTTCGTTTAAAAAAAACGACTTCAAAAACTAAAAAACTAAAATGTATAAAATAACTTATTTCTAAAGCTATTATTATTAATATATATTATCTAAAACATCTTAAAGTCGGTGCTTAGTAATTTGCAAAATATAAATAGTAATTTTCATTATTTTTTACTTTGCACCGACTTCAAGATGTTTTAGATAATATACCTATATTAATAATAATAGCTTTAGAAATAAGTTATTTTATACATTTTAGTTTTTTAGTTTTTTAAGTCGGTTTTTTTAAACGAAGATTTTATTTTTTGTTTATTACTTTTTAGTGTCTAGCTATGTATGGGTGGACGTACGAATGGTGCCGCGCTTCTTAAAAAATATAGGTCCCAAGAAACGAGAACAAAAAAATGTTCATAAAATAAAAATTACTATGCCAAACTATGTAAAACTTTTAGGGGACCAATTGGAAGCTATTCCGCGTCAAACAAAAAAGAATCACGTAAATCGGATCATAAATCACGGAGTAATCGGTGAACATACATAAAAGAAAGCAAAAAAAAAAGATCCCGACGACTTGTGAACCTCCTCCTTTTTTCAAAGTTGGTTAAAAAGAGATATAGGGAAAGATTTTTGCGATTTATCTTTTTGTACTCCAACAACGGATGGTCCGAAAAAATTTCTTGGTCAATATAAGAAACAGGATCGATTGGTATAATTTTTTTAAATCTTTGAATGGGGATCAAAATTTGACGAAAAATCATGGATAGTCTCCTAAGACCATTTTCGTATAACTGTTGTGACTAAGGTCCTTCTCCCCTCATTGCCTTACTGTAAATCTGTAACATAATTCTGTATAAAACTTATAAAAAAGACAGTTTGAGATATAAATAAAGTAAGAAATATAAAAAAATGTTGCTACACGTGTTGCTGGGGAGTTTGTTGCCGCTTCTTCTCCTTAACAGCAACAACACGTTGCGAAGCGGTATACATAGACGAGGAAGTAAAATTAAATTTTAACTTATATGTATTCAAAAAGTGTTCTCCAGTGGAACTTAATTTGAATAAAACTTTTGAATTTGAGTCTTCCATATTATTGACTAAAAATATTATTACATTAATAAAAAAAACAAAGACATTGAAACTAAAATGTATTATGTAGCAGATCACTGCCAACGGCGAGCGTGTCCAGAAGACTGGCTGCTTTGCCACCCTGTATGACAATACTTATTTGTTTGAGAAATATGAGCCAGCCAGATCACGGGTAGTGTCAAAGAGTTGCTTACATATGTCTTTAAAAATATTATTATATTTCAGCGGTATCTAAGTAACTATAAAAGTTATGCATTACATAATTTTACGCTTTTCATATTTCAGAGCGTTGTTTGTGAGTGAGTAACGCTGTAATAATGTCGACCGCCTGCCGAGGGTGACCTCGACCTGAATACGAGGAATGTTCACCGTCCTTGCCCGCTAAGGCTGTTCTTATCAGCACAGGTGTCATTGATATCAGGTGACTAATGCTTATAATATAATAAAGATTTTCACAGTTAATTGGATTCAGTGATGATGTGCTGAGCCATGCTTGAATCATTGTAGCGATTACAGAGGGCCTGAAGCGGTCGTCTTTGTAGAATCGCTTAGTGAAATTGACACGTAATATCGTCTTAAGTTTTCGCGACTTGTATACATAATAAAACTACGTTTTAACGATTTTAAGCGCGGCAATTATTTGATTTTGGTTAATCCGACGTTACGGCCGCTTTTCAGTGGCCGTGGTCACTTAAAACCCGCGGTTAAAATCGTTAAAACGTAATTTTGTTATGAAATTGACACGTCTCTAGATATACTGGTAGTTGAATGAACGAATGAAAACACTTTATTGTTCACCAAAAATTAAAACTAGGTTTTTAAAATTAGGTACAGTAAATATTGAACAAAGGGCGGCTTGATCGCTCAAAGCGATTTCTTCTAGACAACCCCCTAAACTTAGAAAAAAATATAAAGACAACAGTGGCGGCGAAGACAAGAAATAATATGTTTATTCAGTATTTATTTGACATTTCGTTATTATTAATAAAGTGACATTCATAAAATGTATATTTGTATTTAAATTTGAAACAAAGGTGACAAAATTGTGCAACAAAATGATATAGGACAATTAAATAAAAATTAAATGTTTAAAAACCTTACTAGGATGTAAGAAAATTTGTATGCCAGTAATGGCGAAACATCTTCTCACTAGCATAAGATCTTGATTTTCATGTTTCATACAAATAAAGATTTCATTTCATTTTTATGAAACTTTCCAAGAATAAGTAAGAAGTACATAAAATAAATGATAATGGTAGTTCTGAGACATAAAGTAATGTCAAATTTATATCAATATTATGGCAAGCTAGCACGGTTTCTAACGGCTTGTTAACTATAGTCATCATAAAGTCATACACGGAACCGTACTCCACTATATATATTTATAACACAATACTCATAGAATACACAAACATACAATAATAATATATTGGTAATAGCTTGTGTTGCCAATAAACATATGAATGGAGTACTGAAAAATGCACTGCGCCCGCGCAAATGCAACGTGACGCTCCAATAGTTACGGCCTTCACTTTACGTGCTCATATTATTATATATTAAAACATTTTGCATGTCCGGAATTTAAGTGATAGCGTTGCAAGGTGTCCTGATTTTCAGGCGTCTGGGAACGCGTCTCGATTTACATATAATCGGGACAATAAATGTCCCGATGAATCAATACATTTATTGAAAATCATTATTATAGATAGATAGATAACACTTTTATGTACACCATTACAAAAAAAATATGAAAATTGTGTACAAAGGGCAGTTTTATATTGCTGATTAGGAATGGCGTTGGTGGTATATATAATTATTGTACGGTAACTTACATTTTAATAATAAATATATACTATACTAGCTGTCCCGGCAGACGTCGTCATGCCCGGTAAAAAATAGGGGTTGATCGTAGAGGGTTGAAAATCTAGGGTTGTATGTATTTTTGTATGTTGTATCATAAAAAAATAGAAATTAAAAATTTTGTCTAAAAAATAAATAAAAAAATTTAGGGGTGGACTACCCATAACATTTAGGGGGATGAAAAATAGATGTTGGCCGATTCTCATAGATACCGGATAAGCACAAAAAAATTCATCAAAATCGGTCAAGCCGTTTCGGAGGAGTATGGCAACGAAAACTGTGACACGAGAATTTTATATATTAGATATACAAATCTACACAGAAGTTATTATTATTAGAAAACTAAGTAATTATTATTTTTTGTTTGTCCCGATCTACAACCATAACACTCGATTCGTTATACCCCGATTTTAACCAAATTGAACCTACACTTAGCAACACTAGTGATTCCCCCAAAGCTATACTCTTCAATGGTTTTGTCATATACATTTTTACATGGTTAATCTTTATATAACGCGATATGAAATAGATAATAGATAGATAAGTAACACTTCATTGCTCATCAAAATAAACAAAAAAAAAATGCATAATTACATTACTTCTTGGCAAAACCACAGGCGGTCTTATTGCTAAAAGCGATCTCTTCCAGGCCACCTAACTTAAGGAATTGTTTAACCTAATCTGGCGATGTAGGTGGTTCAAATTATTAGGTACCACACTTAAACTACATCTATACACATAATAAAATTGTAGAGGTCAAATTTCTGTACAATAAAAAAAAATGCTAAAACCGAGTCAGGGGGATGTAAGAAGTGAAATAGAACTAATTTAGATTTTTTTCAAACTTTTTGTTTCTCTGTTTATCTGTCTGTTTGTACCGACTAATCTCCGAAACAACTGGACCGATTTAAATGAAAATTTGTGTGGTTGTAGCTTATATCCCTGGTCAACATATAGGATACTTTCGATCCCGAAACATTAAAAAGTTCCCGTGGGATAGTTAAAAAACCGCATCACGCGGACGAAGTCGCGGGCAGAAGCTAGTATTTTATAAATTAAATGTATTCTTAAATGTAGGCCAGGCCAGTACCATGGCAATATTGTAATTCCGTATTTTTGAAATTGTATATTTGGTGAGCAATAATGATATCTTTGTAATCAACGAAGAGACACAAAAAAATCCTAACCAACTCTTTTGAACTGATCACAAAGCACTAAATAAATGAACTAGGAAGCTATTTATTTCCTTTATGTATTACTAAAAGTCCAAATAGTCCATTGTCAACACACTGCATGCGCTCACGTCACCGGTGCATCGTGACATTCAAATTGTAACATTACCACCGTCACATATACTTTTTTCATGAGCTCGCTTACCTAGATAGTACCTATTCACACGAGACTTGAAGACACCCGGATTGCACTTTTTGGGCATTCCACAACTCTGTCGTACGTAGAAAGACGTGGAGGCGAAAAGTTTTGTACGCACTGGTAGCGTTTCCACTGTGATAAGATAGCATAAACCAGAGTGCCTTGTGGTCCGGAAAGGAATGGAACTTTACTTTCTGTCTATCTTACATTCTATCTTGGGTTACATAAAACGACTCGTATTGCTGAAATTTTTGAATAGCTCAAATTTTCTTTTACATAATCCTCTGTTACATTTATTTAGGTACATACTTGTTCTTGTCATGTTTCTTTCTTTTAAGGTTTGTAATTAATTTTATGATACCCTCTTATTTCTAAACGATACAATCGGTCATTTCCTTCATTGAATAATAAGTTATATATTTATTTATTTGGGATTAGCGCCTGTATAGAGTAGTTCTCTATAATTTACCATAATTTTATGTAACAATATTTATCCCTAAGATGATGTGGTAATTGTGGAGATTATAATTCAACTTCTCAATTGTATATAGACGGTATTCACTACATTCTTTTATAAAATATTATCAAAAATTGCCAAACAAAACATAATAACGACGGCCTCTGTGGTTAAGCGGGCTAAGCCTTTGCCGGCCCACCTGACTGCAACGCGGAGGCTCCGGGTTCGATTCCCGGTATAAAAAATTTCGGAAACGTATTTTCTCCGTTATTTACCATGGTCTGGGTGTCTGGGATCGGCCCCAGAGTGGTCCGTTGTGTATTACCCATAACACAAGCGTAACTTGCTTAATTTGGGGATACAATGTGTGTGTTTGTCTGCCGATTATTATTATTATTATTAATAATAAATTCTTGTCATCCATTACCTATTTAATTAAAATGTTTTATCAATGACTTCAATCCAGTACCAGTTGTGCCAATTTGCTAAGTTTCTTGTACTGTAAAATTGCTGAAGTGATGGCGAGTGTGAAAAGTCCACGTATAAAATATGTTAAAACCGTAAGGTTCTCTGATTATAAATTTTCAACCCTTCTGACTTGATGCAAGTATTACACTAATCTATAAAAATGGGTACTAATAATTGATCATGTATTAGCAAAAGGTGATGTCAGGAGCCTTAAGAACAGACGAGCGTGCATGACAAGTGTGATGTTTGTACTTTAAGGTTCGTTGTATTTTTATAATGAGTCGTTTGAAATGTCACGTCATGTCATTCGGTGATTAAATGGTGAAATTATCAATACGCATTTTATTGCGAATATTACAACAAGAGCTATGAATGTCAAAGAAGCAAGTGAGGTGTGTAAGAATAGGCCTGTATGGCGCTCTGTTGTACGTGCCTACCCCGCAAGGGACCTGGCGTGAAGTTATGGTAGTTTTCCAATTACAGCACTAGAGCGCATTATGCGGCATAATGCTTAACGTTGAATGTTTCAACTACAGCAACGCTTCGCACAATCGAGCACTCTTAAAAGTAATGTTTTCGCGTGATGCGTGCAATCGATGCCAACTCAGTGACAGAAAATTAACAAGTGTTTTCCCCTTTAAGTTGGCATTGATCGAAATGTTTTGTTTATATATTATCGTTAGTAATATTATTAATTGTTGGAAAATTTTTTAAAGCTTTCGTTTCATTGTAGTTTTTTCGAAATAATCAAAGTTAATTCAAATTGTGTTAAAAAAATAAATATAAGTATGGATGAAGGTACAAACATTGACTTGTTTTTTATATTTCACATTTAAAATGTGAATACAATTTCATTTTAGAATTCGAATCTACAAACAAATTTGTTTACAGGAATATACTTTTGTAACTGAGTCGCACTCTGCTGGTGCATTTGAAAACTAATTCGCGTTCCAATTAAGCATCAGCATAATTCGGCATTGTGCGCCACTGAGTCGCATTATGCTCTGTAATTGGAAAACTACCCATGTATGTATGTACTAATCATAGAATAAATAAAAATCTAAAATTATTCAATTAAGGAAATGGCCGATTGCATAGTTTAGAAATCAGTACTAGTACAGTACAGTAGTAATACAAAACAAAATAAATTATTAACCTTAAAAAGAAAACATGACAAGAACAACTATTGAACTAAATAAATAAAACATATGTCGAAAAAGGATATATTTTTACTGTTCGTAGGAAGTAACCGCTCAAAAAATTATGAAAGCTAACAAAATATAGAAGCTGAAGGGACTTCAAAATATTGATAAACCCTTCAAGACAATCATGTCCCGTTATTTGAAGAACGCTCAAGATGGTGCTTCAATGATAAAAGTAAATAGTAAACTAATGTATTAGACACCCAAGTGCACATAATCTTCATAGAGCGATACGAAGACACTTGAGTAATGCAGTGTTAATTCAAATCAATGTACGCAGCTTCCTTAAGTGTTTATTATGTTGATCAAATGTTATGAGAAGTCTTATAGTCTGCTCAAATGCAACTCAAAAGTTAAGCCCTACTAAAAAAATACTTAAACTTCCATAGATAATCTGGTGGTCGTGGTAGCGTAATGAGTAGCACACGCGTCTCATAATCAAAGGGCGCGGGTTCGATCCTGGTCGGAACGCATGCACTTAGGCATTTTTCTGACCTAATGTCCATTTTGTTACAATTACCACGTACTAATAACGATGAAGGAAAACATCGTGATGTAATCTGCACATCGAGATAGCCGATGTGTCAAACCTGCCAAGCCGCCTTGGACAAGCGTGGCGGGTATGCTGTCTGTTCCCCTATAGTGGGAGGCCCGAGCCCAGCAGTGGGACGTTCACGGGCTGTTATTATTATAAGATAATCTGATGTTGAGAATCGTAGTAGCGTATTGGCTAGAGCACACCTCCCAAACTCAAAGGGCAACGGTTCGAATCCTAGTCGACAAGCAGGCACCACTTAGGCAGTTTTCTGATATAATATGCATATTGTTATAATTACCACGTACTAATAACGGTGAAGGAAAACATCGTGATGAAAACTGCAGATCGAGATAGCCGATGTGTCATCCATGCCAAGCCGCCTTGGACAAGTGTGGCGGGGTATGCTATCTGTTCCCCTATAGTGGGAGGTTCGAGCCCAGCAGTGGGATGTTCACGGGCTGTTATTATTATTATAAGATAATCTGATGTTGAGAATCGTAGTAGCGTATTGGCTAGAGCACATCTCCCAAACTCAAAGGGCAACGGTTCGAATCCTAGTCGGCAAGCATGCACCACTTAGGCAGTTTTCTGATATAATATGCATATTGTTATAATTACCACGTACTAATAACGGTGAAGGAAAACATCGTGATGAAAACTGCACATCAAGATAGCCGATGTGTCATACCTGCCAAGCCGCCTTGGACAAGTGTGGCGGGGTATGCTATCTGTTCCCCTATAGTGGGAGGTTCGAGCCCAGCAGTGGGATGTTCACGGGCTGTTATTATTATTATAAGATAATCTGATGTTGAGAATCGTAGTAGCGTATTGGCTAGAGCACATCTCCCAAACTCAAAGGGCAACGGTTCGAATCCTAGTCGGCAAGCATGCACCACTTAGGCAGTTTTCTGATATAATATGCATATTGTTAAATTACCACGTACTAATAACGGTGAAGGAAAACATCGTGATGAACACTGCACATCAAGATAGCCGATGTGTCATACCTGCCAAGCCTCGTCGTCTTATTTTGTACTCTCCTCTCGGGCAATTGAGCCATGGACTCTCGCCAGAGGTGCGTCCCTCTATCCAATGCGGTAACTATCATCGACGCACCACTCAACTTAAAAAATCCCCACACCAATGATACCATTACTTGGAGTGAAACTTTTGAATCTTGAGTTGACACGCGATGAAATTGGGTCCCTGCTAAGACCACACATAACTTAATAATTATTACATCACTTAAATGAGGACATTTTTGGTTTAAAAAAAGAATTAACATAACCTAGAAATGCTTAATGTGCAATTTTTTCCTAAAATTGCATCATTGCAGTACTCCGCAAGGGTTGTGTGTTACATTATTTACGTATTATCGCGTTCTACAAATCTCACCTGTGACACAGTTAGTACACATGTGTTTACTGTTATTTTGTAAAGACGGTTAAAGACGCCTGCTTGACCTTCCACGATACAGATGTTTATCGCGTATTTCAGTTGTCAAAGTATTGTTTACGTTTAACTTAACCGTTGCAAGTTAGGACGACAGTGTTGTTAACTCTTGAATGGTTAATTATTAGTATGTAGATATCTACATGATATAAAAACATTATCTTACTTATAATTAACCATTCAAGAGTTAACAACACTATCGTCCTAACTTGTAACAGTTAATTTAAACGTAAATAATATTTTTAACGGTTTTCGAACGTAAACATTACGTCATAAATAACCTGACATCCATCATGTGATTTTCGAACTCCCGCTTCTTACTTCAACGACATGGATTCGAATCCTGGTTAACATGACTATGCTGTAATCTCTATAAATATTATAAATGCCCGTAGGATACTATATATTATATATATACCTAGGCTCAGTATTGTACTTATAGACTAAAGAGATTATAGGTAGAATCCTATATCCTTCCTATAATACTATAAATATTATAAACGCGAAAGTTTGTTAGAATCTATGTATGGATGTATAGATGTTTGTTTGTTACTATTTCACGCAAAAACTACACAGTGAATTTTGATGAAACTTTACAATAATATAGCTTTCACATCAGAATAGCACATTGGTGATAACGATTTTCCATCACCACGCGGGTGAAACCTCACGCCCAGCTAGTATTTATAAAAAAAACTTTATAACAAACTAACATTACTTAGGGCCGATTTTTCAATCATCAGATAAAAGATATTTATTGAATAAAGTATAACATGGAAAAATTAAAAATGTCAGTGGCATGTGTAAAACAGTTGAATAGTTTCATTTTTGAATTCACTCCGAATTATAATTTATTCGACTGATAACTTTTATCTGATGATTAAAAAATTGGCCCTTAATGTAACAGCTCTAGTCTTTCGTTTACGCAAATGTAATTTTTAATTTATTCTTGTTGTATTTTATTTGACGAATAACTTTTATCTGACGATTGAATGAAGTCGATAAAATCGGCCCTGAGTTTACTTGCATTTTAATTATCTATCTCAAACAAATTCAGTGCTGTGCTACCATCATTCAAGTCTATCACAAAATTGATCCTAATATTTAACGCCTTATGAGTAACCAAACAAAAAACCATCAGATTGTTTACGATTAATACAACCTTTTCATTCATTAAAACCTCATTTCATTGCTCCACAATAATATTATTATAAATCATACATGTCACTCACCTTACATACATAGTACGTCTAATGTAAATAACACAAAATTATCTCTATAAATCCAATAACACATAAAAAGCTGTGAAATCATTAAATATACGAACAGAAATCGAAAAAGAATTTTAATTTAATAATATCAAAACACAGATAATAATTATATTTTTACACGATTAACAATTATTAATCCCAGCTACGTTTTGCGGACTTAACCTTTCTATTCCATATATTTTTAGTGGAACCATAGACATATTTTACTTTATCTTATTTAAATTCAGTTTCAGTTTCATAGATTAGAGATTTTGTATTTCATTTTCTACCTTTGCTTAAAAAACTTCTAATTGTAATTACACTTACGTTAGTTAAGTTTAACTTGCGTATTGCTTATAATCCTTTGGAAATACATCTACTTAATCGACAACTTACTCGTATTACTTAACTGGCAAAATACTGTCCATACAATGATCAGGTCAACTAATTAATTAACTAAATCAAGCTTAAAGGTGATAAATGTCCGTAGTTTTGTTACTTATTTACGAAACCATAAAAATATTTAAGAAAAAATACTCAATATATCAATCACCTTTGTAGATTTTTAATATGTTTTAAAAATATTATTTTTTTGTGATTAACTTCTCAGAGTGTATAGATTTATTAATTTGAAAAATTACAGTGTTACCACGAATGTTACTTTTGCTTTTTTATATTTATTCATAAATTATGAAGTAAATTAAGTATAATTGTAAATAATACCTGTGCATACGCGACGCGAGCAAGTGCGGCGAGAGTCGCGATGGCCGCGACCGCGTGTACCGTGCGCGCGCGCATCCTCCACCGCGCTACAACAGACTGCCGAACACATTCGCCGCACTCCACACCTTTTGTTTATTTACGTACAGTCAGATGATACATATATTACAATTTTATTAATTAATTTTCACATAATATTTTCTTAAGTTTGGTCAATTTCTTTTGATTTTACCTCCCACCCATTTTATATGAAATTATTAGAGCTAGGAGTTTAGCTGAAGAGTTTCTTGCGTCGCTTCTTCAAACCGCAACATGTTGCGAAGCGGTGGTAAATTACAATAGCCTCCCATAGAGTAAATAATAAACAAAAATTAAAACTAAATAATTAAAATGAACAAGTTGGCGATAGGCTAAATAAAACTTTGTTAACACTCATTGACACTTGAATCTTGGTTTTCCGTTATCAAGGCTACTGAAAAGTGGCCAAAACATCGGAATAATAAAAATCAAATAAATCACCGCACTTAAAACCTATTATTATAATTTTTAAAGACATTATACAACTGAATTTTTATTTCTTTTATTTTGATGTTGGCAAACAGACTGACAGCTAATTTAATATAAAGGTGTTACCGTTGCCTACGAACGTTTGCAACGCCAGAGGCGATGCCAATACGTTGCCGGGTTTTAGAATAGGATAGGGGAATTGATTGGGGGTGAATAGGGGATGGGGGAAATGGGCAGATTAGTATACATTGTTGAGTATTTTTTCCGATCTTATTTACAACTTAATGTTACAATTTATATTATTATTAATTTATATTATTAAATTCTATACATGTACATTGAAGCTATTAAATAAACAACTGGAATACACTATATAAACGATGCAGAACACGATGCATTTCTTTTACATTTCTTGTTTGGTTGTTGGTTTGGCTGTTTGTTCGGGATTCACGTAAAAACGACTTAGCAAATTTCGATGCGGTTTTCGCTGATCGACAGTGAATTCTTAGACTTAAAATTTACACTACTTTCTAATTTCTGGGAATGATTTTAAATGGCAAGTTTAAAAAATAAATCGAATCGAATTTAATTAATTCACTGATCAATATAAAATTTTATCTAATAAAATGTGTGATACTTTTTATCCCAGGAATTCTGCGGGAATTTTTCCAGCAACGGTTTGAAGTTATTCGGGTGCATTGATGTTGGCTTATTCCGACATATTTTTCACTAAAACTATAAGTTACATTCTTTTTTAAATGCTGTGGTACTTTGTTCCGGGAATCCCACGGGACTTTCAAGTCAAGCGTGAGGCAGCAAACTGCAAATTGGGACTATTAATATCTGAAATGGACTACAAATAGGCTGTCTGGACTATGTTGATTTTTAGGTGTTTTTAATTACCACTTGCATCCATAAAAAGGCAAAAACTTATGAAACACGAAATAACATATTCTCATCTAATTTTTTCATTTACCATGTTTTTGAGCAAATAAATGATTTGACTTGATTTAAAACCCGTCACTGTCTTCGACAAGCGTGGCTGGAATATTTTTCCAAAAAATGTGGAAACTGATGTCCAGAAGCAGGTAGTTTGCTTCGTTCTCAAACAAGATTTTTTAAGTCTTTAGGTAAATTTGATATAATTTTATTCCTGACTGTACACAATAAGAAGTGGTAATCTGCGGAATAATGCAAGTTATTTTAAAGCGTTATATCTTGCATTTCCCTGTTGGAAACAAATAAACTGTGAACTTGATTACAATTTTGGGAATAAGTAATGACGTCTTGTATCTAGCTTATCCGTGGCAGTACCTTAGGGCCCAGCGGAAGATCAGCGCTGATTTTTAAAAGACCATCATTATGCTAAGACTGATACCCCTTTCAGGATAAGATTATGTTATGTTAGTTTTAAATTTGTTAACAACTATATAGGCATCCATTATGCATTGTCATTGTAATTTGACCAGAATAAAATTAATTAATTGAAAATCTACAGACCAATAAAATAATAAAATGCGCCAAATATAGTTTATATTAAAAGTAGGATTTTTCTTAGTTTTAATAAAATTAGTTATAATCAGTTTATTGCACTATGTGTCTATAGTTACAGCCTCTGTGGTTAAGCGATTTAAGCCTTTGGTGGCTTAACTCACTGCAAGGCCCTCTGCGTTCTTTGTTCAAAGCTTTATTGCGTGAGTCCAGCAGACAGCCGATGTGCTGCCACTCTCTAAAGGGAGACTGGAACCTGGCCACTAATGCCGGAACAGCTCAAGTTTGCCATGGCAGCATACTTTAGACCAGGGCTTGTAGCCATCCAGACGGGCAAATACCCTATCACCTAGCTGTAGGATGTTTTGACGCTTCTCACGACAGGCCTTCCGGCCGAAGCAAATTGTGTTCTTTCTTCGTTCCTGCCCGGATAAAATAATCTATAAGATGTTCTGTGAAAGCCTGGTGTCACACTTATCGTGCCACCTCGAGTTGTGAAGAGTAATGAAGATAATGATTCCATCATGGTTTTACAACCACTGAAGGGTATGCGTGGTCCGTTATCTACTTGTTTTTAATAGCCTGAAGTGGTGTGATCGTTACCGTCTCCTATGGACGTTTGCAACACCATTTTTTTTTTACCAGGAGAAATCCGATTGAGGACTAAGCCGCGACAAGGGCAGAACCTTGGGGGGATAATATGCGACCTAGTGTGGGATTCGCCAGATCGGGGGTGGCACTAGCATGCCCAGTCAGAACTGGTGTCAAGCTATTGCCAGTCCCCGGTTAGGGATAAACACTAAAACCCCTGGGTGTTCCGTCCTTCGCCTTATGCCAGGGCTACGGGTATATGACCTAGCCTCTCCGCAGCCCTGGCAGGCGTGGGCCCCCCTCACGAGGCCTCTTCCATTGCCGGGGGACTCATCCCCCGGCATCGTCATGCTCCCTTTAACATGGGGCGGTCTGTAACGCGCCCCACGAAAGGAGAGATGAGCGCGCGCGGAACACTCGCGCTCTCATCTCGACGGCATATGTGGGTGAGTGAGAACCCCTATACCCCAAGGGGCCCCACCCGCGCCGCCGGCTTACGGTGGCCGAAGGTCGAAATCCGCCCTCCGGCGTCGGCGCGTCCTCCTTTGGCGGGAGCGGAGCAAGGACGTCCGCTCACGCTCCCGCTCCGCCTCCTCCTTCGCAAGCATAACGCGCTCGCACGTTTGCAACACCAGGACTAACGCGTTGCCAACTTCTAAGCAATTTTTTAACGCCCTTCGTAAAGAACCCATGTCATAGCGCAAAGGGAAAACCGCAGAGGGAAGTTCCTTCCAGATCGTTGTTGTACGCGGAATAAATTTTTTAGAGAAACGTTGCGTAGTTGAGAGTGGGAGCTCAAGGCAATGGGTGTGAAGGGGGTGAATATCCCGTCGCAGGCGAGCAGTGCGGTTCTTCGGAACACTCTCCGTTATACAGTCGGTAAAATACGCAGAGGGCCGCAAAGTTTCCTCAAGACTTAGCATTTTTTCGATAAATAGCCCAAGTCCAGAGGTTTGGCGGTCGTCCCTGTCCATATATATCAGTGAGCGAGGTGCACATTCTGCGTCAAAATATTACATAATGCAAATCTGATGCATGATGTATGTTTGTTGTATATTTTAGTTCAAGGTACGTGCCGGCATGCGGGAATCATTACGTTTGTCAAAACTATTTAAGATTTTACATCATGGTTATACCAAATCTATATTGGTAGATCACGAATGTATATATCTATAATATTATTAAATCTAAACATGGCGGGTATACATATTGAAGTTGTTAAAAAACTGGAATAGACTACATACACGGTAAGAACACGATGCTTTTTGCTTCATATTTGCTTTAAAGAAATATGACCATGTCTCTGAATATCGCAAAAAGCTCAAGTGGTTGTCAATCTCACTTCGCCGGAATGCTCATCTTCTCAATCTGCTGTATAGTATATTATTTATTCCTTCTACCCCTTCCTATCTTAAGGAACGCTTTGATTTCCTCCATACATCTCACACCCTTAATTTGCGCTCTTCTCATAATCTTACCTTAAAAACACCTGCACACGTTTCTACTTTCTACACCAAATCCTTTGCTGTGCAGGCTGTTTGGCTGTGGAATTCATTGCCCGAATACGTAAGACAGGCAAAGTCACTAGCCATTTTAAAAAAACTGGTACGGGAACATTATCTCACTTTATAATAAATATTTAAAATGATATTACATGTACGTTTATTTACTAGTGTATTAGTATATAAATATTACATACATTAGTAGGTATATATAATATTAATATATTAAAAAAGGGGGAGGAAGTGCCTAAACATTAATTAATGGTCCCAAACCACTGTCAAGTACCTGGAACGTTCCCAAAAGGCTGGCGGCGTTACCACGTTGTATGGCAATGCCTAGTCTTTGCGCAAAATAGACGCCAGCCTTCTGGTCGCGTGTGACGTCTACGAGACGTTTGGCGACGTCTCGGTAGACCTTTAGGGCACTAGGACCCCACGGACCCAAAGTTTCCACCCCAAATGCCGCAAATATGTAACCATTTCCGATGGTGGCATATTTGCGACGCTTGAGGGCCTCCTGTTCGGCTGCAGCAGAACCGGCGGTGGTTTATTATTTATTATTATTTCTTATTTAATTTTATATTTATAGGTTAATCTATTTTTAGTATCAAATAAAATTAAAGTGTCTGTTTTTAATGTCAAAATATATATATATATATATATTATGTGTTAATACAATTATTAATATTTTATAGCTATTGTCGTTGCTATACACATATTAATGAGGTATATCTTATATATAAAATTCTCGTGTCACAGTTTTCGTTGCCATACTCCTCCGAAACGGCTTGACCGATTTTGATGAAATGTTTTGTGCTTATCCGGTATCTATGAGAATCGGCCAACATCTATTTTTCATCCCCCTAAATGTTAGGGGTAGTCCACCCCTAAATTTTTTTATTTATTTTTTAAACAAAATTTTAAATTTCTATTTTTTTATGATACAACATACAAAAATACATACAACCCTAGATTTTCAACCCTCTACGACCAACCCCTATTTTTAACCGGGCAGGACGACGTCTGCCGGGACAGCTAGTATATAATATTAATATGTGTTATTGATTATTCCATTTTATTTATTTATTTTAGATATATGTATTGTGTGATATTTATATATCCTGTTATATGTGTATTTCATTAGCACACCACCGTCATACACTTGCGAATTTCCTGTTCATAAAATCCAGGGCTCGGGTTGTCTAGAAGAGATCGCTCTAAAGCGATAAGGCCGCCCATTGCTCCTACTTTTACTGTTTAATAGGTGGCAGGCCAGGTGGTAGGGCATTTGCCCAACTGGATGGCTACCACCCCTGGTCTAAAGTATGTCGCCATAACGACCTTGAGTTGTGTTCCGGCATTAGTGGACCCGGTTCCAGTCTCCTTTAAGAGAGCAGCAGCGCATTTGTAGCATCTTTGGTGTTGCAAATGTCCATAGGCGATGGTAACATTTGCACGCCTTATAGGCAAAACATGTGAACCTTGTATTCTAATGTCACCTCAAATTTATGTACCATGTTTTAAGCAAATAAATGAATTTGAATTTGAATTTGAACCGCTCTCCATCAAGTGGGCCGTCTGCCTGTCTGCTGACCTCCTACAATAAAAAAAATAAAATAAAAAATAAATGTGACTACTGTAAATTGTTTATACTATGTGTATGTGGTGAACAATAAAGTGTTTTCTATTCTATTCTTTTTTTTCAGATTTCTTATCTGTTTGTTCGGGATACACATAAAATTACAAATTAATAAAATAATTAAATTAATTAAATTCAGTTTTTGCTGATAGACAACTAATTCTTAGACTTAAATCTGTGCCTTTATTTATCCCGGTAATCACGCGTGATTTTTTCTGGAAAATATTTTAAATGACCAGATTAAAAAATTGGATTTCCAATGTAATAAAGAAAAATTATGAAAATCAGTCCACAATAATTGACGGAGAAATCGCGTAACAAACACACATAAAACAGTCGTATTGAGAACCTCCTACTTTTGGAAGTTAAAAAAGTAATCTCTGTCTCTATTCTTTCAATTTATACATTGTCATTTCTACTCTTATTCCATGATAATATCCATTCCAAATTAAAAATACAGTAAATAGCAAGTGTGCACATGTACACAAACATTTTCATCAGAATCAACTTAGTAATCTACGGGTGAACAAACAATATTGTTTGCTTTAATATGAGTAGACGATTCATCATTTATCAGATATTTCCTGACCTACTTTTAAAATATTTTCGAAGGAAATTGACTTCTTTTTTGAGACTTATTCTGGTCGACAATCTATTACCCCCCTCTTTCCCCCATTAAGAACTACAGTACTAGGTGCTAACTCCCCTATCTCTGGAATGTGCAGAATTCTCAACAGTAGTAGTGATCTTACTGACATTCACTTTGATTCCAAAAATTCATTTTATAAAAAGATTCGTTTAGCCCAACAGGACACTCATTAGACAGACTGACGGACAGACTAATTTCAATACCCTACACATTTTTGTTACATTTATTGTTAAAATTTAAATAAATAGGTAAATAACTGTGAAGAAATTATACTGCAAGTTGTGTTCACCTATAATTAGTTTTTACATTGCATTGTAAACCTTAGTCATAAGTCTAGTAACTGATTAAATGTAAAAAACTGTTGGTGATCCTTATTACAATAAATAAATAAATAAAGATAATAGATGGTTTTTAATTAAACTTTACTGCATCCGTATAGTACTCTCTAAACTGTGCAAAAATACGTCTGATAACAGCTAATAAATGTCCCACTGCTGGGCTCGGGTCTCCCACTATAGGGGAACGGATAGTACACCCGTCTCGCTTGTCCATGGCTGCTTGGTTTGTCGGTTATCTCGATTTGCAGGTTTCAACACGATGTGTTCCTTCACCATCGTTAGCATGTGGTAATTGTAACAATATGCACATTAGGTCAGATAACATTATCATTAGAGAACAAGCATCAGTTCAACGTTCATTTAAATTATCTGTATTTGACCATGAATTTGTGGTGCTTCCCAATTAGCCGTAGTTCTGGCAACAAATCACTTTTTTATTTTTTTTATTCCAGGAGTTCAGGAGACGGCCCACGTGATGGCATGCGATTTCCATCGCCTATGGTATTTTGTGATTGTACCTTTTCTTTATTACTGAATAGATTCGCGTTTCACCATTATCCCGCTCGATTTTGAGCTCGATCTGTCTAAGATCGAGCACGCTTACCTATTCACACGAGACTGGAAGATACCCAAGCTGTAGGTTTCGGGAAAAACAGACTCCGGCAGTGAGGTCCACTCCTTCGCGATGCGCATAATGAAGGTAAATTCAAAGCGCCTTTTTCATATAGGTGGTATGTGCATGTGGTATACCTACTTGCATATAAGCAAACATAAAAAGTATTTAAATTATTGACAGATAAAATCACACGTGTTGTTTACAATATGAATAATGCATTTTTATCACCGCGTTGCGCAATGTTATCTAAACTGCCTTAACGATTTCGCGTCATTCCGCATTCTGCACAATCCTTGATATTGGTTCTTATCTAAGCTATTTATTGTGCTAACATGTTATCATCATACATCATCTATGGGGTTGATTAATCATTTCTCTATCTCCCATGGTCTATTTGTTCCTGTTGAAAACAGTGAACATTTGCGGCATATATGTTATAGACCATTAATATGCCTTAATATTGGTTAACATTTCATATAAGCTCCATAAAAGCAAAATTCAACAGATAGTAAGTCAAATGAACATCCCAAGGATATGACGTCATTTATTGGGATAGTAAATGTGTATGGTGTTGACCCAGGAAATAAGCTAGCTCTGTGTTTTGGTTTCATTTAAATACGTTCAGTAGTTTTCCTCGTTGTTCACAGACAGACGGATAAATTAAAAAAAACCATTTTCGAAAACTTTCTTAGTAGTATACTTTTAATTAATTTAGGTTAATTTGATATAAAAGTAAAATGAATGGTGGTCAAAAATGTATTTCCACAAACAACAATTAATCTCTCGACCTGCACTGTTAATACGGAATCAAAATATCTCTACCCAATTATGGAAGCCTGGTACATGGATAGCACAAGGAACCCCATAGCGTACATGATAAGTACGAAGTCCATGAGCGTAGCGAACAAGTCCCGGGCAAGTTGATCTTGGGCGAACCTCCGGAGCTGGTTACGAGCTAACCCACAAAAACCGGCTAACTGGTGAAGTAAGAGCTCCGCCGCAGCTAGAAAGTTACTGAAAAAAATAACTTGCATTAACAAGTAAATTTTTTATTTATTGCGTGAGTTCAGGAGACAGGCTCACCTGATGAAAAGCGGTTACCATCGCCTAGTGATATTTGTAGCACCAAAGCTACCGACGTGCTGCTGCTCTGGGAGACTGGACCCTGGTCATTAATGCCGCCGGAACATAGCTCAATCTTGTTATGGCAGCATACTCTAGATCAGGGGTGGGAGCCATTCAGATGGGCAAGGGTACCAGCTGGCTGTGGGTAGTTTTGTTAAACAATAAAAATATAATGTTTTTTAGAAGCGAATTTTATTTATTTACTTTTCGCTAATAAATATATATTACATAAAATAATCCATAACAGTAGCACTGTACTGACTTCAAATCCATTTACACGATGCCAGTTCGAAGTTAGCACTGGTTTCCTTCGTATTGGATATAAATCAGCTTTAATAAGTAACTATTATAATTATTTAAAACAGATAATTCCATTTCAAATACCTAGTGTTTTAGATTTCAATATAGTTTCTAAAATAACATTCGAATATTATGAATGCATAAAATAGTGCAATCTAGCGCATTTGACTAAGAATAAAAACATGCCAAACCCGGTTTGTCTTAATCGAAGAATTAGTGTTACAAAATACCAACAGATGTCGCTATACAGTAAGATATATCAGAAATACTAGGCACCTGGGGCAAGTCCTCCATTGTGCACAATTCTGAACATTGAACATCGGTAGGATCATGGCCATCATATACCAGATGCTCCCAGTGTTACAACCCAGTGAGGCTGAATTTACCAAAGTCGAACGTTGTGTTACTGCCACTCTGTAAAAAGAAGTGTTTTTATTAGTCGCATGTAGATGGCGTTGTAAGATGTCTGTGACAACTTACGAACATTGGAAGCTTACCCACTACTATGAAAATGAAATCTTGGCGATGGCAATACTCCCTCTCATGGCAACAGTCCAGCCGAGGTAAAACTCCCTAGGGAGCTCACTCGAGCAGGTTGCCCCCGGGCGCCCCGAAAACCCCGGTTGTTGTGAGGTCTTCGGACCAACAACAAAAGTCAAGTCAAACAAAAAAAAAAAAACCCGATGGCAATAATATGTAGCAAGCTCTTCCTGAGATATTGTCATACAATACCATGCAAAATGGGGCAATTTAAAATATCAGGCATTCCCCACCCCCGCCGCTAGAACGTTCTTCTCGCGGAAACGAGACGTAGTTCTAAGTAGGCACGTACACATGAGATAGAAATAAAATTGACAAAAAAAAATCCGATAGGATATTCGGCAACTCATAATATGGCGACGTTGAGAAACTTTGAACATGAAGAGCGACATTCCCGAAACAATTGCCGCATTTTATTGCAATTGCTCCAGATTGATCCATTACTGTTGCCAAGCAATTGTTGCTCAAAAACTTGCCCGTGTTACCTTTATGAAAGTTATTAGGGCGATGGCAATATGTGCAAGCTCTTGTTGAGATACGGCCACATTATAATGTGATAGAATAGATATTTCTATCACATATAATGATGAATGAAAAAATCCATGGAATAGATATTTATTCTCTTTGCTTATACATCTTTATCTGTATCTTAATATTATGTAATAAAGTATATTCTATTCTAAAGCTCACAATACTATATAATAGTATAACAATACCTGTTGCCTTGAACAGCTGTGTTCTCTGTTGGTGAAGCACTCCCACTGCCATGGATCCACCTGTCCACGTCACCACTGAGATGGCTCAATGTATTTCCTAAGTTCGACGACGATAAAAAATCACTCTGTAACAAAAGATAATGTAAACTATACTCCAATAAAAACTTCAGCAATCCTTATTACAAAAAATAAGAAAGTAGCTCTGTCTGTTATGTTTTCACGGAAAAACTACTGGACCTATTTGGCTGAAACTCAGTATATCAATATTTTGATGCCGAGGATGAACGTAGAATACTTTTTCTCCCGAAAAATGGGATAGTTTCCAATTTAGAAACGTTGAAATAATTTTTCAAATCAGACAAATAGTTCCTGAGATTAGTGCGTTCAAGCAAACAAACAAACTTTTCAACTTCTTCAATATTAGTATAAGATTTTAGGAAAATATTGCGTATACATTTTTTTTCAATCGATTTATAAAGCACATTTTTTCTTAACGTTCGAATTGATGACAAAGCTTGCCTGTCGTAGCGGGTATACCGTCTGGTTCCCATAGATTGGGAAGAACTCAGTCTTGTTCACGGTCCGGAGTTCTTTCCACGCTATCAGTATCAACTTTATATAGACGAATAAGGTTACCTGCTCACTTATTTGGGATGTATCATACATTTCCCTGGTGAAGGTATGCGAAGAGATCTGATCCTTGACATCATATTTTGCATTCCGTCTTATATAGTCATCGACCAAGTCAAGTGTAGTGGCCATTTTCTGAAAAAACTCAAACCTTACTGCCATATTAATGTCGATATTTCTTAACGTTGTTTTTTACTTCAACAGAATACATGTATTCAATAGATAGGTAATATTTTTGTGGTTTCTGATACCATAAACTAACTTCATTTTGTTTATTAGGAATTTTGAAAGGGTCTCGAAAATTTTATATTGATAACTTTATTATTTTAACACCAAATACAATAAACTTACAGAACAAAACCAGGGCGGAAGGATAAGGGCGGCCTTGCCGCCAAAAACAATTTCTCCCATATAACCCCAGGAGCTAAACAAAACAATAAAGCAATGTTGGATAGACAAAAAGACACGACAAGGTGTCGCTAGATAGCACTAAACCGCTGTTATGTGTTGTACATATGGCAACACTTTAAAAGGTTCAAAAATTATTTTCATAGAGTGGTAATACAAATAAAAAAGGCTTCTTGAAAAACCTAGAAATCCACGTTTATCAAACTAATCGCCGAATCAAGCTTCCTAACTAATGAAGGAAAGAAAGTGCCATAATTAACATCTATGTATACTTTAAGAGCTACGCTCTTGTTGGCGGAGCCTCCATCAATCTTCTCTATTATGAGCCAGTTGTCTTACTTCTATGTACGACAAAACACCCAATTTTTCTTTTATTTGATCCATGAATTGGTCTTCCCTTCTCTCTCTCCTTGTTTCCACTTGGTCTTCGATTACTGCATAAGAAGGTGTCGTGTCGTAGCTAATGACCAAACATCTTTCCCCTTCTTTCCTCCAGAGTTTTTAAAATTGTGCCTTTCTCCTTTATCATATCCAGTACTTCTTCATTGGTCTTCTTTTCTTTCCAACTTATTCTCTCTCCGTCTCCAACACCACATTTCAAATGCTTCTCTAACTCTATCGCGATCTCTTCGTGTCGTTGTCCATGCTTCACACCCGTATAAAGCCATGCTCCAGGTATAATTTTAATTAAGCTTTTATTAACGGATTGTACTATTTTACACCTATTAGAATTAACATATACTTACTTTTATTATTTTTATTTTTAAAATATTACCATAACTCTACATGTCAATTTCCTTGGGATTGTTACAATATACCTATCCATATTTGAAGGAAATTATTCATTATTAACTTTAATTTACGTTCTTTCGGCTATCTGAATTGATCAAGTGACAGAATTCACAGAAATACGGCAAATTGGATTTTCTTGTCAACTGTCATTGTTAAAAAAGTTCAAGGAGGAAAAGATTTTGTTTTGTGAGTGGTAAACTTCTTTGATTGTATTAAAGTTGCGGATTCGAGTGAGACTAATGACGATGGTAAGTGTTTCAATATTAAAACAATACGCTCAGAACCAATGAATGAATGTATTGTAAACCGATTAAGTTTACAATATGAAATAATAATTGACAGCGGTGCACCGACTTTTAACCGATGGTTAAAATAAATTAATCGCTCAAAATGTATGCATAAACTGATTATTTTATTTTAACCACCGGTTAAATGTCGGTGCACATCCGCATAAGTGTGATAAGTGATTTTACATATAAAAATATTTTAATAAGCTCCTCTTTCATCCCATCCTCGTCGCCAATAATGCATATGCGGAATAAATAAAACTACACCAGTTGCATTTGTACTAATTTACTTTTTTTTAACGCGCGGGACCTGTAGTCTCTGCACAGATACACAACAGATTGTGAAAAAGGCATTTTATTGGGTATAGTAGCTATTTGTGAAGTATTTATACAAGACATTTCAATTCAATACTGTTAAGGGTGTCATAGCCAAATACCAAAAACGTCGTTGTGATTGAGGTGAAAACATCACTTATGACGTCATAATCTTTGATCGCACAACGCTCACAACGACACTGGGTCGAATAGCCATTCCATTTGGGATTACGATTGTAACGCCAGCAAGCAAGTGGAGAAATCGCGTTCGCGAACGTGGTCGTTGTAAGTCTCTAATGGAACGTAGCCTTCGTGAAGGATAGTTGTAATAATTGAAAATTATTGAACCAAAAATATAAAACAATAAGCTAAATAGCATTCCGAATGACGATTGTCGGGCGTCTCCTCACACGTGACTAATTTCAATAACAAAAAACAGTAATTAATATCCTAATTCAGTAGCCCAAGGAATTGGGATCATATAAAAGTAACAATTTCCTAATTTTTAGGTTCTATCAAAATGTCATTGTTTGTGTGAACAAAAAGGCGGGAACCCCTGGACGCCATTGTGAATTCGATTCGAATTTGGAAGACATCCCGCGGATACATTATTCGCGGCTGCCAGTGTCAAAAAAGTTTTTTTAATAATTAATTGATTAGGGCTTTTGTTCATTGACTTATTTATTTATCTGTGGTAGGTATTTTTTTATAATCCACCCAATGATATCTCATGCCACCTTTGGTTTTTGTATTTAAACTATCAATTCTTTTATGTTGGTAGGTATGTTGTGAATAAAATTAGAATTTAGTCTTTAAAATGTTGTTTTAATATTGAACACGTATCTAATACTATAATGCATGTAATCTAAACGTATCGTAGCATACAGAAAAATATTATCTTCCGAACAGTTTAAACACTAATTTTTAATCAATATGAATATGGACAAGAAGGAAAGGGTTTATAAAAGAAACCACATTCCTTAAGGATCCTATCAAGACTAAGTATTATCATAAACAAACAACTCATCAAAGTCATTAACCCAAAAACTCTCGTTAAAACCGCATCAACTTCACAACTTTATTAGAAAGTATTAAAGCAAAAAAGGGTTAGTAAAATGGGATCAAAAAGGCCGGTATTCTAAATAATGTTAATTTCCATAAATCGAAGCGCGAACTAAGTATAGTGGGTTGAACTGTTAACCCATGGCCGGCGAGGGAGGGCTAAGTTCTTTTAACTTATTAGTCAATCAAATAGGAGACTCAAAGTTCACGAATCTAATGTCACGAGAGAAGTAATTCCTATTCTTCTTTTATGTGCTAAGTGTTCATGAATATTTACTTTTTAAAATAATGGTCAAGCAAACAAACACCAGATGGAAGCAAGTCACAAAATCATCAGATAAATAAAATTATAGGTCTTGCCTGAGGTCAATAGGAAATTCTTTTGGCAGTACTGGCAGCTAGAGGAAGCACATTCCACTAAGCAGTTAAGGTTTTTAACATAGTCACTTATCAAAGTAAGGGTAAAATTATACTTAAATGGTGTCTCGTAATTTGGAAATGAGGTTAGCTCTCGGAACTTTGCTGTACTGAAACTTAGTATTCGTATTAGGCATAATAATGTATATATAATATAGTATTAGTATATATTTTTGAAAATAAAGACATACATACATACATACATAACTTCACGCCAGGTCCCTTGCGGGGTAGGCACGAACAACAGAGCGCTACACAGACCCATTCTTACACACCTCACTTGCTTCTTTGACATTCATAGCTCTTGTCATGCACGCTCGTCTGTTCTTAAGGCTCCTAACATCACCTTCTGCTAACACATGATCAATTTGATCATGGAAGATGTGTCGTGGCCTTCCGCGACTTCTGTATCCATCCACTTTTGCATTGTATATCTGTTTAGTCATTCTTTCATCATACAAATAAAACGCACAACAAATATCATTCTTTAAGTTTCCGTCACAATTCCCCGTCCTAAAAATTCCAAAGTATACTACTAATTTATCCGTTTATATGTGTACATATTCTCATTTTTTTATAAAGTCATAACTAAATAGTCTAATTGACCGAAGCCATTTAAAATATAAAAGGAAGAAGTAAATACCAGCAATTTAATATAAACCACAAAAAACCAAGTAACGCCTAAACCCATTACAATGAAGCTCGATGAAGTAATTTAGCGGCAGAAATCCCTTGTTTGTTTAACATTAAATATTATAATGGGGGTCGAAACGACCCCTCGGCAAATAAAGGGTTGACTTTCGATTTATTGGCCCATATGGAGTGGACTAGTAAATATTTGCGTATCAAGTTATTAGGATAACAAAAAAGCAGCATGTCATGATTTTTTATGTCATGGAACGTAATGAAGACGCGGCATAATCTCGATGTAGGTATACTTATTCTTCTATACTGTTACGAGCTGCAGGACTCGAATTAAAATGCAGTTGGAATTACTATAGAATTTGTTAGAACTATACAAACACGTATGACACAGTTACAAATATAAGTGGATGCAACCAGTACAAACTGCAATTCAATAACACACGCAAAGTCCGTCACTATATCGCATATCGAATGTACCTCTTGCTCGCATCGTAATAGTCGCTTGGCTGCCCCACCCCTCCGTTCGGGCATTGTTTTATAGTAAAGTGTACAATACAAAAATCGACTGCGTGGACTGAGTTTTTCCAAGAAAACGTAATCTGCACTCCTGCTTAAATATTCCTGCGAACGTCCATAAACGTAAACAATAACAATAAGCTATTGTCTAATTGCAAAATTTAAACACAAAGTAAACAAAGGAGTCTAAATCGGGAATAGTAATAAACCAGGTGTGCATTTCTTTGTCGGTATGTAACAATACTAATATTATAAAGAGGTAAATAAAGTTTGTGACTTTGTGACGTTGTGGGGGGTAATCTCTGGATCTATTAAACCGATTTAAAAAATTCTTTTACTGTTCGAAAGCTACGTTAACAGTGCCATAGGCTATAATATATAACATGACGCTTTATACCAAGGGAGCTGGACCGAGCGCGGGTGAAACCGCGCCAGGCCGCTAGGTATATATAATTTTTTTCTGTTCTTGTGTATGTCACTGAATTCCTCATAAACGGTTGGACCGATTTTGATGAATTTTTTTGTGTATGTCTGAGTGGGTCGCGGAATGGTTTAGATCCATAATTGGACACAGTAGGTTGCGTTGCAATCAATTTTTGTTATTTATATTATTTTCAGGGCAAGACATGGTCTGCCAGGCCCGCTAGTTTTATATATACAATTCCTCTCTAAGACTCGCGCTAGACTGATTTTGATGAACTTGTTTGTGTGTGTTTTGCATGATTTATAATCACAATTGGATCCAATGGGTTTCGTAATCAGGTTCCATGATTTTCGTGAAGTTTTTATGTGTTTAGCTGTAAAACTATAGAGATATAGAAATCATGGTATAAACCTTCATTAATGAAAAAAATCAACAACTGACATATCAAGCGGCGCAAGTCAAGAATATGTGAAATCAATCAATTCAGCTCACGGTAGCGAGAGTGGCAATATCCCGCAGAGTAGCTGCCCAGTGTGACCAGTAACAAAAATAGATTGATTTCAGAAAAAAAATTGCCAGCCTTCTCACTTTCGACAGGGCGATTTTGCACGCCCACTCAAAAATTTTTGATTGGAACAAAAAAAAATAACTTTCGTTGGTTATTTTTTTTTTAATTTCTTAAGAATTTTAACGTTTATGTAACTTCATACTTCATTTGGCCATGTTTGTTATTACTAACTAAGGTTCGCTTGCATAAATTAAAAGCGTTTAGTGTTTCTTAAATAAATTTAAGGAACGTTATGCAAGCGGCCCTTAGTCTTGTTTAAGAATTTTTCACGTGTATGAAACGTTGAAGTTATTTGGCCTTGGTTATTATTAATAACTAAGTGTATATTTAATTTAATAGTAATTTTTTACTAACAAACAAGTTGTAGAATGAGATTTTCTTTATTGCAGGAGTTCAGCAGACAGGCAAACGGCCCACTTGATGGAAAGTGGTTACCATCGCCTATGGATATTACAACACCAAAGGTGCTACAAATGCGCTGCTGCTCTCTTAAGGGAGACTGGAACATGGTCACTAATGCCGGAACACAACTCAAGGTTGTTATGGCGACATACTCTAGACCAGGGGTGGTAGCCATCCAGTCGGGCAAATGCCCTACCACCTGGAAAAAGAATGAGCTGAAAGTCGACATAACTCTACTTCAACATTGTGAGACAGTTGGAAAATAATTGAAGACCGCGGAAAGTGTAGAAGAAAGTAGGAAAGCGGACCCCGAGCTCCGAACGTAACCGGGATTTAACGCTAAGATGCTGATTATGTATGTATGTATATTATGTCTTCAAGTTCAAATTAATTTTATTGCAAAAATATATAAGATACTAGCTACGCCTACTGCTTCACCCGCGTTTATGGTATATCGTTATATTTTGGATAACCCACACTATATATTTATAAATTATATATATAGCCTATGTGTTATTCTGATGTGTAAGGTATATTACTGTAAAATTTCATCAAAATCCATTCAGTAGTTTTTGCATGAAAGAGTAACAAACATACATCTATACATCCATACATACATTCTTACAAAGTTTCACGTTTATAATATTTATTATAGGATGAAGGTTTTACAGGAGGTTTCGTAAATCTATATTCTATAGGTAGTGGTGTGCAATATATATATATATATATATATATATATATATATATATATATATATACGCACAATATCATTTGTTTACATTTTAATTACTTCTAAAATTCTTTATTTAACTTAATTTGATTTGTTAAATGTTTCTATAACTTAAAGATTGTTCTAACCTTATAAAAGTTATGAATATTGTAATTTAACAAACGACCAATGAGAGCAGAGCTTATGGCTCGGAGCGAGGTCACACGCCTTCTATACTTGAGTGATATCTACTTCGGTAGACGGAGGAGTTTTGTGAGGAGTCACATTTGATTGGTGATTACAGGTCGAATTGGACCTTTGAGAATTGTAAAGAAAGTATTGTAGTTGGAAGTATGAGCAGGTGCCCTGAACCCGCTGCTCGGTCTAAACTATGTCAAAATGGTGATCGAATCTAAATTAAAAGTGTATAAATCGTTGGCCTTGTGTTTTATGTTCGCATTTTATCCTGATGACGCCCACTAAACCTGCAAAAACTAAAGAAGATGTCGTGAGAACGAGGCCTTCTCCGACATATATATATATATATATATATATATATATATATTGTATAGTTAAATCTGTAGTCTACTGGCTATAGATTATTTTATATAGATCATATAGATATATTTAAAAGGTATGTGAAGAATCGTTATATTCCAACTACCATTTTGCAGTAATTTGGTAGGAGCAAACAAGACCATCATTGGCGTGAACAGGAGTGTTATTGTCACACATTAAGACAAAATGACTTAATCAGAGCATCCTGCGTATAGTTTATACGGGAAAAGCAATAAACGAGTAGCACGGTTGACAGGCAAATGGTGTTATATTCTCATTGTTTGGATTTGAACAAAAGTCCATAATTATGGTACAAACATGTTAATAATATGTATATTTAGTACCCGGTATTGTGGTCCACAATTTTGGAAGCGCAATGTGTAAATTTTCTGAGCGCATCATTGTTCGCAACCACGCTATTGAAAAAGTAACTTGGCTTTAAACTTTTGGCTACAATATGACTGTCTGATACTCATTATTGTTGTTAACAAGGCACTAGAAGTAGAAAGAATTGAAAGATGATGTTGGATTTAAAAAAAATAGTTACGCCCCTACAGATTTACTAGAATGTCTCTCTTCCTATTAACTTAAATAACAGTCGTCAACATACACTGAGACTGCCTTAACAGATTTTGATAAAAAAAATTGTGTGTGTTTTACTGGGATCCCGGGTGGTTTAGATTTACAATTGTAGCTTGTAAGTGGCGCTGGGATCAGGTTCTAGAATCCTCCTAATCTCCTGGACCAATTTTGATGTTTTTTTTGTGTGTTTGATTTCGTCCCTGGACGGATTAGCTTCACAATTGAAACTGCTAGGATGCACATGAATCGGGACCTAGAGTTTTATTTTTCCAGGGCAGGAAAAGGTCGGCCGGGACCACTCTAGTAATCTTTATCTATAAAATTCTTCTATGCGTGTAACTGACTGAATTCCTCTTAGACGGCTGGGCCGATTTTGTTAAAAATTTTGTCTGTGTTCAGGTGGATTTGAGAATGGCTTAGTTTCACAATTGGACCCGGTAGGTGGCGCTTCAATCGGGTTCTTTATTTTATCTTCAGGACAGGACAACGTCTACAGGGACAGCTAGTATATATTTATTTATTTTTTTCGTAATATCACCAATGGCTGCATAGCGGCTGTACAACACATATTTCTGGACAATATCCATATAAACCCAGAAGTTTCTGTAAAAATGACTGCCATATACTAACAGAAGTCCAGAAGGACAGACGGACGAGCGAAAAATACGATTGTAAAGAATATAAATTTATAACGAAATTAATACATAAGTCATTTTGCCATTTCACCGTTTTATCCTTGATTTAAGTAATTTGTGACATTCACTCAGATATCTTAAGATTATAAAGATGGGGACATACCAAGAACACAAAAGCGTTACAATATTCTTAGTAAAGTTTAAAAAAAAGCTTGCATTTGCTGCTGTTGCCATGACTACAGCGTATTTGTTAAGTGGCTTCCACATGATACATTTTTAAGACCAATTCGACTAGATTGACAATCGAATTGTGTAGTGTGTATAGAAATATGAAGTCCAAGGCCATTGTTATTTTTTTATTGCAGGAGTTCAGCAGACAGGCAGACGGCCCACTTGATGGTAAGCGGTTACCATCGCCTATAGACATTTGCAACACCAAAGGTGCTACAATTGCGCTGCTGGTGTCTTAAGGGAGACTGGAACCTTGTTACTAATGTCTGAACATAACTCAAGGTTGTTATGGCGACATACTTTAGACCAGGGGTGGTGGCCATCCAGTCGGGCAAATGCCCTACCACCTGGCTGTGGTTTGTTTTGTCCCCTCTTACGACAGACCGCCCAGCCGCAGGAAACCGTATTCTTTCTCAGTTCCTGCACGGATAAAAATGTTTGGTAGGTACCGCTCGAATCGGGTGTTTTGGACGCTAGTTGGAAAAATTTTTGAGGTAGTCAATAGCACAGCGACGTGCATAGTGGTTGTGTGCAATGCCTTGTAGATTATTTTATTGTGTTAAATTTACAACTATGGTTTCGAGATGGACAACGAGTATGACGACTTCATTATTGAAATGAAACTCTTAATTATCTTTCATTAGCTTGCAAGTGATGCTCTGACAGACAGGCTAAGATATTTTCTCTTTCTAAATTCAATGTAAAAACTCAACTCTTCTACAGATTTATCTATACTTACTTATATTACAAAGAGGTAAAGTTTGTGACTTTATTTGTAGGAAGTAATCTCTTAGGCTACTGAACCGATTTTGGAAATTCTTTCACCAGTAGAAAGCTACATTAATCCTCAGTAGTGTTTATTATATATATTTGATTGTGATTAATAATATTTTATTAATTTTTAATGATGCCAAGGAGACGTGGGTACGGTTCAGCTAGTTTTTTTTTTTAATTTATATTTTTTATTTTTATTGCAGGAGTTCAGCAGACAGGCAGACGGCCCACTTGATGGATAGCGGTTACCATCGCCTATGGACATTTGTAACACCAAAGGTACTACTAATGCGCTGCTGCTCTCTTGAAGGAGACTGGAGCCTGGTCACTAATGCCGGAACACAACTAAGGGTTGTTATGGCGACATACTTTAGACCAGGGGTGGTAGCCATCCAGTCGGGCAAATGCCCTACCACCTGGCTGTGGGTTGTTTTGTCGCCTCTTACGACAGGCCGCCCGGCCGCAGGAATTTGTATTCTTTCTCCGTTCCTACACGGATAGACGGATAGTTAAATTATGGATAAATAAATAGTTTCCTCTTTTCCTCAAATTGATTATGGAACCCTAGAAACTTATATTTCAGGATTTATCTCAAAAGAAATCAAGACTCAGAATTAAATAAATAGGACTACAAAGTAAAATTTATCCATTCGCCATATGTCGTTTCCTCTACTTCAAAATTCCAATATCCTGTTCAATTCTTTATTCAAATTCGAGTTATCTTCAAATTCGCGCCAAAGCCTACCCCCCACTTCCGGTGGCAGCACGTGGCACAACAAAAGAAGAAAAAAACATTTTTTTTGCAATAATTTCAAATACTATCGACTACTACCGACTAATGAAGAGTGTCTTCATCTCTCTTTGTTTATACGAAAATGATAGGGATGGATGCCGTAACAGTTGGCTACGTATGGCGTCTGCCATACCATATGCTGTTTTGAGGTTTCGAAAATTACAGCAATGGGGTTTGTCGAGGGAGAAATTAAAATGGATTCATATAAACTTATAACATTAATTACTGTCTTTTTATCATATTTCTTAAACGAACGTGTCCTTGCTGAATTTTGGCAACACTACTGTATGGAAATCGGGAAACAAAGCACAATAATTAATCTATCTCTTCTAATATATAAAATTCTCGTGTCACAGTTTTCGTTGCCATACTCCTCCGAAACGGCTTGACCGATTTTGATGAAATTTTTTGTGCTTATCCGGTATCTATGAGAATCGGCCAACATCTATTTTTCATCCCCCTAAATGTTAGGGGTAGTCCACCCCTAAATTTTTTTATTTATTTTTTAGACAAAATATTTAATTTTTATTTTTTTATGATACAACATACAAAAATACATACAACCCTAGATTTTCAACCCTCTATGATCAACCCCTATTTTTTACCGGGCAGGACAACGTCTGCCGGGACAGCTAGTAATATTATAAAATTCTAAACACGCAGTGTCTGTACATTTAAACTATTTAAAAAACAACTGGAATAGACTATATAAATGAAGGAGAACACGATGCATTTTTTAAATTTCTTGTCTGTTTGTTCGGGATTCACGTAAAACTAATAAACCAATTTCGATGCCGCTTTCGCTGGGAGACAGCAAATTCCTATACTTTGTTGAAAGTTGTTTTATTTTTAATTAGCTTCAATGTGCATTTGCCCGTCTGGTTGGCTATCATCTATGGTCTAGACTGGTATTCCCCAAAGTATGTACCGCGGCACACTGGTGTACCGTTGTGATTAATTGTGTGCCTCGGAAAAATAAGGTATGCTGCAATTTAAACTTTAGACTTGTTGGTAAATATTGTTTAGACCATTAATAAAAATAAATGTTGGTTAATATTACTTAAAAAAATATTTTTGTTTGTGGTGTACCTCCAAACATTATCGTTTTCCTAGATTTATTTTGAAGAAAAAGATTGCGGAACACTGGTCTAGAGTATGCCGCCATAACAACCATGAGCCGTGTTCCGGCATTAGTGACCAGTTTCCAGTCTCCCTCAAGAGAGCAGCATCGCATTTCTAGCCGACGATGAGCGCTTCCCATCAGGCGGATCATCAGCCCGTCTGCTGAAATTATAATATCTTTATATCAAAGAGTGATAGTGGATAATAATTCGGAAAACCTATCCAACGACTAGAATTTATTTTGGGATATATCTATGAAAACAAAAAAAACTATAGAACAAATTTCGCCCCTGAATTGGAGGGGTGTCGGTGCGTCAAAGGATGCGCACGAGTCGCCATATGTCGCGTGCGCACCCTTGTTTACCAGTTTATAAAGAAAGGGAAGCAAAAAGAGGTTTTATACGATATTTTGATATGTTTAGTAGCTGATAGTGTAGAGAGGCGACGGAGAACATACGTTGTCGACACGCCTTTATCTATGGTCGTCTATACACTAATTATTGTTCACAATTTCTTCTACACTTATTTCATTTTACTTTCTCCATAAAATAAAAATCTAACTTTAATTATGATCGTAGGCATTTCTTTAATTCATACTAAAAGCATAATTATGTATTTTAATATTCAATAAGAACTATACAAATTGAATAATTCATATTAAAATCCAAAACGCAAAAGTTTTTATGCAAAATAAGTTCCACTGGAAAACACTCTTTGTAAGTTATATATAAGTTAAAACTTAAATTGCTGTTAAGGAGAAGAAGCGAGAGGAAATTCCCCAGCAACACGTCTAGCTAAAAATTGGTTTTCTCCTTATTTATTTAGCTCAAAATCTTCCTTTTTTTAATACATCTTATGCAAAAATCGATATGTATATTAAATAAATATATAAAAGAAAGTCGTGTTAGTAACACTATTTATAACTAAAGAACGGTGGAGTGAAAATTGGTGGGGAGGTAGCTTAGAATGAGGAGACAGACATAGGGTACTATTTATTGCGTTGGAACTGGTAGGTGGCGCTGAGATCGGTTTCTAGAATCCTCCTAATCACATGGAGCGATTTTGGTGATTTTGTTTCTGTGTGTTTGAGTGGGTTTCCGGATAGTTTAGATTCAGCGATTTGCAGTTGATCGGGTGCATAAAATACAAAGAGGTTTATATCTATTAGGTCTGATGAAATAATTCTTATTTACAGTTGGTTAAAATGATAAAAAATATGGGAAACTTTTACGCATAATAAAATTTCAATAACAGCAACAAATATGGAATTAAATAGTGTTTGAGGCCACACAAGTGAAGTCGTAAACATCGAGAATCGGAGGGCGGAGCCCTAGGGCCGGGCCCTACGGAGGCCCTTTAAAATGATATACGAGATCGTGTTACCTAGTCATAACAACTCTCTTGCACAAATAATACTTTCTACATAATGTATTCGAATAATGTGGAAAACTACGAATTGTCCAGTAAAAACTTAACTATGAAAAATCATACCTTAAAAGATATGCCCGTGACTTTGTCCATGCATATATATACAATGTGTCGCAGCATTAAAAAAATAATGTAACTCGTTTTAGTGGACACGGTGTCGGAATAAACAAATTTCTATGCACCCAAACAACTTCAAACCGCTCCCGGGGAAAATCCCGCAAGATACCCGGGATAAAAAGTATCCGGGATATTCCGTGACATTTGCTAGATCAATAATTAGGACCTAATTAGGACCATACAAAACATTGTAGCGACCAAATATAACTCGATTCCATGTGGGAAATATTCCCAATAAAAAGAGGAGTTAGATAAGGTAATCCTATGCCCCACTGTGAATTATTTTCGGCAGTTTTTGAGGAGATATTTCGACATCTCGTTTGACACGAATATGGTATAGATATCTACGGTTCAAAATTAAGCCACCTACGATTTATCGATGATGTAGTGTAAATAGCGGAAAATGAAAACAACCTAAAAACAATGTTACAACAGTTGGAAGAGCAAAGTCTAGAAGTGGGATTAAAAATGAACAAATTTAAATCCAAAATCATGACAAACAGGCAAAAGAATACGATAAAAGCCGATAATGAAAAATTAGAATTTGTAAATGAGTACACATACTTAAGACAAATATTTTAGTTTAAAGGCCAAGTAGACAAAGAAATAGAAAAAAAGGGTTACTAGTACTAGGAATAGCTACTGGTCTTTGAAGGAAATTATGAAGTAGTAAATTTCCCATTGCAGCGAAAAGAAGAGTTTTTAACACTTGCATATTGCCATGCGTAACTAAATGATGTCAAACTTGGGCTTTGTCACAAATAAACTTGACAAAATTAAGAACTTGTCAACGTGGGATGGAAAGGAGTATATTAGGTTTCACACTAAAGATGAAGGAAGATCCATAGATATTCATCCATCCATAGACTTAAAACTAAAGTAGAATACATAATACAGAATGCTAGAAATCTAAAGTGGCGATGGATAAGATATATGACAAGAGAGAGCAAAGTAATAGGGGCAAAAATATTGACAGAATGGCAACCCATGTAGTGAAAGAGACAAAAGAAACAGAAAAAAATTAGCAGGAATTACATGGAGTAGTATGTCTACAAAATGTTGGAGAAGGCCTATGTGCCAAAAGACATGCTGAATAAATTAATATAGCTATAGAAAGAAATAATTAGATTAGTTTACAATTGAGCAATAAAGGCAAATAAATAAAAAAATGACAGTGCTGTGGCTTCGATGTTACACACGTCTATTCGCAACGGCGACCACTTTCCATGAGCTGGCCTGTTAGTTAGCTTTTTTATAGATGAGTTCACACAGGTGGAAGCCCACTTGATAAAAAACGGTTGCCATCGCCTATGAATATTTGTAACGCCAAAGGTGCTACATTCTGCTTGCATATCTTTCTCCATTCCTACACGGATAGAAGCAACTTCGTATAAGGTCGTTTAAGGTACCATATACCAAAACCCAAAAAACTTGAAAATTATTACCCTTATTGAACACTTCATTATTCGTAAACTGACACGCACTTAGCCAATCATTTATACTAACAAGTATACGATTTAAACAAGGCGAAACTGAAATATAGATACTCGTCATAATATCTCATGGCGTTATCTTAACTATAGTTAGTAGACAATGTATCTCACTACCCCATTAAGATGGGAGATAGTTACTAATTTTATTGCTTAGGAAACTAATAAATTTCTTTTTTGTTTTCTGCAATGAAAGCTGTGTCTCTAATTTGTTTTAATTACCAACAAATTTTAGCAAAAAATGGTTCAGGTTCCGCTATTAATAGGTTCCGCTAAATGTTGAAATATTTTATGTATTTCGCCTGAAGGGATATGGCGTTTTAGTCTGAATTTAGGAATGCACCATCGTAATGTTAAATCCCAGTTGCGTTCGGATCGTCCAATTCACAGCCTCAAGTCCGCTTTCCTACAATTTATTTTTTACTTCGCGTGTTCTTCATAATCTAGAATTTAGAGAGGCTTTGTAATTTAGTGGTCTAAGCAGGTCTTTGCTCGCTGAAATGCAGAGGTCCCAGGTTTGATTCCTTGCATCATAAAAATTTAGTTAATTTTTAATGGAATGTACTCTGGGTCTGGACCCCAGAATTGTCTGTTGTATGTTGACTACCCATAATTTGCTAATTATGGAAATATGCTTACAATGTGTTTGTTTGTCTGTCCATTAAAAATATTATTAATCTAATATATATGTCGGAATAGTATTTGTTATTATAAAGTTACCATATGACGGTAGTATTCAAATGTGGTAATCGGAAGTCTTGTAACCGGATGTCAACGTAGAAACATTTATTATCAAGTTAACGAATATTGAAATAGAGTAACCAGAAGTCGGAAGTTATACGGATGGCGGAAGTTGGTGTTATTGAAGTGGCGCCAAAGCATTACCGGATGGTGTCAGTGCGGCGTGATACGAGGACCTTAAATACGCGGTGTTTGGGCAGAAGAAGGAGAGTCTTAATCCGACAGTCTACGAGTCTACAACCGTGATTCTACGTCCATCGGTTTAACAGAGCGGAACCTCTGTTGGACAAAGGGCCCATAGTATATTGTGGCCGATAGTTATTGTTTGATATTGGCAGTATTATTTAAGGGCAAATTGATGCTCGACACCTGACAAGCGAAGAGACGACTCTTGGAGTTGTCTTAATATTTCTGTGTATTACTGTGCTGTATTTAACATTGTAATTGCAATAATTCTAGTGTAATAAACTTTGATTATCTCATTTCAGATTATTATTGCATTATACTTCGAGTGTGATTCGCTCCCGGCGGGAGTGAAGCCGACATATATTATAAAAATGTCATGCCACGGTGTTTGTGGACGAATCCCTCCGGAACGACTTAACTGATTTCATTTTTTATTTATTTATGTTTATTAAGTATGGTTTTTTTATAGCAAAATAAAGTTTGATGGGTCAGCTAGTAATGCAATAAAAAAATATTACATAATCGCTTTTCTATTCATAGAAGCGGGACAAATGAAAAATAAGTACAACTGCTAATGATTAAGTTATCACTTAGAGTAAATTTCTATTATCTAACTTTGAGTGTGGAAAAAGCTACTTCTTAAATCCTTTAACAGGAATTACGTATAATGGTGTAAGTAAAATGATCTTTATACCTATATTTTTAAGGTTTTTTTTTGTTGGAATATGCGTATAAAAGGCAAAAAATGTCACATCAAATGCTCGTTTCAACCATTTTGTAAGGCATTTATCGATTGTGTGGACAACATAAATTTGGTTTTATTGCCGTTTGGCTACAATGGTCAGCCTTTAACACCTTAATGTGACAGTTTTCTTATGACTTTATTAAAATCGGTCAAGTAGTTGTCTCGTCGTCTATGGGGAAAGTGATAAACCGTGTTTCGGGTAGCTTTTGTATTTTAGAACGAAAAGAAATTTATTTCTTATCTGTAAGTGATAGTTCTTAGAACCTTTTGTATTGTTTTAATGCTGGTAAGGTTTATTACCAACCTTATCAGCCGTAGGTGTCTCGACGTGTCAAACTGAAAGTTTCTAAAGATAGCTAAGGAATTTGTTTTACCGAATGCATAGTTATTAACTATTGTAGTAGTATATTGTTATATATTTTAAAAGAGATCTTACAAAAATATATTTATATAAAACCTGTACTGGCAGACGTCGTCCTGCCCGAAAAAGCTTCAATCGGTATGCTGACAGCAGCGCCACCTACCGGGTCCAATTGTGAACCAACTCAGAAACCTACTTTGGCTCATGCACGACAACTTTGCTAAAGATCATCACATGATCAAATGTGTAGTTTACGATTCTATAAAGCACATACAGACAAACATTCATTTTTATATATAAGAAGATTTTTTTTTATAAAAAGACCTAAAATAAAACATTTTGTAAAAAATATATTTTTTTACCTACATCGCCAGATTAGACTAAATTATTCCTTAAGTCAGGTGGCCTGGAAGAGATTGCTTCCAGCGATAAGGCCGCCTTTGGTTCTACCATAACAATATTGTAATTGTGTATTTTGAAATTGTATATTTGGTGAGCAATAAAGTGTTATCTATCCATAAAGAAAAACATTTTTAATTAGACTTGTTACTGGATAATTTCTTCTCGCTTCTTCTCCTTAGCAGCAATAACACATTGCGAAGCCGTGTACGTCGACCAGATAGCAAAATTAAATTTTAACTTGTATGTATTTTTTTAAATATGTTATACATGGCAGAATGCAGGAGTTAAATACCCTTTTTTATTGTAAGTTTTACTTAAACTTAATTTTTCTTTAAGTTAATTGACATTTAAAAGGCTCTATGAGTGTTACAGTTTCAGTTGATCTGGGTCCATTTTTTTGCCACACGCACTTCTAAATAAAATCATAAATTTCGTCATGGTATTGCGGACGGTAGCAAAAAATCACACCCTATCCCCGCACAGCCCGAGGCGTGGCAAGGCCGATTTATGGCTGCATTTTATGGGGAATTCTGACCATAGCTACAATGTTATGCCCAGGTTAATGCAGTTCATAACTGCCTAAGTGGTGCATGCTCTTAATCCGTGCAAGAAAGGAGACAATACGATTTCCTGCGGCCGGGCTGCCTATCGTAAACGGTGACAAGATAACCCATAGCATTTGACCGACTGGATGGCTACCACCCTGGGTGGGTTTAGAGCAGTGGTAAGTAAAGTGCGGATGCAGAGGCGCATGTGGCTCTTTGGCTCATTAAGTGCGGCTCTGGCACAAATATCCACGGAAGGCGCAATAATATTTTCAGTTAACAAAAATAAAAACTTCGTTTAAAAAACCGACTTCAAAAACTACAAAGTATAAAATAACTTATTTCTAAAGCTACTATTATTAATATATATTATCTAAAACATCTTAAAGTCAGTGCTTAGTAATTTTCAAAATAATACCAAAATATTATAGTAATTTTTATGATTTACTTTGCACCGACTTCAAAATGTTTTAGATAATATATATTAATAATAATAGCTTTAGAAATAAGTTATTTTATACATTTTAGTTTTTTAGTTTTTGAAGTCGGTTTTTTTAAACGAAGTTTTTATCTTTTATTTGTTACTTTTTAGTGTCTAGCTATGTATGGATGGACTAACGAATGATGCCGCGCTTCTTAAAAAATATAGGTCCCAAGAAACAAGAACAAAAAAATGATCATAAAATGAAAACTACTAGGCCAAACTATGTAACATTTTTAGGGGACCAATTGGAAGCTATTCCGCGTCGAACAAAAAAGAATCACGTAAATCGGATCATAAACCACGGAGTAATCGGCGAACATAGATAAAAAAAGCAACAAAAGAAAAAAAGATCCCGACGAATTGAGAACCTCCTCCTTTTTTCGAAGTCGGTTAAAAAATAAGTTTTATTTTGATAAATTAAATTAATCTTCTATAAATCGAGAACATGTATAATTTTTTGTTTAGGTTCCAGTCTCCCTTTAGAGAGCGGCAGCACATTGGTGTCACAAATATTCATTAGTGACGGTAACCGCATTTCATCACGAGGGTTGTCTTCCTGTCGGCTGAAATAGAGCTATTCAAAAATATTTCTCGACCAGGATTCGAATCGGTGCACCTTGAGTATGTGACGCGAGTGCCCTAACAACTAAGCTACATGCATATTCACTTATAAAGTTGATTTGGCAAGTATAAAGCCAACAGACAACATTTAAGAGATATAATTAACTAAAATGGCAGCCATTAGCATTGATTTCAAAATTGGAACAAATCCATAGACTGCGAAGGCGGATACCGCCCATAGACTTCTCATTTTTTTTCTAATGCATATTTTGATGTTTAGCAACCACATAATAACTGGTTGTATGTATGACGTATAATTAAAAAGATATTTAATGCAAAAGCTCAATAGAGCGATAAATCGATGATCGTGAATGATCTATTGTAGCTTTTAACCTTTTGTGTGTGGTAAATCACTGTTGTGAGAAAATATTTTTAAAAATTTGAAATGTTTTGATTTTATAGGTTTGAATAACTAAGCTTTGTGGTTTAGTGGTATATGCATTTATTTATCCATTTCATAAATTTAATAATACTACTTATTTCAAAAATTGTGTTTTTTTTTAATAAAAACACATACAGTAAAATATTATACAATAATACAACAAAGAAAATTTAAATTAGTTATATTGTATTCTACTATTAATCCCGTAAGACTATAAGTAGAAACTAATCCTAGGTCACCATCTTCTATGGTTATAGTGTCCAGAAGTTTGGCTGCGTCACTTCTCTGAAATTCAAATTAAAAGTTTTCATTCAAAATAAGTTCCATTGGAGAACACTTTTTGAAGGACATACATACCTATATATAAGTTAAAATTTAATTTTACTTCCTATTTTATGTATACCGCTTCGCAACCTGTTATTGCTGTTAAGGAGAAGAAGCGGCGAGAAACTCTCCGGCAACACATCTAGCCAAAAATTGTTTTTTTTATATTTCTTATTCTATTAATGTCGCAAGATCTTTGTTTTAAAAATTTTATACAGAAATATGTTACAGAATTACTTTTTGAAGAATTAATGGAGTTGTAGCAAACAGTGCATACTCAATAAGATAAAACACAATAACAGGAAATATAAACATTATTATAGCTATAAAAATAACATGATGTACTAAAATTTTATGCTGCTGAAAAGAATGCCATACCTACTAATCCGTTGCCTAATGTAGGCACAACCAATGACAACAACATTAGTGTTGTATTTGTTAATTTGCTTAAGTATGTTGAGATTATTACTTAATTCTAAATAGTTAAACATTACAAACAAAAACCTAGAAATTAAATACTACTATAAAGGCAGTTAAACATTTTTTCTTTCTTTATACCAATTTGATTTAGATTCGTTTACGTAAGGGACCATCCACAAATGGCATCACACGAATTTCATGATTTTTTGACTTCTCCCCATCCCTCCACTCCCCTCGTCACGGCTGGTCACCTTCGTGATACTCCTCCCTAGTATACCATTACGTATTTTGCAATTTTACATCAGGAAATTATTGAATTAAAACCGCAGTTCGTTAATCAGTTTTATTTCCACTTAAATTATTTTTCAGTAATTTAAACACTATATTCATATAGATGGAGTTGAAAATATTTTAGTTTTTGTTTATGGTTCAAATTACGTGTTTTGAAGCTTAATTTTTTTTATAATATTAAGTTTTCCAAAAGTACCATATACTGTTGATATATTAGTATTTTTTTATTTAATCACTAGTCACAGGAAGTCCTAATAAATGAACGAGACAAAAATTGTTATTCGACCGCAAAATGATGGCATAAAATTAAATTATATGAATACGAAAGTTCTCGCAAAAAATGGTCGAGTTGTCATCAAATGGCTATCATTGGCAAAGGGACTTGACGAGGGTTACTTAACCAAATGTGATGTCATTCGTGTAATCGTTTTTTTATAATCAGAAGACTGAAAGAGAGTTAGCTGATGATTATGTACTTATCATATTCTTTATCCGGGTAGGAACGGAGAAAGAATACAATTTCCTGCGGCCGGGCGGCCTGTCGTAAGATGCGACAAAATAACGCACAGCCAGGTGGTACGGCATTTGTCCGACTGGATCACCACCCCTGGTATAAAGTATGCCGCCACAAAAACCCTGAGTTGTGTTCCTGCATTAGTGACCAGGGTCCAGTCTCCCTTAACAGAGCAGCAGCGCATTTGTAGCACTTTTGGTGCTACAAGTGACTTTGGTGTTGCAAATGTCCATAGGCGATGGTAACCGCTTTCCATCAAGTGGGCCGTCTGCCTGTCTGCTGAACTCCTGCAATAAAATAAAAAAATACAAATGTCCATAGGCGATGGTAACCGCTTTTCATCAAGTGGGCCGTCTGCCTATCTACTGAACTCCTACAATTAAGAAAAACTTTAATTTAGTTCAGTGTAGAAAAGAAGTTAATATATATTCAAGATATTATATTAAACCAGATTTCCATAGTATACCTTAATACAGGGTTACCTTGACCTAGTACTGCACAACACAAAACAAAGGTTCATAAACTATTTTATATATGAGCCAGATTTTAAATTTGAAAACGTTACGGGGCTCAATAAGTCTAGTGTCGTCACAATGGTAGTTTTAGTGCAATGTCTAAAACGCCCCATACTTCAGGAATGGAATGTACAGTTAAATCAGTGTCGCTGTGTTAACCGATGTTGCTCTTAAAAGACAAATCTCCGGTTCATAGTTTAGTCAAAAAATCAAATGGCCATCGGACATAAAAGTCCCTTAAATGACACAGTGGATTGTTACGACCGCCTCTAATTCAATTAGAGTTTTGCCAACGTGACTTCAAAGCCGCAAATTTGAAAATTATAGCCCTTACCGTATTAGGTATAAATGAGGGTCTCTAATATGACAGAAGCGATAGATGTCGTTCTATTTTGGTTTATTATGATCGCAGTAGTCATTATTAAGGAAAGTCGTTATAGTAGTTTTGTGAAGATCTCAGCACAAAAAACTCAGTCATAGGATTACACGACAGAAGTGAAAACTTTATATTTGAGGTCTAGGACCTAAGTCATTGGTATTTCGAAATTGGCTATTTTAAATAATTGCCAGAGAAATTTCCGCAGGATTCCCAGGAATACAAGTAGCGCAGATTTTAAGTGTAAGAATTTGCTGTCGACCAGCGAAAACAGCATCGAAATCGGCCCATTAGTTTTCACGTGAGTCCCGATCAAACAGACAAGAAATCTTTAAAAATATCCATCATGTTCTCCATCGTTTATATAGTCCAGTTTTTTTTAATAGCTTCACTGTACAGACACAGCGTGTTTAGAATTTTATAATATAATAAAGTTCTGGTATTTTTTTTATTGAATGAAAAACACAACTTATTCAAAGTCACGTAGATCTTGCGAAAAGACCACAAACTACTATGGATACTACGTATGAAAAGACGAATGAGAACAGAAAAATATGTTGCCATGAAAAAGGGTATTTTTTCTAATAATATTTCCCTTAAATTTTAGTTTTTAGTTAAAGTTAACAATACTTGTAGAATATTGAGACCAAAATATATAGGTATATATTTATTGATATTTCGGTATATAAAATAGAACACGTGAGCATTTTTCCAAAATATACATCTTCGTTACACGAAATCGTCACTAGCGTTCGCATAGTGAACTTTTTATATCTATGGTACAGCACACATACTGATGTGCCAATTGTTGGAAGTAATTACACTTGCAACACTAAAGGCATTACTCACATGGGGAGTTTTTGGCGGGAACTGAAAGGAGACGTTGTGCTGTGCAGTTTTATTTTCTAAAAATGTGTGTAATTACTCTAAAATGAACAACAGTTGCAGGATATTGATAGTTTTTGAGTAGAAATTATGTGTTTTTGTGAGAAATGTGAACTGTATAGTCAGATGTGATCTTTCGAGTTTTCACAAGAACTCCATTGAATGGCGTCGGTTGTAGCCTGCAATACAACTGCGCTACTATACGAAGACCTATTAATTACCATGTTTCCGACTAAAAGACTTTGATTCTATGGTCATGAATAAATTAAAAAAAAATACTCACATGGGAAGCGTTGCATTAGTAGCTTACAACGCGCAATATGCTCCGTCCGCTGCTCCACATGGCGACCACAGGCGTTACGGTCGTGGTCGAGGCGAAAATGTCACAAATGACGTCATTATTTTCGATCACACAGCGCTCACAACGACCCATGTCATGAGTTGTGTTGATTTATTTATTTAGGTTTATGGCTTGGCAGCTAGGCCTTTAAGCCAGATCTTAGTTTCAATATAGTTCCTTATTTTCTTAAGCCGATGTTTAGCACAGCTGAACTGTAGGTTAACAGCTAGTGCCATTCAACGGACTTCTTGTGATAACTCAAAAGGCCACATTTCACTATACAGTTCACATTTCTCACAAAACACATAATCACTACTCAAAAAATATCAATATCCTACAACTATTGATCATTTTAGAGTATTTTTTACACATTTTTAGAAAATAATCTGCACAGCACAACATCTCCTTTCAGTTTCCGCCAAAAACTCCAGAGTTGTGTTGAAGTGGGCGATGATCACAGAGCATTAATTCTCGCTAAAGATTGACATTGAAAAAGGCGCGATTTTCAAATCAACCAATGACATTTGTGTATTTTGTCGTCTATGACATCAACGCTCCATAATCCGTTCCACTAGAGTTTATGATTGTAACGCCCGCAGCAAGTGGAACGGGAAACATCGCGATCGTGAACGTGGTCGTTGTAAGGCTCTTGTGGAACCGTAGCCATGCTGCTGGCGCACTGAACATTTGCTCTTGTCTATTATCTGAATATTGTCAAGTATCATGTCAATTTTTTTAGGCGCCATGTTCCGGGAACTAGTTCGGCGTGTGCCCAACAGTGCGTGCAAAATGTACGACACTGGACGTCCGGTCCAATGAGATGCATATTCTGTGAATATACTCTAATCTAAATGCACAGGTTTGATACTTTCGATTATGTGTATTTTGTGAATTAATTACAAGATTCATGTTTCTGTGTTTGAATAAGATATGTTCACAATTTTTAGGACTTGGCGGTTTTTATATAGTTCGTTTGTCATTTTTTCCAAAATGTAAATAAAAAGATATATTTAAGCTACTGAAAATCTGTATCTATACCTTAAATAAATATAAAAAAGTTTGCGTCTCGGGACGCCCGACAGAAGTGATAACTCAGCCTGTCTATTGCTGCCGTATGCATGAGAGAAAGAGAAGCCAGGCAGACCGGCGCCGTAACGCGTTACGTAAGCGGTTAAAACACATTTTAGGCCATATGAATTTTAAACTGATTAAAAATGTTTAAGTAATAAGACGTCAAGTATTTTCCGTCCACATTTCTAAGTATATTTTTGTCAAAGATCAAAACCGTTCGGACACGTTAAAAACCGTGACATTACAAGCCAATAAGCGGAAGTGCGATATCTTATAAATTCTGCTTACTTCCACCAATGAAACCTTGCTAGTAAATTATCGGAAGTTACAATATAATACGCCCTTTTGAAACTTATACCTGTTTGTCGTTCTTTTTGCATAACTAAGGGAAAACATCAATCTATAGTTAGAACTTTGTAATGACTACCGCGTTTTTTTTTCGAATATGGCTTCGTAACGTTTGTGGATCTAGCCAGTGCCAAGTTTACAAAATTAAACTAATCTTATAATAAAAAGGCTAATTTTATTATTACAAAAAAAAAATACTTAATCGAGGTAGCAGTATTTCTGACTTAATGCTTGTAGTTATTATTTATTATAAGTATTATTTTCAATTTATTGTTTGATTTCTCTTGAAATAATAAAATCAGTCGCTTCCATTTAAAGTTATCGAAACATTTTCCTAGTCTGAGTGAGGTTAAAATTTTCGTACACTAATTGGATATTTTCTCATTTTTTTAGGAAATTCTATAACAGTATTCATATTATCATATCTTTCTATAAATAAAACAGATTAAAAAGAATATATCGTTAGCATCAGTGCCGGACCTTGTAACTATATTTATCGTGACTTATTACGTATACATATACGTCACAATTTGACGAAAAAAATTACACACAAAAATATACATACAAGCACGTGCACTGACGCCAACGACAATAGTTTTAGAATCTCTTCAAAGGTATAATTATTTTAATTACTGTTTCAACAATAACATTAGCATCACTTAGAATTATGACGTAATTATAAAATGTATGAGACAGGAGGCTAACAGTCTTATTCATATTGTGGTGACCGAGGGTGGAACTTTCTTAAGACTTTTAGAAAAAGGTACAAGATTCTGGAAGGAAATGACAAGGATATAGGACATTTTAGAAAGGGATAGACGACGAACGAAAGTTCTGGAATAGAAGGTTCGGGAAGTAAAAGACAGAGATAGATAGATGTTTAGAAAGGGATAGATAGTAAATAAAACAATAACGAAAAGATTGAAATTATGGGTTCCAGAAGATTCTTCGGGGTATATAAGCAGCGTAATACGCGCTTACCAGAGAGTTCAGTTCTAGGCAGCAAAGCGACAAGTGCGATACAAAAGAGTTGGAAGAGAAGTTTAATAGAAGACAGTGAGGAGTTTAGTGGTGAATTTCAGGAGTGTGCTACACGCGGTAAATTCAGATGTGAAGACTACTGTAGTACGCAATATCGGCGACGGTATTGTGAGGGAGACATCTTATCATCTGGACAGTGCTTCGGTAGTTGTGCGTGTAGGGGCAATCCTACAGAGAAGAATCACGTACGTCTGTGTAAGTTAATAAAAAGCGCTTAGTTAAAAAACTGGTATTTCCTTTCAATCCTAAGTGCGTACCCCCACACGAACGTAACAATATTGAGTTAAAGTTAGCTTGTAGTCTTCTTTAAGGTTCTTAAAGAAACAAACTTATTCTAACTCAATATAATGACTGTTAGACTTTTGTATTGTGGTATAACGTATCTCTGTTGCCATCTCTGAGCCATCTGCCGCGACGCATGCGCGAAACCTCAGAACCGTCGCCATATTTGCGGTCGATTCGTGCCAACTGTCACTTTTCCCGCCTTCTCTTTCCCAAAATGGCCGAGTTTTTCTCACCGTTGACAGATGTCAAGCGTTTCTCAAGCTTTAAATCTCAGTTGGTTGATTAATTAAGTGCGTAATTAGTGAATCACGAGGTTGACTGGTTAAATATTATAAGATGCGTGTGAAATCAGAGCAGATGTAGGTCAGATTGGGTGGGAATATTTTGAAATAACAACTACAGATTTTGACATTTAGAAGATTGTAAGTTATGGATTGCTTTATAAAATAATATAGTATTGTTTCAAACTATTTAGGCATTGTTTGATTATTTATTTATAATATTATAAAACTCTACAAACGTCGTGTCTGTACATTGAAGCTATTAAAAAACAACTAGAATATAATATATTGTCATATAAATCACGGTGAACACGATTCTATTATTTTTTAATTTCTTGTCTCTTTGTCGGTTTATTTGTTTATTCAGGATTCACGTAAAAACTACGAGACCAATTTCGATGCGGTTTTCACTGGTCATCAGCAAATTCTTAGACACAAAATCTGCGCTACTTTTTATCCCGCGAAGTTTTCTGAATCTTAGCATGGGTTGTCTGCATTCCCATCAGTGCCGCCTATGTGGCGCGCTAGACTCTGCGTTTCATACGCTGGTTGAAGACACCGCAGGCATTTGAACTCGAGGCCATCGTAGGTCCAATCGATTCGCTGGGCCGTCTGATCCAGGCTATGCTGCACAGCGACGATACTTGGGAGGCAGCGTCTAAATTTTGTGAGACAGTAATGTTTCAAACGGAGGCCGCTGAACGAGAATGGGTCTTCCAGCAGCTGGGGAGCGCTAGGATCTAACCCCTGCTGACGAAATGAGTTTGTTCTGCTTCTCAGAGCATTCTCAAGTACTGATGCGCAAGATCAGCGGGGGCATAACTACGTTGTAAGTCTCACGCTCTTCCTACCATAAGCGCGGGGCACATAAGCGGACGGTAGTTTTAGTGTGGTATTAGCACATGGGTTACCTCTCCACATAGTGAGGAGTACTTGCTGAGTCTCCACACATGCTGGAAATCGACTCTGTTATCTGCGCCGTCTTCAGTGGATAACTCTCATTGCTTTGGTCTAATCCCAATTAAGGATGGGTAGCGTACGAAATGTTTTCCCTGCCTCAAAAAAAAATAAAGAGACACACATATAAGTGTGAGCGAGTGAGGCAAAATTTGCGTTCCACAGACGTCGCGTTCCATATACCACAATGATCTCTGGTTCTATATCGACGATAGCATGTTATCTTGTTTTATAACTAAGTAGTGGCTTAAAAATAAAAAGGTCATATGGTGTCTAATGAGGCGTGTGATTTGCGGCGCCGGTGGCCGAAGCCCCGCAACTCCTGGCCACCGGCGGTCACCTACTGGCCTACTCTTTAATTGTAGTTTCTTTTTAATAACATAAATCTTAAAACACCTTTGAAATCAGCTGTTGTCTGTAGGTTTATTGTGTGCCTTCTGATTTGGTAAGTAATAGCTTATACACGTCAAGAAACTGTCAAGTGTCGTCATAAAACTGTCAAGAGCTTGTCAGTTCATGTATAACGAACGATGCTGAATAGGTGAACAATGTGTACAGTTTTAGGGATTGGAACTACGGAATATTAAAAATGTATATTGCCGAAAATAAACTAAAACCGAAACAACAATCCTAAAGCCGGTTTTTGAAGAATCTCCTATGCCCGGTTCCTATATGTTGCTATTCATTCAGGAGAAAGAAGAAGGCTATAGGTTATATATCATCACGCTAGGACCAATAGGAGCGGAGCATCAATAAATAATGTTTCAAAATCGTAGGGTTTCGAAATCAAAATTCACGCAGACAACTTCGTGGGCATAGCTAGTTATTTTTTTTAGTTTTTTTTTTATTTATTTATCAGAAAAGCAAACAGATACAATATATATCTTAATATATATAAATCTCGTGTCACGATGTTTGTCCGCGATGGACTCCTAAACTACTCAACCGATTTTAATCAAATTTGCACACCGTGTGCAGTTTGATCCAACTTGAAAGATAGGATAGTTTTTATACCGTTGGAACCGGTAGGTGGCGCTGAGATCGGGTTCTAGAATCCTCTTAACAACGGGGAGCGATTTTGTTTTTGTGTTTGAGTGGGTCCCCGGATGGTTTAAATCCACAATTGGAACCGGTAGGTGGCGCTGGGATCGGGTCATAGATTTTTATTTTTTCAGAGCAGGATAACGTCTGCCGGGGTCGCTAGTATATATATATACATATATATTATAGAATATCACTTTAGTTATAGAATATATATATATATATATATATATATATATATATATATATATATATATATATATATATATATATTCTATAACTAAAGTGATATTCTATAATTAATAATATGGTATCCAACAGCACTTTTGACATTTAATTTTAGGATATAATAACATTTTTTTTTCCGCTAACCACGCAACTTACATGTAGTAACAAAATAACAAGATATAAGACATAATAAAATATAGCATTAAGGTGTAGACGACGTATCTAAAAGTTTGTTTCTTCCATTATGTTTGAATTTCCCAATAGCCATAGAGAATATATCAATTTCATTAAAGTGTTTATTGTATGAATCTACCATTCGACGAAGAGGTAGTTAATATAATTAAATTGGAATGAAGTTCTTAAGAATATACTTGCTTGATAAATAGCTAAAAAGTTATAATATACAATACTCGTAGTCTTTATTGTACACAAACATTACATAGAAAAATACACAATAAGCTTAAATACTAATACAATAGGCGGCCTTATTGCTTAAAGAAATCTCTTGCAGGCAACTTTTGGATGGACAAGATCTAATTGCAAAGATAGCATTGAAGTGCAGTTGAAATAGTTACTAATAGTAGACAAAATAATTACATTGACATACAAAAGAATCAATAAACACGTTATGCAGTTAGATAGTGGTTCTTCAGAAGTCTGTTAAAAGAATGGATAGATTTGACAGATCAAACATCTGTCAGCGTAAATTCCAGAGATACACAGCCTGAACAAAGAACGATCCCTAGTGAAGTTATTCTTAATAACTAGTAAATAACTTCGTTTTTTCGCTTTTGAGATCCTGGATATCTTGTAGCAGCAGAGTGCTAGCCCAATACAAGTAAAACGAGCCCAAACACGACGGGTCTATCTTGTTTAGTACAGGAGTTTCTATGGCCACCTTGCGACTCCATCATGAGAGCGGCTCCATGGTACCATATATATACATATGCGTGAAAAAATTCAGCTACATCCATTGCAAGTTAAATAAAAGCTTGTAAAAACAACATCAAGTATAATACGGCCGGCGTATCTTGGCAAATGTGAACATAGGCTCTGCGAACTTTAGCGCATGTACACTCGTGTGATGAGTGGGCATACGACTCTTTAGTGAATACATTTGGTCCCCTTTCATCCCTGTATTTTTTCATTGCTTTGTACTAATTTGTCACTGTATTTTCTTCACTAGTTAACATGCGCTAAAGTTCGCAGATCCTATGTTCACATTCGCCAAGATACGCCAGCCGTATTATAATTACGGTACTATTTAACCCCACACCTACTAAGAAAGTTTTTCACACCCTTCAATTTATATGAGAAATAACCAAGTATAAATCTTTACAAAAGAAAGAAAAAAGCTTTCTCCCACAGAGGCCTGGGAAATATATTTTATATCGTTACTTTTTTGATAACTTGTAATCATTACCATAATATAAAAGCGAGGAAGAGTTCCGGCCCAGCGTCCGGTTTAGATAGGTTCATGGTACACTGAGTTTGTGGGAGCTATAAAATTCCATTATGTTTTATCCGTGCAGGAATGGAGAAAGATTACAATTCCCTGCGGCCGGGAGGCTTGTCGTAAGAGGCAACAAAACCCATCAGTCTACCTTTAGAAAGTGACAGCGCATTGTGGGCACCTTGGGTGTTAAAAATGTTCATAGGTAATAGGAACCGCTTTCCATCAGGTAGGCCGTCTGCCTATCAGCCGAACTCAAGCAATAAAAAAAGAGTTGTTAACACATAACTACAAAAGTTTGTCTTATCTATGTAGGAATGAAAAAATAATAGAATTTGTATTTTTTGCTCACGGAGGATATACAAATATTGTATTATACGTATATGTATTTAAAAATTAAGAAACAATTCCTGCGCTTGGGCGGCCTCTCGTAAGAGGCGATTAATCCACCCACGACCACCACCAAGTGGTAAAACATTTGCCTGTCTGGTTTAGATCACGTCGCTGTAGCGACCTTAATTATGTTTTGGCTTTAGTGGCCAACTTCCAGACTCCTCAAAGAGACGAAAGCATGTTGATAGGCTGATAGAATCTTTGGTAATGCAAATGGCATAGGTGCTAACTAATTTCCATAAGGTGTTGTGTAGGGTGTGTAAAATTAATAATGCCAACAACCCTGAAAAAGTAACCTACAAAAGATACATGACTATACGCCAACAGAGACGATAGCCCATTTATGAACTTTTGATATTTAAAAATATTTTTTTATATTTTTAGGAGTGGCTTGTCGACTGAGACACATAAAACACGTTCCGTTAGTAGCTCACATCGCCCAAAATGCTCCGTCAGCCGTTCCAAATGGCGACCACGGTTGTTATGGTCGTGGCGTCGTCACTAATAACATCACCATTTCGATCAAACAGCGCTCACAGCGACCCATGCCAAGAGGTGGGTCGAAGTGGCCGTTGACCACAGAACATTAATTCTCAATATCGGTTTTCATTGAAAAAGGCGCGATTTTAAAATCAATAACATTTGTGTATTTCGTCGCTTATGAGATCAGCGCTCATAATCCGTTTCACTAGAGTTTTGTGATTATAATATCCGCAAGCAAGTAGAACGCGAAAAAATCGCGCTCGTGAACGTGGTCGTTGTGAGTCTCTTCTGGAACGTAGCCATTACGATACCTAGTATATTGACAACTACAGTTATTGTGATGCCTTATTGACCTGACGTTTGATTGTATATTTTTGTCTAAAATGGTCAAGGTCAATGGTTATAAGTCATATGTTCGCAATATGAAGCGGTTGTTGAAACCGAATTCTGTAAAGACTAGCATTACGTGCTTATCAGTATATGCCCTTAACCATTTACACAGTAGGTACTATAATGAAAAACTCAAAAACTAGGAAATAAAGTGCACCCAGTGTACCACAAGCCTATTTCATCTCGACATACCTGCGTACATAATGACATCCTGTATCCAATTTTATTATTGTACTTCCCTTTGACTACTAAGAAACAATTATTTAGCAACAAAAGCCTATAAATTAGTGTAAAAACTATATTTTATTTATTGAATCTAACAAATCTGGACTTAAATAATGTTAGAACTAAGTGATCACAAGGGGTAAGAACAACTCAAACGGACGGACAATTAACTGAAACAAAAATTTTCGAAAATGAAAATTCTTAAAAAAACTCAAATAAATATACAGAATGAAACGAAACTCGCCACAAAGCTAGTTTATATCCGGAGTCAACACTAGGACTTTTTGCCCCGATAAAAACAAAATTTACGTAAGTTAGACGATTGAGGCCAAAACGATAAAAAAAATAAAAAATATTTATTAGGCACTTTTGTTAACAAAGAAAAAAGGTAAAATAATAATTTTGAGCAGTCCGTCCGCTATCAAAGTCCCGAATTACAGCTGACTTTGGCAACTTTCGGTTACAGCGGAATACATTAAAGGCTAAAGTAAATATAATTTTTGATATTCTCAACCCTATATTAAATTACTGTATTAATAGGGTTGAGATGAATAACCGATGGCGATGAAGTCGGGTTTTTGTGGCGCCTTGCCTTGCAATTTACAAACATAAGTATTCATAGCAACACGAACGAAGTTCTCTGGCATAGGTCCTATAATTTATGTACCTAAGTATAATGTCCCTGCTCAATCTGTTAATGATTATCGCAGATGGAGCAGTAACACAGTAACAATATGTTACTGCATCATCTGGGATAATATTTATAGTTATGGATCGTTTTACGCAGATGTAGCGATGGGTAAACGCGTAATTTACGATGCAATATTGATATAACTTGTAAATGCAACCATACGTTAACGCCGTTATTTTAAAAGCTAGAAATAAGGCCCTTTGGCCACAGTCAATAACTTTAATATTATCCCAGATGAAGCCTATATATGAGGAAAACAAAATAAATTATAATAACCTCGACTAGAGGCGCCAGAATAGTCACCGCAATTTTGACACACTCAATAAAATGTTAATAAAAATCCCATCGACCACCCGTTACCGAATTTAGAAATAATTAAGCTAAATTAAGTTATAACTTTAGGCGAAATATTGGTCACACGTCATAAGAGGTTTATGGTGTCTGTCCTTTTCTTTTCAGCATCGTAAGAAAGAGATAAAAAACATTCGCATCTGATTTAGATGGCTGGCCACCCAAATTTTATTTTTTAATGGGAAACCTTTTATTACATTTAGTGGTTCTGTAGGTACTTTATATAAGTAATATAAATACATTACTATAAAATTCCAGCAATCAAAGAATAGCGCATCTTCCTCGCACAGCTACTACATAGCTTCGTATTGGTGGAAACGGTCACATATTTTCGTAGCGTAGATTTCACATCTTCGCAGCATAGCTGCATAGCACATCTCTGGTGGAAAGGCACCCTAATACCGACACAACGGTACTGAGGGAAGCTTTAATTGGACGTATTGTTGACTGGATGTATAACGCACAATATCATTTGTTTACATTTTAATTACTTCTAAATTCTTAATTTAATTTAATTTGATTTACTAAATGTTTCTATAACTTAAAGATCGTTCTAAGCTAATAAAAGTTATGAATATTGTAATTTAATAAACGACCAATCAGAGCAGAGTATATGGCGGAGCGGGATCAGACGCCCTCTATACTTTGAGTAGTATCTACTTGGGTAGACTGAGTAGTTATTGTGGCACATTTGGTTGATGGCAACAGGTCGAGTTGGACCTTTGAGAGTTTTAAAGAAAGTATTAAAGTTGGAAGTATGAGCGATGCCCTGAACCCGCTGCTCGGTCTAAACTATGTCAAAATGTTGATCGAATCTAAATTAAAAGTGTATAAACCGTGGCCCTTGTGTTTTATGCTCGCATTTTACCCTGATGACGCCCACTAAACCTGCAATAACTAAAGAAGATGTCGTGAGAACGAGGCCTTCTCCGACATATATACCCTTGATTTTTCTCATTTTAAAATCTCAACGAGGTAGGCAACGCATCGGCTCCCCTTGGGTTGCAGATGTCTATGGGCGACGGTAGCCATCTATCACAAGGTGGTCCGTTTGCCAGTACGCCTACCAGCAAACATTAAAAAAAAATCGTTACTCAAAAAATTAACACGCTCTACAGAAATTTATGTATGATATACCTAATATATTATTTCTCTATTTATAATATAATGTAAAATTTTAATAAGGACCCCTAAATCTATAAAAATCGTAAATTCATAGGAAGCAGTCTTTTTAGAGTGCCGGCGGAACGGTGACTTGCAATTGTTTTTGTATAAAAAACGTTCGCTATAAAAAAACATAAAAAACCCCGTAGGCACCATGACAAGGTGGAGTGAGGTGTAAATCTAACGACCACTACTGACGAGCTCGGACGAATTAATTAAGAATTGACAGTTTAAGAAAAATAAAAACAGGCAAAGGTTGTTCTTTGATCAAGCTATTGCTGTCTCTATGGTTATTCTATGCTGAATACCAGACATTACTAGTAAGCTAATAGTGATAAAATAGCAAATAGTGTAATTTATATAGGAAAACAGAAATTATAATAAAAGCATTATGTAAAACTAGAGAAGTTTGTATTTATATAGTAAATAGTTTAATATATACAAATATACTTGTTGAATGCCCAAAATATGGTGCTTCCAGGCAAGACCTGGAAGCTGCAACAAAAATTAAGTTGACAGAGTCAACATTGTGCAAGATGTTGGCCGGTAAAGAGTCCAGGTCTTGGCTGGAAGCTTTTTGCATTAGGGTGGTGGAGGACGCCGTGAGGAGAAATAAATCTACGTAATGTTCATTACGTCGATTTGTCCCTTAGTTACCATGTTGCGTCATCAAGTACGGAATATATAGACTCGTCGGCGTGTTAATATATTTATGTATTTATATACACATATAATAGATATAGCATTTATTATTTTATATACAACTTATACAATTTTAATTTTAAACTAGACTTTAAGTAATTTTAAGTAGTATAAGAGACAAGCCTTATTTATATGTTATATGCGTTTCAGAAGCCCGAACAGTATCGGGGGTGAACATGCAATTTAAAAAAAAATAAAAAAATAGCAATAATTATTAAAATATTAAATATAAGTAAGTTTGCTATTTAGAACAGTACTAAAATAAACCTTTCAGCTATACTTATAAAAAAAAATTAAAAAAAATATACAAATAATAAACAAAGAAAGACAAAAAGAGGGAAATAAAAAATTAAATAGCATTAAAGGCGTCAATGGAAACATCGCTAGTCAGAACCAACCGTTTCGCTTCATCTTTTCTGGTGCGCACTGCCGAAGAGTGGAATAATTTGCCAGAGTCTGTTTTTCCTAACAAATACAATCTTGAAGTCTCCAAGTCAGGAGTGAATAGGTATCTTCTAGGTAAGCGTGCTCCATCCTAGACTGCGTTATCACTCAACATCAGGTGACACAATGGTCAAACGCAAACTTACACATATTTTTTTATAATGTCAGACCATAAGCATCATCTCCGTGCAGAACGGAAAGAGAATACAAATTCCTACAGCCGGGAGGTCTGTCGTAAGACGTGAGAAAACAACCCACAGCCAGGTGGTAGGGCATCTGCCCGACTGGATGGCTACCATCCCTAGTCTAGAGTACGCCGCCATAACAATTTTGGGCTGTGTTCCGGCATTAGTAACCAGGTTGCAGTTTCCCTTAAGAGAGCAGCAGCGCATTTGTAGTACCGGCATATACACATATTTGACGGCCTCTGTGGTTGAGCGGGCTAAGCCTTTGCCGGCCTACCTCACTGCAACGCGGAGGCTCCGGGTTCGATTCCCGGTATAGTAAATTTCGGAAACGTATTTTCTCCGTTATTTACCATGGTCTGGGTGTCTGGGATCGGCCCCAGAGTGGTCCGTTGTATATTACCCATAACACAAGCATAACTTGCTTAATTTGGGGATATACAATGTGTGTGTTTGTCTGCCGATTATTTAATTTATTTATTTATTTAAGTACCCTTGGTATTGCAAATGTTCTTAGGCGATGGTAACCACTCCATCAAGTGGGCCGTCTGTCTGAATAAATGATTCCATGCACGTGACTTAACGACCTACAACACTTACGCAAGGCGAATTAGTGAGTGTCGAGCATCTTTTACTCTTCATCATATTAAATAAATAAAATCAACTAAGCAGTATATGCCGAGTCCAGCATAAATCGAGCTAATGTTAATTAGAACAAGATTAGCCACTAATCTATGATGACTTTTCCTGTTTTTAGAAAAATTCAGTCTTGCAATTCTTGTTTACTTACGGAAATAATATTACTGATTTTACGGGTATCATGCAATGGCTAAATAAAAATATTTAGTCATATTCAAAACATGAAAAAGAAATTGAAAAGATGAAGATTTATTTGGGATGAAGTGTTTGCGGGTGGCAAACAGATAAAAAATATCCCCGGTAGCAAAGAAACACTTCACATTTAAACTTAAAGTGTTTATTTAACAAAACGTCAAACCATTTACCAAGTAGAAGTGTTTGAAGATCAATAATAATGTTTTGAAAATCGGTCCAGCATATTTTGGACCAGACATAGTGAAGTTACGTAGTAGGAATAATCATCCACTATTTTTGACATTTGGCTATGGAAGCACTTTTTTGAGGCGGGGTTGCATTAGTCCTCATATCCTCACACATATACACAGCAAAAGTGTGGTGGCGATGTGGTGTAGGTTTCATGTCCACAAGCGTTTAAACTCCATAGACAAATAGGGAGAGTGCTGTCACATAGATAAGCTTCTTATATTTTTTTACAAATTCCGAACATAACAAGAAGGATATGCCTGGTGCCTACCCCGCAAGGGACCTGGCGTGAAGTTATGTATGTATGTATGTAACAAGAAGGTTGAACAGTAAATCAAAATTTAACAATTAATATAATTAAAATTCGTCAACAATTTCATTTTAATTAATTTCAGAACAATCTTAAGGTCCCTCTTCCCGAAAAAGGTTAAAAGTGGTTTGCAAACGAAACTACTTTTCCATGGTTTTTAATGATCAATAATTTACCAAAAAAATTTACACAAATCTTAACATAGTGAGAAGTAGCGCGGTTTTTTCGTATTTTTTGTATAGTAATTATAAGTCAAGAAAAAAAACAGCAAATTACCCGCAAAATATTGACATGATACCGTTTTACTATTTTTATTTTGTGTCAAAATAAGATAAAGTTATTTAATGTAAAATATAATTTATGTAAAAGATAGATAAATAATTTGGTTATATTATTTTTTAAATAATACTTTAATTTATTCACAATAAAATAATAATGCATCTAAAAATGACCACTTCTATAGAGTCCTCGCTACCGGCCGAAAAATCCTCAAGGACGCTGGCGTTGTTACAAGCCTTAAGAAAAGTATTCAACTGACATTAAATTCTTATAGCCGCGGGAATAACCCAAGTCAAAGGGCAATACGATACCGGAAGAACCTAAACATTCAATAAGAGTATCATAAATCAATTTTATTTTCATGAAAAAAAGATTCATAGATAACAATGAATTTCATGAAAACAATACTTAACTTTTTGCATCGCACTCTTTCGCTCAGCAGGGACTTTCTGCAAACTTATCAATCCAGCTAACAAACTTCATAATGCATCCTATTCTCTTACGTTAAGATACATTTTAGCATATTTTTATAATTGTTAACTGAAAACAGTTGTTGTATTTAGCTTTGATTTAATTTGCCGTTGCAAATATATTTCTGTAGCTCTTATGCCATACAGAATAAAGGTCATTATTTTATATTTTTCTTATTAATGAGTTGTTATAATAGGTATGAAATGATTTTGATACTATTATGGTATAAAATTGATCTAATTTCTTTGCCAATTTTGTTCAAAGACCGGTTAATTTCACTATTGTTATAAATCCTTTATTTGTTAGAAATGATCCAAAAACACTATTATGAGAAGAATTGTATTTTATTGGTTATTATAAGGTTATTATAATACGCGTATCACTTTGTTCGTTTTGATATATTATAAACTAACATATGCTTGAGAAACTTCGTTCGCATTACCGTAACGACAAAGTATTTCATAAGACTATGTTTGAACGATTTTAAGTGCAGTAATTTATTTGATTTTTATAATTCCGACGTTTCGGCCACTTTTAATATTATATAAAGTTATTAGAGCTAGGCATGTTTGCTAAAGAGTTTCTTGCGCCGCTTCTTCTCTTCAAGCCACAACATGTTGCGAAGCGATGGTATTTAGATTAGGCTCCCTTAAAGTAAATAATAACCATAAACAAAATTAAAACTAAATAATTAAAATAAACAATGTGGCGGTAGGCTAAATAAAACTTTGACAATACTCATTGGCACTTGACATCTTTGTCTTTTGGATCTGATTCGTGATCTTCCGTGATTCCGTGAACATATGGATATATATACCGTACATACACCAAAATAACATTTTTCACAATTTTGTCTGTCTGTCTGTTTGTTCCAGCTAATCTCTGAAATGGCTGGACCGATTTTGACGGAATTTTTATTGGCAGGTAGCTGATGTGATAACTTGGCCCCTTTTATTTAAGAAAAAATATTTTATTTTGGAGCTATGACGATTTTCAATCATCACGCGGGAGAGACCGCGGGGCGCAGCTTACTAAAATAAAATTTCTCAAAGGGCCTCTACGTGTTGACCTTTTCATAGCCCCACGTAAGCCCTCCAAATGTTCGGGCCATTTTTAAGGCCGTGGTCGTCAAAGACATACATTTAATAGTTCATATAGGCCTTATAGAAAACCCAAATTTAAATAAAAACTCTTTATTAATTTGCTATTATCCAGAAATAACATAAAATAATGTAACTCTATTAAATATGACAAAGCAAAGTTAAAAAAAGACAAAAAAGAAATTCCTTAATTTACAGCATAGAGAATAAGTCTTTATGCCACTAAGATAAGGCAGTTTGTGCGTCGAAATCATGACATTTAGATATTTAAAAAAACAAAAGGGTTCCATAGATGTCCCGCTGGGAGCATTCAGTCGTCACGGAACCTATTGAACGAGATTAAATGGTACAAAAAAGCAGTTTAATAGCAAATTTCGCATAAATTTGAATGATATAAACAATCTTTGTCATGGGAATCTTGTTGTGCGGTCTAGTTTTTTTTCTCTAAATATGGTATAATATATAAATATAATAATATCAAAGAATTAGAACAAAAAAGTGCTAGATAAAAGGCAACTTGAAGTTTTTAACCTACATAAAAAAGGGAAAACTATGAGTTTGCTTGTTTTTGTTTTGAAATGCGTTCAAAAAACTTGACGTTACGTATGTAACGTATTCAACGAGTCCATCAGATTTAGATATGGATTTAACGCCTAATTTCCTTAGAGAAGTAGTTGTTGGTTTAACTAATCAGTCATTATTGACTTTTTTCACATTCGAAATGATACGCAGAGTGTTGACCTCGGGTGAAAGGCCTATTTAAGCACTCGAACTATAAACGTCACTTTCATCTCTCGTGTAACAATGTACTATTAATTTCGACGGATAATAATTAATTGCGTTCCAGAGTAGAGGCCATAAATTTTGAAAAACGCTCCGTCATTGTTGTAAAGGTTGAAAATATTTAAAATAATCTCTGATGTGCAATGCACCTATAAATTACTGCAAGTAATTAATTATAACGGTACATGTTTTGATTGCAAAGCCTAAATTGACAATTGAAAATGTCAATGAGTCAAAATGTTTTTTTTAAATGACTTCAATGCACCGGCATTGTTTTTACCAACGTCAAATTGAGAACATTATTTTTTAATTTGACGTTTGAATAATGTCGATTGGCTCTGAAATAAAAAACCTTCACCAGAAAGAAAGGAGTAATTGTTTTATTTAGGACAAATATACTCTTTAACAATACTGTGAAAAATAAAATTAAATAAAGGATACAATATAAGTCCAAAATTGGACCCAGATTTAGCGTATAATCCCCGCAAATTGCTATTGCGCCTGGCCGCCATTTTGGTGACGTAACCGTAGCCGAACACTCAGTACTGTTAGCATCACTGACCGGCGAGTACGCGTACACATCGATTTTCGGATGACGTCACGTGAATGTTAATTTGACAAGGTTCCAGCGCATTAGCAATTTGCGGGGATAATAATGCGGGCCACTATCTTAAAAAGGGATAACTACACTATTGAAGAATATTTAAGTGACAAGGCTTCATTTACATAGCAGCTCACTCCAACCTCTTATACTGTGTTTTGTAAGAGTGTAACGTTTTTGTCTTGCCGTATTTTGTAAGGAATATATGGAGATATGTTGCAAAAAACAAAATAGTACTGTATGTTTTTATATTTATAACTATAATAATATGTTCTATACTTTTATTGCGGTCTGTCTTATTGAATATGCACTGTTTGTTTGCTACAACTCCATTAATTCTTCAAAAGTCATTCTGTAACATAATTCTGTATAAAACTTTAAAAAAATTACTTAAATATAAATAGAACAACTAATATAAAGAAAAATTTTTTTTAGCTAGACGTATTGCTGGGGAGTTTCTTGCCTCTTCTTCTCCTTAACAGCAATAACACGTTACGAAGCGGTGTACATAGACTAGGAAGTAAAATTAAATTTTAACCTATATGTATGACCTTCAAAAAGTGTTCTCCAGTGGAACTTATTTTGAATAAAAACTTTTGAATTTGAATATCACCAGCGCTGTTTTTCCGCCTGGGTCCAGCTTGAAATGATTCCGCACAGGAGAACCACATAGCAAATGTTGTCCAGAATATACAGATGATCTAAGATTAATCCGACAGGAAACGCATCAACCGGATGTGTAAAACTAAACAAAAATGCTACAGTCAAAACAAATTGGAAGTTAAACTTCTGAGCAACAATGGGGTTAATCAAACCGAATCCAAGACATATGGCCAAACATCCTCTTAAAGGGTTAACAATTATATAAATTAATACGTCCATTTCATATTTTTTCTTGAAGAAAGTCAACTACAGGGTGTATCCTTAATATTTACGTACATCTGAAATCTGAAAGTCAAAGCTAAGAAAATATTTAGTCCTTACCTCTTATGAACTTAGCGGACATCAACATTAGTCGTAGTTACCAGCATTAGGTTGAAACTGATGCTAGTTTTGGGTTTTTTTTAAAAATCTTTTTTTAGAAAGGGCTTTGCCGCTTAGCGGCCATGTCACCCCGTAAAGTACCCAAATCCTAAATAACATTTCTAATATAATGTCTAATTAATTTGTATTAAAAATAGAATCATATAGTTTGCAAAACATCTTGGCATCTCTCGATAACGGAAATGCCAAAATGCTATTGCACTCTCCCACGGCGGATAAATTTCGCTCTCGAAGTAACTCTTTTCGTAGGTCCTCGTTCCGAACACATTCCATCAGAACATGTTGGACATCTTCTGTCACATTGCATGTTACGCAGTTGGGGGAGTTAACTTTCTTAATGAGATATCTAAACTTGTTTGAGGGAATGTGTCCGGAACGTAATCTGAACAATGTTACAACATCTTTTCGATGGAGCATTGATTTATCCACATCTGGGCTGGAAGTTGTGGCTGGATTGTCCTAAACCAAATTCCCTTTTCTACGGATCTTCTATCAACTAGTTTTGGGGTAAGTTTCATTTTACTTTTAAAATCGTTTTTGTTTAATCTGACAATAACGTAACTATGCTAAATAAATTTCCTGTCTCTTCATTTGTAGTTTTAGAAGAAAACCGAATGAAGCATAAAACATAAAGAAAGAAGCTAAACCTCTCAGCACTGTATAAAGGTTAAACCTATTATTATTAAATGCCACAACATGTTGTTACGAATTTGTGGAATGTGAATTTAAAATGGCGTTGGTATTATCACAAAGTTTATTACAAATACACACAGGTAATTAACAGTTCTTACTAACACAACCGAGTACAACAAGTCATCCAATCGCATCATCGTCCGGCATAAGACTTGATCGTGGTCAAACGCAAATCTATTTATTAAAAAAAAAAGATTATCGTAATAAAATAAATCGGGCAAAGTCCGTAAATATGAGATTCCCCTTTTAATTGTACTTATAGTAACATCTCGATCGTAGTTGAAACGCAACTAACTCAGTCCCGAATGACTGACCTTATATATTTGTGAAACATGGCCTCCTAGCAACATGCTATTTCTTAGAAATCTCGAACTTGTATGTTTAATGGCTCTTAAGAAGAATGTTCACCAAAATGCAAATAACAGAAGAAAGGATTTATAAAGTTTATTGGGAGGCGTATAAAGGGATTAACGCGAACAATAGGTTTTTGAAATAAAGGATTATCATAGGTTCGCAACAAGATTGTTTTTCTCTTAGTTTACATCTTCTCTATATATAAAAATGAATGTTTGTCTGTATTTCCTTTATAGAATCGTAAACTTAATCATGTACTTTGATCATGTGATGACGTTTAACGAAATTGTTGTGCATGTGCCAGAGAAGGTTTCTGAGCTGGCTCTCAACTGGACTCGGTAGGTGGAGCTGCTTTCGGCATAACGATTAAAGCTTTTCCGGGCAGGACGAAGCTACCGGGACAGCTAGTTTATTATAATTTACTTATTTAATACAATTGACTCTAAATAGTTTACTGAGTTGCATTCTTTTTTGCCTTTAAGTAGTAGTGACTATGGTGTACCGAATTTTCACACAAGTTATCCATAGTTAATAAAAATCAAATTAAAAAACTCAACACAATCTCTACTAATATTATAAATGTGGATGTAAGTTTGTTTGTTACGGTTTCACGTGAAAACGTTATTAGAAGTAACATAGGATACTTTTAATCCCAAAAATTAAAGAGTTCCCGTGGGATAGTTAAAAGAGCTTTCCAGGCGGACAGAGAATAGTAATAATTAAAAAGAGAAAAAGCAGGTAAATTTAACACACTGTATAAAGAAAGTTTTATGATATTGTTGTATTACGCATAAAATCACTTCCTCTATATTTAACCATTTTTTCCAGCCACATGACGCCATTTCTTCTTTCAATATGGCCGACGACCGCGACACATGTCGTTCCGAAGCACGTGTTGAAATTAACTTTTTTTTTAAACTTTTGTCATTTTTTCAAAATGTTAGTGGCTTATTAGCAACTTCTGTCAGAACGGTGTGAAAAGTGTTGAGCAAATTGCAAATAACAGGCTTTTGGGATGATGGAATAAGTTAAATTATGGAAATTAACGAAGAATTTTTTTGGTACAATTGTATTGGCATTTATTTCTCCACGAATTTAACGATTTATGGTTTATTGATTTGTTGAGGACTTGGTGTTGCCACCTATTTAGTTAGTACGTTAAACTTGGATGGCTCAATATACTAATCAAATGCTAACCAGATTCTTTGATTTAGTGTTACTGTAATAATGGTAATATTTTCAAAAATTACGTCCTTTTATTTTGTAATTCAAGTATAGGAACTCTGGATTTTCTAATAAAGGAGGAAAATAAGGTGTATGGCAAAGTTCGTTTTTCACCCACATTTCAGCCTTAATTTCGCTCATATCGCAACACTTAAAATTTACATAGCGACAATTGGATCGAATACCTGAATGAAGACGACAAAATCTTGTCGATTGCCAAAAAAAACCAATTTGTTAATACGCCACAATTCCAAAGAACGCTTCAGGCACTTCAGGTTTGCCTAATTCGGGCAATAAAAAAATAGCCCTGCTTATGTAAACTTTAGACACAGTAGGTACAATAACTTTTGCTTTTATTCTTTGAAAATACATTGACAATAGTGAAAGATTGAGCGTGAAAATGACTATCGAATACATAGTAGTACCTGCCACATACGATCCGAGATAGCTCATCGGAGAGCAGTTTCAAAAAAAAAGTCAAAGAACACTATCTATGTTAAATTATCCGTATATGTGTATATTTTACATTATATATGTATGTATGTATGTATATATCTTATGAGTATCTTTTATATAATTTATTTTTGTTAATTTATTTATTTATATCATCATCACTACATAGTATAAAACAAAGTCGCCTTTTCTGTCCCTATATCCCTATATCCCTATGTGCGCTTAAATCTTTAAAACTACCCAACGAATTTTGATGTGGTTTTTTCCAATAGATAGAGTGATTCAAGAGGAAGGTTTATATGTATAATACATGCATCATATACTAAGGCAACATTGCTAATTTTAGAGGTTTCTATGTAGTGATGCCCGTGCAAAGTCGGAGCGGGCCGCTATGTTTTTATATACAACGTTCATAGTTTTTCTGTAGTGTATTTAATTTTGTATCAGCATTGCACCCGTGCGAAGCCGGGGCGGGTCGCTAGTAAAGAATAAAGAATAAAGTAGTAGTTTGGACTTTATACTTAAACGATTTTCATGAAATTTGTTGAAAACAATGTAAATAATAACCGTAGGAACTTTTATCCAGAAAATTTGGTTACTAGAATAGAATTGAATATATTTATTGCGTAATGCGTGTACAATGTTACGGCTTTTACAGTATCGATGCATTCGGCCCGTAATTGGGCGTGCAAAATTAAAATTACAATAATGAATGAATGAATCAAAACACTTTATTGTTCAACAAACTTAAAACTACGTCCTTAAAAACTAGATACAATAAATGCTGAACAAAGAGCGGCCTTATCGCTTAAAGCGATCTCTTCCAGGCAACCCCTTAAACTAAGGATATATTGATTTATAAACATATTTTTACAATCACTGAATCAATACAGTTAAAATTAAAAAATAATAATCAAAGACACAATATAATTTGCCTTTGGCATTTGCCCGACTGGATGGCGACCACCCCTGGTCTAGAGTATGCCGCCATAATAACCCTGTGTTGTGTTCCGGCATCAGTGACCAGGTTCCAGGCTCCCTAAAGAGAGCAGCAGCGCATTCGTAGCACCTTTGGTGTTGCAAATGTCCATAGGCGATGGTAACCGCTGTCCATCAAGTGGGCCGTCTGCCTGTCTGCTGATCTCCTGCAATAAAAAAATAATAATAATAATAATCTATAATTAATCTAAATAATAAAATGTCTACTATTAAAGCATATCAAATATTATTTTTGTTTCTATATTTTGTATATATTATACTGTATGCCATTGCCATTGATCATGTATTAGCAGAAGGTGATGTTAGGAGCCTTAAGAACAGACGAGCGTGCATGACAAGAGCTATGAATGTCAAAGAAGCAAGTGAGGTGTGTAAGAATGGGCCTGTGTGGCGCTCTGTTGTTCGTGCCTACCCCGCAAGGGACCTGGCGTGAAGTTGTGTATGTATGTATGTATACTGTATGCCTTCCTAAAATAAAATAAATAAATAAATATTTATGTCAGTTCATATTGTTTTGTCGTCCATAAACATGTTTATATTATAATCATTAGTAGACTCATCATGGAATATGGATACAAACATTGAGTTCATAAGCACTAAATTTTATTAATCATTTATCCTTAATTGATTAATTACATGAATTATATGAAGATGTCATTAAATATGTTTAAATAATTTATATGAAGAACAGAAGAGAATTTTTATTTACAATTTTTTAAACTTACCCAAACGAAACTGCCTAAACAGCTTTGAAGTAAAAATATACAACGAATTGGACTCTTGGAAACCATCTCTGTTAGAATTCGAAACGACCTCATCAGAATGAAACGCAGATATCTCAGCTGACTTTTTCTTACTGAACTTGCATTTCAAAAGACTCTTTAAATAAAAATTATGACATAAATATCCCAATGATTGAAATTGATCACCTAATTTCCCTCCTTAACCTCAGCGCGTGTCACGAAGCCCTGAAGCGACGCCTCTGCTTTTGTTTTTAACAAATTAACTCATGAGAGTCAATGTCGCCCAAAACGACGTTTAACCAAATTTGAATGTTTCCAAAAATTTAAATTATTTTAAATGATTCCATTTTAGGGCTCCGATAAGAATTTATTCAGGTAAGTGCACGAGAATCTACGAACTAAATAGTTCCGTAGAGATGGCAAATATCTACCGTTGTAATAATAAATATCTTTTTATACTTTACTATACACGGCAGGTGATATCTAGAGTAGATACCGTTTCTTAATATACGTAGTGTAAAATGCCCTTCAGTTCAGCGGATCCATAACCTGTGCAAGGTCCCGAGTAGGCACTGGATGAGGAAGCCGGAAGACCAGGATATATGGTGCAGACTTGGGGAGGCCTATGCCCAGTAGAGCACGTTGATATATTGACGACTTACTATATGGTTGATTAAGTTTTTGGATACAAAAACTATCATATATTCATATTTTTTACCCCGGATAAACCTATTAGTCCCGGTCTCATTTTCAAGAATAGTAGGTATTAATATTCTGATCATCATCATCATCGTCCGAGCGTTGCACCTCAGTTGCAATCGGGAGCATTCACTCCAATACCCAGGGACCCCTTCCCTACTTTTTTTATTCCACTGCGCGGTTTTCAGCATCCTCCGTTAGAGACAATTGGTACACATGTCATCCTTCACAACGTCAAGCCAATATTTCTTGAACCTTCCCCTTCGACCGGTATCTGGCGGAGGTGGTATGGCTAGACATTTGTCCCCCACATAATTAGCCAGTCTCCGTAAAACATGGCCGTACCAGCGTAAGTCTGCATGCATGTCACGGATATGATGGCTGCCGCGGAGTTCCTGACGCGGTCTTTTCGCGTGACTCCACACAACGATCGCAACAAATTCATCTTCGTGACACCCAGTTCTTGCTTGTGTCGCTCGAGTACAAGGCGCTTCAAGGCCATACAAAAGGACAAGTTTAATGATGGATTTTTGATCTGTCCGTTCTGATACCTTAATTTTAACAAATATAAACATAATCAAAGAATATATTGCAGATTTTAGCCAGGTGGTAGGATATTTTCTCGACTGGATGGCGACCACCCCTGGTCTAGAGTATGTCGCCATAACAACTTTGTGTTGTGTTTCGGTTGAGTTAGGTTCCAGACTCCGTATAGAGGTTCTCACTCACCTGCACATGCCGTCGAGATGGGGGCGTGGCGTGTTCCACACGCGCCCACCTCTCCTCCTGTGGGGCGAGTTACAGATCGCCCCACGCCTAGAGAGGCTGAAGATGCCGGGCGATAAAAGTAGTCCCCCGGCTCTGGAAGAGGCTTCGTGGGGCCCACGCCTGCCAGGGTTGCGGAGAGGCTAGGTCATATACCCGTAGCCCTGGCATAAGGCGAAGAACGGAAAACCCAGGGGTTTTAGTGGGTATCCCTAACCGGGGAGTGGCAATAGCATGGCATCAGTTCTGACTGGGCATGCTAGTGCCACCCCCGATCAGGCGAATCCCACACTAGGTCGCGAATTATCCTCCCAAGGTTCTGCCCTTGTCGCGGCTTAGTCCCCAATCGGATTTCCCCTGGTAAAAAAAAAGGTTCCAGACTCCGCTAAAAGAGCAGCAGCAGATTTGGTGGTGGAAACGTCCATAGGCGATGGGAACCGTTTTCTATCAAGTGGCCGGCCGCCTGCATGTCGGCTGAACTGCAATAAAAAAATAATATATAAATCATTGCACGTACATCTAAATTATTATTATTTGATTAAAATTCATAGTACAATTAATTAAAGTAGTGGTTACCCGTGATTGCAATTCGACCATAACATTTTGTTGTCAAAGACTATACTTCTATAATCACAGATTAGGTCAAGAGTACACTGTTCCGCGAAATTTTCGTAAAAAGGGGTAGAAAGTTTTTACTTGACGTATAGATTGTATTTACCTAAGATATTCGTTAATTGTGTTTAAATTAATATTTAGATATCAGCACGTTAATATTTACACAGTATATATTCATAGATATAAGTTGATATGTAAGTATAGGCTTTTCATTTTGTTACTAATTATTTATTTCCTAACAACTTTCGCACATGGGATATATTGACTGTAAGCGTGCCGTGAAGGTGTGAAAACGGTATGTCATAATAACACTAATCAGGGAGTTCGGCGGCTTATTTCCAATCAGAGATAATTTCCAAACCTGGAATCGATCTCCGAACCCATATTTATGGAGTCAGCACGCGACTTCCGTACTTTTAAACAATTAGCAAATGACTTGACGCGTGAAAGAGTACTTTAGTCCTTAATTTACGTCCGAGATATAATTTTGGGTTTCATGGATGTGGTTGTATCAAACGTGAACCAAAATCTGAAAAAAATACAAAAATCTTTGTGTAAAAAGTTCTTCTTTTCGTGTGTGTCACTGAACTATTCCTTAACGGTGGGACTGATTTTGATGTTTTTTTTGTTTATGTTCATGTGGGTCCGGGGATGATTAAAGCCGTGGCCAACATTGGATCCAAGCTTGGGTCCAATTTGAAATGGCCAATATTGAACTAAACTACTGCACCACACAATGGCTTCAATACTAACTTTATACCCAAACACTGGAAATAGACAAGCACATTATATTCCTTCTCGGTTCCTGCACGGACAAAATGGGATGGGAACTATATAATACTGTTAAAAATTTAGCGGAACTCAAATAAAAATGCCGTTAGAATTATTATAGAGTTTAAAAGAACTAAATAATCACGTATAACTCCGGTAAAAATGTAACCGAACATCCAATCCAACCGTAATGTAGAAAGTCGTAATTCAATAAAACGCACAAAGTCCATCACTAATAGATTATTGAATGTACACACGTCTCGCCTTGATCGTGGTTCTCGCTCGACTGCCCCCTCCCTCAATCAGAGCATCGTTTTATACTGCACAAATGCAATTTTCCCGTATCGTAGTCGGAAACACCTGGCTAATGAGTCGGCCGCAAGCTCTCTAGAAACGTATGCCAATATATAAGTGAACAAAAGAAGACGATCATAAAAGAATTACAATCAGTTCAAATACCGACCGGTAATAAAATGGATTTTTTTTAGATACGCCGATGGATTTTGTTTTTGTCGGGACCTGAGTTGTAACAATACTTAGCGTAACGATTTGTCGTTCCCATACATTATCTATTATACTCGTTTGGCTCTAATGCCACTTGTACACAACGCTGATAATATATTTGAAAAATAATATATATATATATACCCACGTGCTGATAATATATTTGAAAAAAAGGTAACAAGCGTACTCGTCAAATACGTAAAATAAATAAACAGAGTCGGATGGACATGGCGATATGCCAAAATTTCATTTGTCCAGCAATATTCTGGACAATGGGTGTGTTGGTTTTGCTGATGGCGCCGCGGAATGGCGATTTGCTCTATTTGCGCAACCGCCACGGACCTCGTTAAGGGGTAGCATGTACACACGTTTCCAGGGAATACATAATTTGTAAAAATATCAAAAATACACGTAGAATTCGTAAACCTTAAAATGGCACACTATACCATTTCATTGTGTGATGCATTGTTGTGCTAACAATGGCAGCAATAAGATCCGACTAATGTTAAATAACTCCTCAGTAGAATAACTAGTTATTCTAAAGATAAGTCTTCATTGTACGCCTAAACATACATACATAACTTCAGGCCAGGTTCCTTGCGGGCTAGGCAAGAACAACAGAGCGCCATTCAGGCTTATTCTTACACACCTCACTTGCATTTTTGACATTCATAGCTCTTGTCATGCACGCACGTCTGTTCTTAAGGCTCCTGACATCACCTTCTGCTAGTACATGATCAATTTGATCATGGAAGGTGTGTCGTAGTCCGCGATTTCTGCATCCATCCACTTTTGTATTGTATATCTGTTTAGTCATTCTTTCATCATACATTGTTTCCACATGCCCGAACCACCGGAGCATTCCTTGCCTTACCTTCACTCCGACACTCTCTTACAGATCAACTCTCTTTCTTACTTCGGTATTATAAACGCGGTCCGCGAACGTCTCTCCACAGATTTTGCGGAGTGCTCGCATCTCGACCGCGTTTACTCTACTTTCATACTCTCTGTTCCATACCCAACTCTCGCTTCCATACGTGAGCGTAAGTACCAGCACCGCGTTGTGTATGGCAAGCTGGGCCTTCTGGCTGAGGTTCTAATTATATGTACACAAAATATGTTAGTGAAGTATTTGGTAAGAGTAACAAATCAATTTTAGTAATATTCTTCGCCTTAACTTGGTGTTTATATTTTCATTGGGTGTCGTAGCGCGGTGGGACAGTGTTTGATGAGCTCGGAACATGTTTATCTCGTATCATATCTGCGTAAACAGAATTCTACATCATTTGTTATATCCTTCGCGTAAAATCTTCTTAAGTAACGGAAATTTGAGATTATTTTGAATTACTATCTATGACGATAGATTCGAACGCGGAATTTACTTTTCAATTTGATATTCATAATGCCTGTCTATTTCTAAAGGGATAGGTTTATCCCAGTCGCGTGCTAAATTGAGGGACTCCATCTAAATTACCTTATCACAGGGATATTGCAATTGACACTAGGTTGAATTTTAGGGCAATTAAAAAATTATTTTCTAATTCGTTTTATGTACTTAATGAAGTCGATTAAAAAGATTGTGACTTAATATGAAACAGGAAAAAAGTATTTATGAAATATACCAATTAGGCGTTGAGAAGCCAGCCAGAAGTTGTAGAATAATAAAACTACGTTTTAACTGTTTTAAGCGCGGTAATTTATTTGTTTTTTATTATTCCGACGTTTGAGCCACTTTTTAATAGCCGTGATCACAGAAGACAAAGATGTCAAGTGTCAGTGAGAAGGTGGCGCAAGAAACTCTTTACTCTCTTTTTTCTTTCTTTCTATCTCTCTAATAATTTTATTTATTTTATGTCATTCATAATCAAAGAAAAAACAAAAGAATTACAATAATAAACTAATATAGACATACATAATTTTATATAACCTAAATAAAAGTAAATTATGGATCAAGTTGGTTGGTGTTTCGGTGTACACATACACAAAGAGCTCACAGAGTATTGAGATTGAAGACCTTCAGGCTTTGACAGCTGCTAGATATCACAACAAAGTTTCAGGATCAATTTCTAAAACCTTTCGTTTATTATTAGGCCTCGTGTAAATAGCAGTTTTCAATCAAATAATACTTCTTCTTTTAAAACATACATACTTCAATTTCATTTAATTTGACAAAAAAATATTCGTTTGTGTAGGAAGTCTTATTGTACGAAATATTTTCTAGACTATCTGCATCGAATGGGAATAATGCGATCGCTACCAAGCACTTAAAGAATTTGTACATACAAATTACTTTGCTGAACATTGTATGAGTTCAAAATAAATAAATAAAAAACGCAATGAAAGTTTATACATTATACTAGCTGTCCCGGCAGACGACGTCCTGCCCGGTAAAAATAATTTAAAAAAATTTAGGGGTGGACTACCCCTAACATTTAGGGGGATGAAAAATAGATGTTGGCCGATTCTCATAGATACCGGATAAGCACAAAAAATTTCATCAAAATCGGTCAAGCCGTTTCGGAGGAGTATGGCAACGAAAACTGTGACACGAGAATTTTATATACTAGATATAAAATTTTAGATTTTCAATAAGCAATTTGTAATATTAATTTTTGAAATTATTATTTATTTTCATTCAGCCTAATTTAACCACAGTTATATTTTTACGGTTGTTGTTAAACAAAAACGCTCAATATGTCGATTATTGAAATAATTACGAACTTATTATAATATATTTGACCCTCGTGGGTAATCAAAATGTACCCCCATTACTGGCCAATCCAATTTCGATGCTAAATGGAAGCCAATAAAACCCTCTCAATTTGGCCGTCGCGTGACTAGATCTGTATTTTAGTCTAACTATGCGCACGCGCATCCTAATTGTTGTTATGCTATTATTATGTTATAAATGCACTACTAAAATTTATTGCTTGTTTTTATGTTCTATGGCGTAATTATTCTTAAAAATAGAACTTTTAAGTTCTGAATTCACTTAAAAACAATATTTCGGGTACACAGTTTCTAAAACACCATTAGCCTTACTTATAACCGTTTGTTAAATTTTAAGAAACTGCTCGGCAATTAATTAACGAAAATCTTACCCATAAACTCCTCTTAAGAATAAGAGGTGGTGGTAAAGTAACTCATAAATAACTGTCAAAAATAACCAACACCGAGAGGTAGTTTAAGTGACTACCTACTATTAGGTGCTTAAGAGTCTCTTATGAGATGGCTAATACTAATACTTGCTTAACGAGATTATTATAAGTAAGGCCCCATATGTTTACAGCCAGTCCAGCTACTGACTTTAAATTCGAAGTAAGACGATGCTGATTTCACCCGGGCATCTTGTAAATTGATATGAAGTCAGTGCTTCAGTGGAGTTCATAGTCAAGTTTCGTCAGCCATTTGGTGAGGGTTGATTATAGGTTAGAATTGTTGTTCACAGTATTTTCTCGGCCAAGATTCGAATCCACGTCATTTGTAATGCAAATGCTTTGACCAATAAACTACGACGGCAAATAACACTACTTAACAATTCATTAGTACGTCACCAAAATCGTTATGTATGTTTCAGCTTATTAACCGCAATAAGGGCGTGCACACATTAGTCACGGCTCATTGAGCATTGTGTACATAGCTTTATGTTATGGGGTGTCACCATTCATTACCCTTCCCTACCCTATAGGATGTGCGTTATTGAAAAGTTATTCTGTCATCACCTGCTGTAAAAGAGCACATGACATAAAACTGTCGTCATTGTTAGAAACATTTTATTCCTTGGCTCGAATTTTTACATCCAAGAGGTAAAATATACCAAATCCAAATTTTCTATCCCCATACAACAATTTTTGGAGGATAAAATCTGAAGACCCTGTTCGCTGAGTCATTTATTTGTGACAATCCTACAAATAAGCACATACTATTTTCCTATATGTAACTATTTTCATTTACACGTTTACTATTTTCCTGTTAGTTATTATTTTTATTGACACAATTAATATTTTCCTAAAAGTTACTTTTTTTTTTTTTTTTTTTTTATAGCAGGAGTTCAGCAGACAGGCAGACGGCCCACTTGATGGATAGCGGTTACCATCGCCTATGGACATTTGTAACACCAAAGGTACTACTAATGCGCTGCTGCTCTCTGGAAGGAGACTGGAGCCTGGTCACTAATGCCGGAACACAACTAAGAGTTGTTATGGCGACATACTTTAGACCAGGGGTGGTAGCCATCCAGTCGGGCAAATGCCCTACCACCTGGCTGTGGGTTGTTTTGTCGCCTCTTACGACAGGCCGCCCGGCCGCAGGAATTTGTATTCTTTCTCCGTTCCTGCACGGATAATTACTATTTTCATTTAGACATTTACTATTTTCCTATAAGTTACTAATTTCTATGAGACAGTTACTATTTTACTCTCTATTATAACGGTTCACATCGTGAAGGAAGACGTTGCTCCTAACAGAAGATGCTAGAAGGTGGAGTACAGAAGTAGCACTTCTGTACTCCTACAATAGAATAAATTATTATCCTTCCATATTCTACTTCTTTCTTTCGTCTATTCTTTCTTCTTCTTTTACAGATTTATGCAGTGTGATATTTTCCTAGTGAAATATATTTAAAAAAGCGGTTAAAATTAAAACAACAACCGAACTCACAGACCGTGAATTGGTAATTAAAATTCTTATCGGCGCGTGCGCAAGTTGATGTACTACCCTCGAATAATAAAAAAAATACCCCACGTATTCAAATTAACAAAACATTACAGAAGTCGTTCGGGGCTAAATAATGGAGGGTGAGTTTAATAAGTTGGAGGTTCAAGGTTCCGTATGGTATAATTTAACCACTAGACTGAGCGCCTGGTTTCCTTTATGTAAACAGTTATATTACACTCCAGTTATCATGTACTGTAAGATTTATGTAATATAAAGAAATTCCTCGTTTATTATGGTTATAATAAAGTAGGAATAAAATAATAATAATTATTAATAAATATTAACAATCATTATTGATAAACATTGATAAAAATTCATTAAAAGTCTTTCAAGACCATGGGCATTAAAAATGGCCCGGACTTTTGGAGGGCTTGCGTTGGGCCATGGGGAGGCCAACACGTAGAGTCTCCTTGACAAATTTAATGTAAATGTGACGTGACACTAACCGGCGATTATCCCTGTCTACACCATATAATAATGCACCCAAGGACAATCCCCGGCCAGTGTAGGACTATTGTGGGAAATGAGGACAAAAAGTACCGGGCTATTGGGGTGAACTGTTAGTGGTACTAGCGGTCTGGGAATATGCGGACTATGGCGTCTGCCCGTCGCAATGTTCAGGGAACATGAAAAAATGGGCAGACGATGACTCGCCACTCCCTGCATGGGCCCCTAAAAATGCCATAAAAGACAGGGGCAACATGGGTGTGAGTGGCTAAGGGGTGTAGAGAGGTGGGCTACAGGTTCACCGAAGCTACTTCTGACGTGATGCCATTTATCACTGCCACCCCTGGAGCTTGAGTCTTAGCTCTAGCGATCTCCACTCCGTGCCGGCTGGTTAAGGCAAGCACGGAGACGGGGGCCTTGCCTTGGCCCCCGGAGTCAGGTACGAGGTGTCGCTACTCACCTAAGGCTTCGCCGCAAAGCCCCCCTGCGGGTTCATTAGTAGTTAGTATTAATGTTTATTAATAATTATTATTTCAAAGATAAATTAATACAAAATTTAATTACCAACACACACACGTCGAATTTATTTATGTCATTACGGAATCCTATTGCACCCCATTCAAAATTTACTACAAGCACTCGCATTCGAAAATCCCTCTATAGTCATTGTTACAAAATACATTAACAATTATTTAACCCTACACATCACTAAACAAATCCCGACCTTAAAGCGAAGCGATAAGACGCAATATCCTATGACCAATTAATATGTTTTCTATTCATTAACCTAAATAAAGTTAAAACTAAATTAGACCTTAAACTGTGAGTGATAAAGTAAAAATTGCACCGTGCCTAATCTAATACAATTTCGATAAGTGTCAGCCAGCGAAAAGCTGGCACGCGCCCTCGGCGCATGCGCAAGTACGCGGGGATCTTCCCTTGCAATCGTTTTGGGTGATCATAGTGGTGTGACTTTATCGATGATTTTACATCTGAAATGAAACTTCTTTAGAATAGTGATTTGAACCTCGACGGAACGGATTTGTCTTTATCTGTAATATTAATTTTCAGTTTAAATAGAATATAAAAGATTTTCAAATAAATTTTAGCACTATCTGTATAAATTTATGGCATATATTCTTTTATGTGTCGATCAAAGGAAATTGTGCGTAACAGTCCATTGAAGTTTTAACTTTATGGTAGTGATTAAAGTCTAATTTAGATTGAATTATTACAAATAAGGGTCAAAATATCTAAAAATAAATACGTCTATGATAGAATAGAAATTCTAAAAATTTCCAATAAATAAGTTAGTAAAACGTGTCATTACGCCTATGTGTAGTAATAGGCATCCATTTAAACATGTCAGTAAAAGCTAGTTACTTACTTCAAATAATTAAAAGTTAGTGTGAATATATTTTCTGAAGTTGCACTTCTCTGCGTGTAAACTGCACACTCACACACAATTTTATTTTGTTGCTGGAGTAAAGCAGACAGCCGAGCCACCTGATGGAAAGTTACCCTTATACCAACGAGTTGCCAAGCTTGGAACATTTAATGACCCCTTTTTTGAAAAACCCCATATGGAAGTGCTCAGGACAAACCTTTTTTACTTAGATAATTAAAATTAATATTTACTTCGTAGGAAAATTTACGGTAGTTTTTTTTTATTTTTTATTGCGTGAGTTCAGCAGACAAGCAGACGGCCCACTTGATAAATAGCGGTTACCTTCGCCTATGGACATTTGCATCACCAAAGGTGCTAAAAATGCGCTGCTGCTTTTTTAAGAGATACTGGAACCTGGTCACTAATGCCGGAACACAACACAAGGTTGTTATGGCGGCATACTCTAGACCAGGGGTGGTCGCCATCCAATCGAGCAAAAACTCTACCACCTGGCTGTGGGTTGTTTTGTCGCCTCTTACGACAGGCCGCCAGGCCGCAGGAAATTGTATTCTTTCTCCGTTCCTGCACGGATAAAAAGTAGGTAGGTAGTGTTGCAAGTTACGTTTGATGAATGTGTCACTCATACCATCCTTTTTGAAATAGACTTTAAACAGTAAAGATGTATCGATGTGTCATGATTTCATCGTGTTTGATCGAGCACAACACTATTATGTTAGTGTCGTGGCGCGTGCGCAGGTGCTTTGTTCCGCTCGACGTTCGTCGCCAACCGCTCGTCACGTGCACCTGGATGAGGATAGCACCGATGCGATCAAGAATCAGATACGATGATTGACTCGCCTAATTCTTGTTTTGGTAAAGACAATGAAATTCCAATGGTGAACTGCACTAGAAAATATGGAAAGTTTACTAGAGTCCTGGAGTCATGCTTTGCACTTAGTTATTTACTAACTCGTGACTCAACGACCCAAAGTGAGTCCTGGCCTCCGAAATGAGAATACCTCATAGCTGCCCCGCGTTGGCCCTCTCGGCTTATGGGGAGCGTCCTCTGGGTGGCGGACATGGAAATGGTCGGTCGGACAGCCTTGTTACTCCACTGGCTAGGACCGATGGTCTCGCTGACCGAAGAAGGGTGTGGTCCTCCAGCATTTTGGGGGTTGTGCGGCGGGCAAACTAAACTCCCACGGAAAAAACCTTTGTTACGAAATCGATAAAAATGGTTTTTACTGGAACGCTTCTATTCTAAGTCCATATTCTATCATTTATATCCCATTACTCCTGTCTAATTCCCCTATCTCATCCTCTTTATCATCCTTAGCTAGCTTAGCTAACATCTTTTAGCCGGGCGACCTGTCGGAAGAGGCGACAAAACAACCCACAGCCAGGTGGTAGGGCATCTGCCCAACTGTATAGATACCACCCCTGGTCTAGAGTATGCCACCATAACAACTTTGCTTGTGTTCCGGCATCATACGGATAAATGGGCAGACGGTGACACGCCACTCCCTGTATGGGCCTCTAAAAATGCCATAGAAGACAGGGGCAACATGGATACCAGTGACTAAGGGATGTAGAAAGGTGGGCTGTAGGTTCACCGAAGCTACTTCTGACGTTATGCCATTTATCACTTCCACCCCCGGAGCTTGAGTCTTAGCTGTAGCGATATCCACTCCGTACCGGCTGGCTAAGGCAAGCACGCAGGCCTTGCGTTAGCCCCCGGAGTCAGGTCCGAGGTGTTGCTACTCACCTAACGCTTCGCCACAAAGCGCTCCTACGGGCAATTACATTATTATTATATTATATTGATATTTACATCGCATCTATATACTAGTATGTATCGCCAGGGTAGTGTAATGAACATTTTAATCTGTGATAAGGTCAACGTCCTTTCTACCATCTTTGTTCAAAATAAAACTAAAGTGACAAACGGCCACTGTAATCTTAATATTTTCTGCCAAATATGAAACGTATACTCGTATTTTGACATTCAACTTTACACGTTCAATATTGTATTGAATATGTGGTCAATTTAGCCTTACAATGGCACTAATATGCACTTAATGTTTTTCGGGCATAAAGCGGCTATATTGTAAGAGGTCTGAGGAGTTACTTTGAGCACGCAACTATGGTGAAACATTACTGGTTATTTAAACTGTTCAAGTAGGTATTCATTATTTAATCAACTTTAAAAAGTTCCTCAAAAAAGCCGTATTCTATTGTATTACAATACTTTGTCGGTATCAACTTGAAAACTTTTACTTTGTTTAATAAATATAATTTCTTGCGGCCGGCCGCGCACAGCCAGGTGGTAGGGTAATTGCCGGTCTGGATGACTACCACCCCTGGTTTATAGTAAGCGGCCAGTCTCACTGAAGAGAGCAGCAGCGCATTTGTAGCTCCTTTAGTGTATCAAATGTAAATAGGCGATGATAACCACTTTTCATCACATAAGCCGTCTGCTGAACTCTTACTACCTACTTGTAAAAGGAAAGACAAATATATATATTTTTACAACTGTATATTTGAAAAAAAAAGCACATTTTATTACTTGTCAGCATTTGAACTAATTGTAATTCTTTTTGATCGTCTTCTTTTGTTTTGAAGAGTCCATTGTTTTATTGTACTCGTTTATAGCCGCTTGCAGTCGACTCATTAGCCAGGTATTTCGGATTATGTCTACAGGCACATTGCATTTGTGTTATACACACGATGGCTTGATTGAGGAAGGAGGCAGTCGAGCAAGAACCACGATCAAAGCGAGACGTGTGTACTACAATCGGGAATCTAATAGTGACGGACTTTGCACGTCTTATTGAATTACGACCTTCTGCGTTAGGTTTAGATTTGTTGTGTTCGGTTATATTTGTACTTGTCTTATACGTGTTTGTATAGTTTTAACAAGCTCGATAATAATTCCAACGG